>LNAC01000992.1:0-23073 GCA_002007465.1 Ailurus styani | reverse complement strand
CCCCCTCTCTCTGTGCCTGCCTCTCTGCTTACTTGTGATCTCTCTCCCTCTGTGAAATAAATAAATAAAATCTTTAAAAAAATTAAGTATAGCTGACAGTGTTACGTTTGTTTCGGGTGTAAAACATAGTGATTTGACAAGTCTATATGCTATGCTGTGCTCAGCACAAGTATAGCTACCGTCTGTCACCATACAGTGCTATTACAATACCGGTGACTCTCTTCCCTATGCTGTACCTTCCATCTATGGGACTTAAATTCATTCCAGAACTGCAAGCCAGTATCTCCCACTCCTCTTCACTCTTTTATGCCCATCTCCCACCCCCTCCCCTCTAGCAACCATCAATTTGTTGCCTGTATTTTTAGGTATGATTCTGTTTTTTGTTTGTTTATTCATTTGTTTTGGTTTTTAGATCCCACATATAAATGAAATCATATGGTATTTGTCTTTCTCTGATTTATTTCACTTAGCATAATACCCTCAGGTCCACCCATGTTGTCACAAATGGCAAGATCTTATCCTTTATAAAGGCTGAGTAGGGCGCCTGGGTGGCTCAGTGGGTTAAAGCCTCTGCTTTTGGCTCAGGTCATGATCTCAGGGTCCTGGGATCGAGGCCCATATCGGGCTCTCTGCTCTGCAGGGAGCCTGCTTCCTCCTCTCTCTCTGCCTCTCTGCCTACTTGTGATCTCTCTTTCTCTCTGTGTCAAATAAAGAAATAAAATCTTTAAAAAAAAAGGCTGAGTAAATTTCCTTTATATATATATGTGTGTGTGTGTGTGTGTGTGTGTATCAATATATATATATATGTATATATATATATAATGGTGCAATAAACATAGAGGTGTATATTTCTTTTTTCACCTTTATTTATTTTTTAAAATTTTTATCTGTTCTTATTAGTTTATTTTATTTAAATTCCTGTTAGTTAACATACAGTGCAATATTAGTTTCAGGTGTACAATTTAGTGATTCAACACATATAATACCTGGTGCTCATCACAAGTGTGAAACGCATATCTCTTTTTGAACTACTGATTTTGGGTAAATCTGAGTAAATACCCAACAGTGGAATTATTGGAGCACATGGTATTTCCATTTTTAATTTTACGAGGAACCTCCATACTATTTTCCACAGTGGCTGTATTGATCTACATTCCCATCACTAATGCATGAGGGTTCCTTTTTCTCCACATTCTCATCAGCACTTGTTATTTATTAAAAAAATTTAGCCACTCTGACAGGTGTAAGATGATATTTCCTTGTGCTTTGATTTGCATTTCCCTGATGATGAGTAATGTTGAACATCTTTTCATGTTGGTCATCTGGATGTCTTCTTTGGAAAAATGTCCCCTGGACATTTTAATTGGACTATTTTTTATGTTGAACTGTGCAAGTTCTTTATATAGTTTGGATATTAACCCTTTATTGGATATGTCCTTTGCAAATATCTTCTTCCATTCAGTAGATTGTTTTGTTGATGATTTTCTTTGCTATGCAAAGGGTCTTATTTTGGTGTAGTCCCAGTAGTTTATTTTTGCCTTTGTTTCCCTTGCTTAGGAGACATTTCTAGAAAAATGTTACTACAGCTGTTGTCAGAAATCACTGCCAATGTTCTCTTCTAGGATTTTAATGGTTTCAGGTCTTACATTTAGGTCTTCAATCCATTTTTATTTTATGTTCATGGATGGTGTAAGAATGTGGTCCACTTTCATTCTTTTGATTGTTACTGTCCAGTTTTCCCAACATCATTTGTTGAAGAGAGTATTTCCCATTGTGTATTCTTGCCCCCTGTGTTGAATATGAATTGACTATATAATTGTGAGTTTATTTCTGGGATCTCAATTCTTTTTTTAACATCTTCTATTTATTTTATTTTATTTTTTAAATTTAAATTCAATTAGCCAACATACAGTACATCATTAGTTTTTGGTGTAGTGTTCAATGATTCATTAGTTGCATATAACACCCAGTATTCATCACATCACATGCCCTCCTTAATGTTCACCACCCTGTTACCCCATCCCCCCAACCACCTCCTTTTCCATAATCCTCGGTTTGTTTCCCAGAGCCAAGAGTCTCTCATGGTTTGTCTCCCTCTCTCTGATTTCTTCCCATTCAGTTTTCCCTTCCTTCCCCTATGATCCTTTATGGTATTTCTTATATTCCACATATGAGTGAAACAATATAATTATTTTTCTCTGATTGACTTATTTCACTTAGCATAATACCCTCCAGTTCCATTCATGTTGATGTAAATGGTAGTATTCATCCTTTCTGATGGCTGAGTAATATTCCATTGTGTATGTGAACCACATCTTCTTTATCCATTCGTCTGTTGAAGGACATCTCATCTCCTTCCACAGTTTGGCTATTGTGGACATTGCTGCTATGAACATTGGGGTGCAGGTACCTCTTCTTTTCACTACATCTGTATCTTTGGGATAAATACCCAGTAGTCAATTGCTGGGTCATAGGGTAGCTCTATTTTTGACTTCTTGAGGAACTTCCATATTGTTTTCCAGAGTGGTTATACCAGCTTGTATTCCCACCAACAGTGTAAGAGGGTTCGAGGGTTTCCCTTTCTCCACATCCTTGCCAACATTTGTTGCTCCCTCTCTTGTTAATTTTAGCCATTCTAACTGGTGTAAGGTGGTATCTCATTGTGTTTTTTTCTTTTATTTTTAAATTTTATTTCTTCAGTGATCCAAGAGTCATTGTTTATGCACCACACCCAGTGCTCCATGCAATCTGTGCCCTCCTTAATACCCACCACCAGGCTCACCCATCCCCCCACCCTCCTCCCTTCCAAAACCCTCATTTTGTTTCTCAGAATCCACCGTCTTTCATCTTTCATCTCCCCCTCCAATCTACCCCAATTCACTTTTCCTTTCCTTCTCCTAATGTCTTCCATGTTATTTCTTATGCTTCATAAGTAAGTGAAACAATATGATAATAGATTTTCTCTGCTTGACTTATTTCACTCAGCATAATCTCCTCCAGTCCCATCCATGTTGATACAAAAGTATTATTGTGGTTTTGATTTGTATTTCCCTGATGAAAATGTGGAGCATTTTTCATGTGTCTGTTGGCCATTTGGATGTCTTCTTTGGAGAAGTGTCTGTTCATGTCTTCTGCCCATTTCCTGACTGGATTATTCATTTTTTGGGTGTTGAGTTTGATAAGTTCTTTAAAGATTTTGGATACCAGCCCTTTATCTGATATGTCATTTGCAAATATCTTCTCCCATTCCGTAGGTTGCCATTTAGTTTTGTTTACTGGTTCCTTTGCCATGCAGAAGTTTTTATCTTGATGAAGTCCCCAAAGTTCACATTTGCTTTTGTTTCTCTTGTCTTTAGAGACGTGTCTTGCAAGAAGTTGCTGTGGCCAAGGTCGAAGAGGTTACTGCCTGTGTTCTCCTCTAGGATTTTGATGAATTCCTGTCTCACATTGAGGTCTTTCATCCATTTTGAGTTTATCTTTGTGTGTGGTGTAAGAGAATGGTCCAGTTACATTCTTCTGCATGTGGCTGTCCAATTTTCCCAGCACCATTTATTGAAGACACTGTCTTTTTTCCATTGGATAGTCTTTCCTGTTTTGTCGAAGACTAGTTGACCATCAAGTTGAGGGTCCCTTTCTAGGCTCTCTATTTTTTTTCATTGATCTATGTGTCTGTTTTTGTGCCAGTACTATGCTGTTTTGATTACTACAACTGTGTAGTATACCTTGAAATCTGGGATGGTGATACCTCTAGCTTTGTTCTTTCTCAGGATTACTTTGGCTATTTGGAATCTTTTGTGACTCCCTACAAATTTGGTACTATTTGTTCTAGTTCTGTGGAAAATGCTGTTAGTATTTTAATAGGAATTGCATTGAATCTGTAGATTGCTTTGGGTATATGGACATTTTAACAATATTAATTCTTCTAGTCCATGAGATTGGTATATCTTTCTGTTCGTTTAAGTGGTCTTCAATTTCTTCAATGTTTTATTGTTTTCAGAGTGCAGATCTTTCACCTCCTTGGTAAAATTTGTTCCTAGATATTTTATTATTTTATAACAAATAAATAATAAAATAGGAATTATCTAGGAATTATTTTCTTAATTTTTCTGCTACTCCATTATTGGTGTTTGAAAATGCAATTTCTGAGTATTAATTTTGTATCATGCAACTATACTGAATTCATTTATTACTTTTAATAGTTTTTGGTAGGGTCTTTAGGGTTTTCTAATACAGTATCATGTCATCTGCAAATAGTGACAGTTTAACTTCTTCCTTTCCAGTGTGGATGCCTCATTTTTATTTGTTGTCTGATTACTGTGGCTAGGACTTCCAGTACTATGTTGAATAAAAGTGGTGAACATGGACATCCTTGTCTTGTTTCTGACCTTAGAGGAAAAGCTCTCAGTTTCACCATTGAGTGTGATGTTAGCTGTGTGTTTTTTACTTATGGCCTTTATAATGTTGAGGTATGTTCCTCCTAACCCACTTTGTTGGGAGTTTTATCATGAATGGATGTTGAGTTTTGTCAAATGCTTGTTCTGCAATGAATTGTGATAACCATATGATTTTTATTCTTCATTTTGTTGATATGGTGCATCATGCTGATTGATTTGTAAATGTTGGACTATCCTTATATCCTTGGAATAAATCCCAGAATGTCTGACTTTCTTATTGGGTTGCTTTGCTTCCACTTATTATTATAATCCTTCATATATTCTAGATTTGAACACTTTTCCATTGCGTTGCAGTAAAAACCTTCAATCACTTTGTGACTTGGCTTTCTTTCTCTTAATGGTATTTTGAATGGATAAACATAATTTGTTAATTTTAATGCAATACAATTTTATAGTCTTATCCTTTTTATGTCCTGTTTAAGAGTTCATGGTCATGATGGTCCTCCCTTATATTCTGGAAACCTTATTGTTTTGTCTTTTATTCTTAGATATGCAACCTACCTATAATTGGGGTTTTTTGTTTGTTTGCTTGTTTATTTTGTATGGTAAAAGGTAGGGATTCATTTTTTTTCCAAGTGGATATCCCATTAATCCAACACCATTTATTGAAAAAACCCACTCTTTCCATACTCTTGTGCAATGCCACCTTTGCAATAAATTCAGTATCTAAATATGCATGGGCCTCTTTCCAGACTCTTTGTTCCATTCCAATGGCCTATTTGTCTATTTGTGTCCCAATACCCAAAGTTCTAATTAAACTGGCTTTATAATCTTTCTCGCTAGCCCATAGTCCACCTTGCTCTCTTTCAAAAATGTCTTGACCTTGTGCATTTCTATATAAACAATCAGATTGTCAAATCTCACAAAATAAACTTGTGGATATTTTGATTGAGATTAAACTGTACGTATATATCAATCTGGAGGGAACTAACATTTTTTTTTTCATATTGTCTTCTATATCATCAATATGATAGTGCGGGTTATCTTCTAATTACTCATCTAAACCCATCATTCTATTTCATCCTGCCCACTGTTCTAAGCATATGGACTATGTTAATGGAATCCCTTGCCCCCCTGGCTTCTGGTTAGGTTTGGTCAATGGGGTACCCCAGAAGGAGATCACAATGGGAGGTGAGGGTGAGGTCAGAGTATTTATTTCTCTGCGTCTCTCCTTGAAAGGTTGTCTTGGGCTGGCCTCAACTGAAATTATTGCTTATTTTAAAGCATCTATCTCTACAGGACTTACCCTTTTTGGGTTCTAATATCTGTTTCCTTTCCTTGTCCCTCCTGGACTAGGCTTGGTAACCACAACCCCACTGTTATTAGCCTAGGTCCTATGATATCCTTGTGGTTCCCCTGTAATATACTATAACTTCATAAATAGTCACTTTTGTAAATACCCTTTCCCCAATTATCCTAATCAAATAATCTCTTTTCTAAGGGAATGGTATACCTATGCAATGGTATAGCCTTCTATTTATTCAGATCATCTTGGATTTCTCTCAGTAATGCTTTAAATTTCTGTGTGGAACTCTTGCATATCCTTAATTTGATTTATTTATACATTTTTGATAACCTTTGATTCTATTGTCAATGATATGTTTTAACATTGTATTTTAACTTTTTTCTCCTAATATATAGAATAACAAATGATATTTATCTTGATTTTAATAATTATATTTTAAATTTTTATTTATTTGTTTGTTTGTTTATTAAGAGAGAGTGTGATCAGGGGAGGGGCAGGGGAAGAGGGAGAGACAACCCTAAGCAGATTCCATGCTGAGTGTGAATCCCGATATGGGGTTCGATCTCACAACCCTGAGATCATGACCTGAGCCAAAATCAAGAGTCAGAGGCTTAACCAACTGAGCCAGGCAGGTGCCCCATTATCTTTTTAATTCCAAAAATTTTCATTAATTTGGACTTCAATGTACACAATATAGTTAAAATAATGATGCTTTTATTTCTTACTTTTCAATCCTTATATATTTTATTACTATTTCTTACTTCATTTAATTAAATACAATTTTGAATAAGAGTGTTGATAGTATGCATTTTTGTCTTATTTCCAACCTTAGGAAGAATGTTTCCAGTATTTCACCATTAGGTATAATATACAGTATACATTTTGTGGTTACTCTTTATCAGATTAAGGCAGTTCCCTTCTATTTATATTTTGGCAATGTTGCTAAAAATTATTATTATGAATGTAATTATGAATTATTATGAAATGTTAAACTGTGAAATTCTTGTTCTGCATATATTAAGATGATGATTATTCTGTTAATGTTATAAATATATTGATTTTCCTTTTTAATTTTTAATTTGAGTATAGTTGACACATAATATTACATTAGTCTCAGGTGTACAACATAGTGATTCAACATCTTCATATGCTATGCTGTGCTCACCACAAGTGCAGCCACAATCCATCCCCACACAACACTCTTACAATATCATTGATTGATTTTCAAATGTTAAACCAACCTGGCATTCCTGGAATAAACTCCATTTGTTCATGATATATTATAATTTTTCTGTATTGCTGGTTTGGGGAGATAATATTTTCCTGAGGACTTTTGTAGCTATATCTATGCATAAGACTAGTCTGCAATTTACTTATTTGAAAATGCCATTGTAAAATTTTAAATCAATATTGGGCTGGGCTCAAGAAACACGTTGGAATGCTTTTCCTATTTATTTATTCTCTGAGAAAGTGTCAATAATTTTGGTGGGGTTTCCCCCCTTTAAATGTGTGTAGAATTATCAGTAAAGCCATCGAACCTGGAATTTTCTTTGAAGGAAGAAAATTATTTACAGCTTCAATTTCTTTAATGACTTTTAGAGTCATTAAAGATTTTTATTAAACATAAAAATCATATTATTTTTATGATAAGGTGGGAAATTCTATTATTTATCTAGAAATTCGTCTTCTTTACTTATCTAAAATTTCTACTTTATGGACATAAAGTTATTCATAATATCGTCATGATTACTTTAATATCTATAGAATCTATAGTGTTGGGCGCCTGGGTGGCTCAGTGGGTTAAAGCCTCTGCTTTCGGCTCAGGTCATGATCTCAGCGTCCTGGGATCGAGGCCCGCATGCTTCCTCCTCTCCCTGTCTCTCTGCCTGCCTCTCTGCCTACTTGTAATCTCTCTCTGTGTGTCAAATAAATAAATAAAATCTTTAAAAAAAAAAAAAGAAGAATCTATAGTGTTGTCTCCTATTTCTTATTATTGATTATTTGTACCTTCTCTTTTTCTTTATTATTCTTTCCAGTATTTTGTCAATTTTATTACATTTAAAAATAAATCCTCTTATTTTTATTGATCTTTTTTATTTGTTCTCTATTAATTTATTGTATTTATAATTTCTTTACTTCCACCTACTTTTGGGGGGTTTAATTTACTGTTATTTGTCAAATTTCTTGAGATGGGGAACAGGTCACTGTTTTTCAGTCTTTCTTCTAAAAATGCATTTAAGAATATAAATTTCCCTATACACCAATAATGAAACAGCAGAAAAAGAAATCACAGAATTGATTCCATTTTACAATTGCACCAAAAACAACAAGATCCCTAGGAATAAACCCAAACAAAGAGGTAAAAGACTTGTACTCTGAAAACTATAGGAAAAACGTCAGAAATAAGTTGAAGAGAACACAAAGAAATGGAAAAACATTCCATGCTCAGGAATTGGGAGAACAAACATTGTTAAAATGTCTATACTACCCAAACATTTAATGCAATCCTTATCAAAATATCACGAGCATTTTTTACAGAGCTAGAACAAACCATCCTAAAATTTATATGGAACCACAAAAGACCCTGAATAGGCAAAGCAGTCTTGAAAAAGAAAAGCAAAGCTAGAGGTGTCATGATTCTGGACTTCAAGCTATATTACAGAGCTATAGTCATCAAGACAGTATGGTACTGGCACAAAAATAGACACATAGGTTGATGGAACATAATGGACAACCTAGAAATGGACCCACATCTTTATGGTCAACTAATCTTTGACAGAGCAAGAATGTCCAGTGGAAAAAAGGACAGTCCCTTCAACAAGCGGTGTTGGGAAAACTGGGCAGCAGCATGCAAAAGAGTGAAACTGGACCACGTTATTACACCAGACACAAAAATAAATTCAAAATGGATGAAAGACCTAAGTGTGAGACAAGAAACCATTAAAATCCTAGAGACAACACATGAAGCAACCACTTTGACCTTGGCTATAGCAACTTCTTACTAGAGATGTCACCTGAGGCAAGGGAAACAAAAGCAAAAATGAACTATTGGGACTTGATCAAGATAAAAAGCTTCTGCATGATAAAAGGCAACCCGTGGAATGGGAGAAGGTATTGGCAAGTGACATATCTGATTAAAAGGTTAGTATCCAAAATCTATAAAGAATTTATCAAACTCAACACCCAAGAAACAAAATTATCCAGTTAAGCAATGGGCAGAAGACATGAATAGATATTTTCCCAATGGAGACATCCAGAGGGCTAACATGAAAAGATGCTCAACATCACTCAGCATCAGGGAAATAGAAATTAAAATCATGATGAGATACCACCTCACACCTGTCAGGATGGCTAAAATTAATAACACAGGAAAGAACAGATGTTGACGAGGATGGGGAGAAAGGGGAACCCTCTTACACTCTTGGCTGGGAGTGCAAGCTGGTGCAGCCACTCTGGAAAACAGTATGGGGTTTCCTCAAAATATCAATTTATATATAATATATTTTTATTATCTCTTAGTTCAATATATTTCCTAATTCACATTATTTATCTTTTGATCCTTGAGTAACCTTTGAAGCTTCTTGTTTAATTTTCAAAATATGTGGGGTTTGGGCCTTATTGTTTGCTTTTGATTCTGAGTTCAATTGATTTATGACCAAGTATATGATCAACTTTTATAAATATTTCATATGTATCTGAAAAGTATATGTGTTCTGCAGTAGTTGGATTCAGTGTTTTTTATGTGTCAATTTGGCCAAGTTTGTTAATCAATGGTGATAATTTTTTACACTTGTGTGGGAGCCATGGTGGTATTCTACTTAGTATTCCCTTTAGAAAAGTATCTGCTACAAGAAATACACTTAGCTGTGAGGGTTATGGAGGGGGAGGGGAGGGGGAGGGGGGAGGGTGAGCCTGGTGGTGGGTATTAAGGAGGGCACATATTGCATGGAGCACTGGGTGTGATGCATAAACGATGAATCTTGGATCATTGAATAAAATAAAATTAAATTTAAAAAAAAGAAATATACTTAGCTGAAAGACCGCAGCTGCAGCAGTTTAGGTATCTGACACACTACTTGATGGAAGGTCATACTTTCCCTGGGTAGTTACCAACCAATAAATGAACACTGTGGGGATACTAGAGCCTATTTCTACCCAATGCAATACTCTTTTAAAGGCAATCTGCTCTTAAGCTCCCATTTGGATTGACCGGGACTTTATTACAGCCTAAGGGTCTTCCTACCCAATCCTTCTTTCATCCCTCCTCCTTTCATCACTTCTCAGCCTTTTGGCTAAGATCAAGTGTAGCATCCCTCCTTCTTTCACAGGTGTCACATACATATCTCAGTCTGAAGACTCTTTCTTTCTATTCTTGTCCTATATCTCTCTGACTTTCACAGATGTTGACTCCTTTAAATATATCATCAGGGTATTTACTTTCTCTTTGTACCACTTGTTTTATTTTCTTTGTTCTTTCTTCTTTTATTAATACAACATTCTTTATTACAGTTTTTTGTTTTGCCTAGAAATTATATACTCTTATTAAAATTTTCTTCTATTTTCTTCTAAATCTCTAAATAACATAAATTCTTGCCTTACCAAAGTTTAATATAAATTGGTACTTTTAATTGTTCCCAGACAATGCAATATTCTCAGATTATAGCATTTACTCCTCTTCCAACTTATATGCTATTTTGTGATGTAGTTTAGTTCTACATATATTTGAAACTGCATAACTTATTGTAATTACTGTTTATCCAATCAACATTTGCTTATGTTACTCATGCTTTTACCATTTTTTGTCATCCTTTCCATTCTGTATCCATTTTTAGATCATTTTTCTTCTACTAAAAAAAATAAGAGCACCCATTTTGTATTTCTTTTAGTGGTATATCTACTACAGAAAAATTATGTTAGTTTTTTTTGAGACTAAGGTTGTTTTCATTTCACCTTCATTTTCAGAGAACAAAATTTCCATATTTAGAATTCTAAATTGATACATGTCGAAGATGGTATTCTATTGTCCTCTGGCTTCCATTATTCCTGTTGAGAAGTCAACCTGAATTCTAGATTTTGCTGTTACATAGGAAGTATTTTGGGTCTTTAGCAACTTTACTATTGTATGTCTAGGTTATTTTTAATTTTTTCTACTCAGGATTTATATAATTTATTGAATTTCTACCTTGATTTCCTTCTTCAGTTTTAGAAAAGTCTCAGCTATTATTTCTTCAACTGTTCTTCTGCCTCATTCTCTCTCTCTTGTCCTGTTGAATCACCAATTTAATGTATGGTATACTTTCTTACTGCTCCCCTGCTCCCTCCTCTTTGGCCCAATACCTGACAATTAGTCTATTTTTTATTTTTATAATTTTATAATTTAAAGAATGTTATATAAATGGAATTCTATCACATGTAACCTCTTTTGATTAGCTTTTTTTTCGCTCAGCATAATTTCTTTAAGATTAAGTCAACTTTTTGCATGCATCAATAGTTTGTTACTTTTTATTGCTGAATAATACTTCATGATATGGATGAACCATTAACCACCCATTGAAGGACACCTGGACTGATTATAGTTTGGGGCTATTACAAATTAAGATGCTATGAACCCTCATTTGCAGGTTTTTGCAGGAACATAAGTTTTTATTGCTCTGGAATAAATTTTCAAGAGTGCAATTTCTGGAGCATATGATAATTCCATGTAATTTTTAGAAAAAAAACACACCAAACTTTTCTGTAGAAGGTGTACCATTTTATGTTGTCATCAGCAAAGGATTAGTGATCAAGTTTCTCTGCATGCTAACCAGCATTGATGTTATCACATTTTTAACTTTACGCATTCTCATATATTAGTAGGAATATATCATTTTAATTTTAATTCGCTGTTCCCTAAGGGCTAATTGTGCATGTTCTCTTTTCATGACCTTATTTTCCATTGTATCCATTCATCTTTGATGAAATTAGCTCTTAAATTTAGGTTTTTGACCCATTTTGAGTTAAATTTTACACATGGTGTCAGCTAAGAGTTCAATTTCATTCTTTTGCATACGGATATCCCATTTTCCCAGCACTATTTGTTAAAGGGACTGTTCTTTTTTCCCATTGAGTGGTCTTGACACCTTTGTAGAAAACCTATTGTACATAGATGTTTGGGTTTATTGTTGGAGTCCCAAATCCATTCTATTAAGTATAGATTCCATATCATATATTCTTATGCCAGTACCACAATGTTTTGAATACTATAGTGGTATGGTCTGAATGATTGTGTTGCCTCAAAATTCATATGTTGAAATCCTAACCACCAAGATAACGCTATTAGGAAATGGAACTTTTGGGAGGTTTTAGATCATGAGGTCAGCACCTTCAGGAATGGGATTAGTACTCTTAAAAAAGAGGTTCCAGAGAGATCCTTTCTGACATGTGAGGATACAGCAAAAAGATAAGCTATGTATGAACCTGGAAGCTTTCACCAAACACCAAATCTGCCAGTGTCATGATCTTGGACTTTTCAGCTTGCAGAACTGTGAGAAATAAATGTGCATTGTTTATAAGTCACCTAGTCTATGATATTTTGTTATAACAGCCCCCCAAAGCTAAGACATACAGCTTTGTGGTAAGTTTGAAATAAGGAATTGTGAGTACTCCAAATTTGTTTTTACTTTTTAAAGTTTTTTTTGGGGGGGCTATTCACATTCCCTTGCAATTCCATATGAATTTTAGGGTCAGCATTTCCATTTCTTCCCAAAAGGCCGCTGAACATTGATGGAGGTTGCACTGAATCTGTAGATCACTTTGTAGAATGTTGCCATTTAACTGTTAAATCTTCCAATCCATAAACATGAAAATTCTTTCCATTTATTTAGGTCTTCTTTAATACTAACTTTGAGTGTAATTCGCTATTCTTTTTCTAGCTCATTAAGGTGAAAATTAGGTAATGTATTTGAGATTTTTATACCTTTTTAATATAGGCATTTAAAGCTATAAATTTTCCTCTGAGAATTCATTTTTGCTGCATCCTATAGGTTTTGGTACGTTGTGTTTCTGTTTTCATTCATCACAAAACGTTTTCTAATTTCCCCTGTGATTTCATCTCTGATCTATTGATTGTTTAAGAATGTGTTGTATAATGTTGGCATATTTGTGAGTTTCCTAGCTTTCCTCCTATTATTAGTGTCTGGTTTCATTCCATTGTAATCAGAGAAGAAACTTTGTATGATTTCAGTCTTTTAAAATTTATCGAGACTGGTTTTGTGACTTTACATAGAGTCTAGTATGGATATAGTCCATGTGTACATGAGAAAAATATATATTCTGCTTTTGTTGGATGAAGTGTACTATATAGTATTGTCCATTAAGTCCTGTTGGTTTATAATGTTGTTCAAGTCTTCTATTTCCTTATTGATTTCCTATTTGTTCTACCCATTATTGTAAGTGGGATATTGAAATCTCCAACTATTATTGTCCAACAGCCTGTTTATCCCTTCAATTTTGTCAGCTTTTTTCTTTATTTTGGGGATCTATTTTAGGTATGTGTATATGTTTATAATTGTGCCTTCTTGAGGAATTAACCCTTTATCAAAATATAATTTCCTTCTTTGGTTCTTTTTTATTGTGGTAAGAACATTTAACATGAAATCTACTGTCAACATATTTTAAGTATACAATATAGCATTGTTAATGTTTATAATTAATTATAATTATAATATGTTATAATTATAATTAATTGTGTGTCTGTAATGCTAAGTCAGTTCTTTAATGTACTTTTGTAAAATACACTTTATTATTTTTTTTTTAAAGATTTTATTTATTTATTTGACACAGAGAGAGAGATTACAAGTAGGCAGAGAGGCAGGCAGAGAGAGGAGGAAGCAGGCTCCCTGCGGAGCAGAGAGCCCGATGCGGGCCTCGATCCCAGGACCCTGAGATCATGACCTGAGCCGAAGGCAGAGGCTTTAACCCACTGAGCCACCCAGGCGCCCAATACACTTTATTTTTAGAAAACTGTTAGATTTACTTTTTAAAGTAAAGGTTAGCATACACATATATTTCCTGGCTCTGTCAGCTGAAGGGGCCTAGAAACAAGGACAACCCAGTAACAATGAGCACATCTATTGCCCAGATCTTGGTTTCTGATACCATTCTCCATTAAAAGGAACCAGAACTCATTCAAGGAATGGCTGATTCTAGGACTGGGGCAGGACAAAAAGATGAACCTGCAGCATCTTCTACTATCAGAAAATAAAGAAATGCTTCAAAACAAACAAACAAACAAACAAACAACAAAACAAAACAAAAAAAACAAAAGAAAAACCACCTATGCTGATACAGGTATGTCAAAGAGACACAGTCCCAACTGAAAGAGCTCCCAACAACCAATCCTGGGACAATTTGGGTAACAAAATAAAACAGTACTGGATTATAACCTAAAGTGTAAAATAAGTACCCATGACTCCATGCTGATATAAATAAATGATTGAATAAATACATATATAGGAGAAAGAAGATAAATCTCCTTTGCCAAAAAATTCCAAATAATTAATGTAGATAATCTATCCTCGAAGAGGGGGAAGCATGACCCCTTCTCCTTGAATATGAACTGCATATAGTGATTTCCTGTCAAAGAGTGTAGTAGGGAAAGGGAGAAAAAAAGTGATTAACAGTGGAGAAACCACATAACACTATGTCAGCCTGATAATCAAGCTCAATATCAACAAGAGAGAAATCATGTTGATAATGTACCCTTGATATGATATGGTAAAATTGGCACTTTATCTGTATGGTCTTCCTCCCCAAAACCCATAACCCTGGTCCAGTCATGAGAAAAAAATCAATGATTCCAATAGAGGGGAATCCTACAAAATGCCTGGATACAAAATACTGCAAAATGAAAAGCAAGTTAAATCGGAGAGACCATTATGTCCAAGAGGACCCTATGGAGACATGACAAGTAAATAAAATATGGAATCTTAGAACAGAAAAAGACAACAGGTAAGAAATAAGGAGGGGTGCCTGGGTGGTTCAGTCAGTTAAGTATCTGTCTTGGGCTCAGGTCATGATCTTGGGGTCTTGGGATCTAGCCCCACATCAGGCTCCCTGCTCAGGAGGGAGTCTGCTTCTCCCTCTCCCTCTGCCCCTCCCCCTGCTTGTGCTCTCTCTCTTGAATAAAGTCTTAAAAAAGAAATAAGGAAATATGGATAATCTATGGACTTTAGTTAACAATAATGTGTTAATAAGGGCTCATTAATTGTAACAAATGTATCAGCCAAATGTAAGCTGTTAATCATAAGTAAAACTCAATGTAGAAGATATGGGAACTTTCTGTACTATCCTCTCAATTTTTCTTTAAAAAGTAAATCTAAGTTTTCTAAAAATAAAGTGTATTTTTACAAAAGTATGTTAAAGAACTGACTTAGCATTACAGACACACAATTAATTATAAAGCCTGTTAAAATTGAAGAGAGGGGAAATCAGAGGGGGAGATGAACCATGAGAGACTATGAACTCTGGGAATCAAACTGAAGGTTTTGGGTGGGGAATGGGTGCGCCCGGTGATGGATATTAAGGAGGGAAAGTATTGCAAGGAGCACAGCGTGTTATACTCAAGGAATCATGGAACACTACATCAAAAACTAGTGAGGTACTGTATGGTGACTAACATAATTTTAAAAAAAAGACTGTTAAAATTGTTGGTTACATGAGAATAAATACTAAATTCCTTCAAATGTAGAAAGTTAATTGCAGTAAAAAACCTTGAAAATTCCACAATTCAGCTTTACTAAATAGTGTATATACTTTTAAAAAAAAGATTTATTTTTTTTGAGAGAGGATATATGAACAGAGAGAGGGGCAGATGGAGGAGAGAGAAAATCCTCGAGCAGACTCCTTGGTGAGCACGGAACCTGATGTGGGACTGATGCTGAAATCAAGAGTCAGCCTTAACCAACAGAGCTACCCAGACACCCCAGTGGTGTATATACTTTTCTTAAGTTTATTTTTATTACGTTAAATATAATGTTTAACGATGGTTTTCCAATCTACCTTTTTTTCCCCTCCTATCTTTTGGTGCCATTTATAAACATAAAACTCTTCAAAATTAACTTTATTGAAAGACCGGATCACTTTGATTGGAGAGTATAACTGGAATTCAACTGTGGTCTCCATGAAATTTGCAGTCCTCATAGAAAATAGATCATCATGCCATTCTAAACCCAATATTCTTAGATGCTTGAATTTTCAAATAGTAACTGTGGTTGAAGAAACTTTTGGAAATGACCGTTTGTCCAACCCGATGACAAGTCCATGCAACTTTATTAACTGAATATATATAGTCATATTAGATCATTGACAATATCTTTTTAAAAATAAAAACCAACTCCATGTTTTGGCTCATTGATGCATGAAATATTCAGGGTTTCCCTGCAGCATTGCCTATAAGGTGAAAAACTGGGAACAACCAACGTCCGCCAAAAAGAGAATGGCAGATAAGATGTGCCATATAGTACCTGTGAAATGAGTCAGTAGTTAAACCTTCAAGTTATGCTTCTGGATTTTATACTGCAGTCCATTTCCTATAACCCCTTTTGTGGCCTCAGGTTCCCAGCTGCTTAGGAATCACCTTATGTTAAAGTGTGCACCCAGAGATAGAGACTGAAATGGGGGTTGAGAACTCAGGGTGCCTGCAGTCCCTTCTACAGCCTGGGATTGCAGGTGGGTAAAAGGAGAAAGGATATTTCAAGGACTGGGGCCCATATAGCTGAGGGACCTACTGTGCTCCTAGGACTTGGGCAGAAAGGAGCTGTCGGGGGGCCATGCAAGGGCGTGTGTGTGTTCCACTGGCTCTACAGCTTTTTCCATGCTGCCTGCCACACCTGAGGCTGGGTTTCCCCACATGCAACCCAATGAGACCTTACCACCCAAATGCTCCCAGGCGAAGAAATACCTCAGCATTTAGTAGATCTCACCTCAGCAACAATTGTCCTGCCTCACCTCAGGTGGGGAGGGAGGATTGCCCAATCTCTAACATTCAGGCCTGCCTAATGCTCCATAACTGTAACTTTATACCCACCGAATACAGCTCCCAATTTCCCTCTCCCTGCCCAGCCACTGGCAACCACCATTCTACTCTCTGCTTCTATAAATCTGACTATTTTAGATACCTCATATAGGTGGAATCAGGCAGTATATGTTCTTCTGTAACTGGCTCATTTCACTTAGCATAATATCCTCCAGGTTCATTGAGTTGTTGACTGTGCCTCTAATTTAAGGGTGAATAATATTCCATTGTATGTATATAACATTTTTATCCATCTGTCAGTGAGCATTTTTGTTATTTCTATAGCTTAGCTATTGTGAATAATGCCACAATAAATATGGAAGTGCAAATATCTCTTCAAGATCCCAACTTCAATTCTTTTGAATATATACTCAGAGTGAGATTGCTGGAACATAAAATAATAATATTTTTAATTGTTGAGGAAACTCCATACTGTTTTCCATAGCAGCTGCACCACCACCTGCTTGTACAAAGACTAATTTCTTCACATCCTTGCCAACATTTGTTATTTTTGATAAAAGTAATCCTAGCAAGTGTGGGGCAGGCAGTGTCTTATTATGGTTTCTATTTTGATATTGAATATCATTTGATATACGTGTTGGCCATTTATGTATCTTTGTTGGAGAAATGTCTTTTGAAGACATTTTCTTTTTTTTTTTTAAAGATTTTATTTATTTGACACAGAGAGAGAGATTACAAGTAGGCAGAGAGGCAGGCAGAGAGACAGGGAGAGGAGGAAGCAGGCTCCCTGCTGAGCAGAGAGCCCGATGCGGGCCTCGATCCCAGGACGCTGAGATCATTACCTGAGCCGAAAGCAGAGGCTTTAACCCACTGAGCCACCCAGGCGCCCTGAAGACATTTTCTTTTTGAAGACATTTTTTCATTTTGAAATGTCTTTTGCCCATTTTAAAATCACGTTATTGGTTTCTTTTCCTATTGATGTGTAAGAGTTTCTTATACTTTGATTGTCAACCGTTTATCATATATATGGTTGGCAAATATTTTCCCCCATTAAGTACTATGAGTTTTATTCTGTTGATTATTTCCTTTGTAGTTCAGAAGCTTTTTAGCTTGATGCAATGCCACTTATCTGCTTTTGCTTTTGTTGCCTGTGTTTTTAGTGCCATATCCAAGAAATGACCATAAGCACGACCAATTCCATCATTCCCCCCATGTTCTCTTCCAATAGTCTTACAGTTTTAGATTTTACAATTATGTCTTTCATCTATTTTGAATTGATTTTTGTGAACTGTGTGAGATAAGGGTGTAATTTCATTCTTTTGTACATAGATATCCAGTTTTCCCAACACCATTTATTGAAGAGACTATCCTTTTTCCATCGTTTATTCTTGGCACTCTGTGGAGGATCAGTTGACCATATATGCATGAATTTATTTCCTGGCTTGCTATTCTATTCCATTGGTTTATGTGTCCGTTTTTATGCCAGTAGCATACTGCTTCGATTACTGTTGTTTCTAATATATTATGAAATCAGAAAGTGTGATGCCTCCAGCTTTGCTTTCTTGCTCAAATTTGTTTTGGCTGTATGGAGTCTTTTTTGCTTCCACATGAATTTTAAGATTTTTTTCCTATTTCTTAAAAAATGCCATTAGGATTTTGATAGAGATTGCATTGAATCTGTAGCTTGCTTTGGATACTATGGATGTTCTAACATTACTAATTCTTCCAATCCATGAACATGAGATGCCATTTATTTCTGTCTTCCTTAATCTCTTTCAGAAATGTTCTTGTAGTTTTGTTCAGTATACCAATTCGTCACCTCCTTAGTCCAGTTTTTTCTTAAATTTATATTGTTTTTGATGCTATTATAAGTGAGATGGTTTTCCTAATTTCTTTTTTTATAGTTAATTATTAGTGTATAGAAATATAACAGATTTTTGTATGTGGACTTTTGATTTTGCTCATTTACTGAATATATTAGTTCCAGGGCTTTTCTTTTATTTATTTATTTTTTTGGTAACACCTTTGGGGTTTTATACATATAAAATCGTGTCATCTGCAAAGGTGATAATTTTACATCTTTCTTTTTAATGTGGAAACCATTTAATTTTTTTCTTGTCTAATTGCTCTGGTAGGACTTCCAGTACTATGCTGAATGTAAGTGGTGAAAGTAGGCATCCTTTCTTTGTTTCTGATCTTAGAGAAAATGCTTTCAGTACTTCACCACTGTGTATGATGTTATTTGTGGGCTTTTTATATATGACATTTGTTATTTAAAATAGTCTGCTTTTACTATTAGTTTGTGGGAGTTTGATCATAAAAGGGTGTTGAATTTTGTCAAATTCTTTTTCTACATCTGTTGAGATAATCATAATTATTACCTTTCATTTTGTTAATGTGGTGTATCACGTTAACTGACTATCATAACGTAAACCATCCATGCATTCCAGGGATTTATCCCACTTAGTCATAGTGTATGATCCTTTTAATGTTCTGTTGAAATTCATTTACTAGCGTTTTGTTGAGGATTTTTGCATGTATGTTCATCAGGGATATTGGACTGTAGTTTTCTTATTACATTTGTGTCTGGCTTTGATATAAATGTAACGCTGGACTAATAAAATGAGTTTGGAAGTGTTTCATCTTCTTCAATTTTTTGGAAGAGATTGAGAGAGATTGGCACTCATTCTTCTTTAAAAGTATGGTGTGATTCACCAGTGGAGCCACCTAATCCTGGGCTTTTCTTTACTGAAAGGTTTTTAATTACTTGAGTCAATCTCCTTACTAATTTTTGGTCTGTACAAATTTTCTATTTCTTCATGATTCAGTCTCGATAAGTTGTATGTTTTTAATAATTTATTCATTTCTTCTAGTTTATCCAATTTTTGGTGTCTAATTGTTTATAGTAGTCTTTTATGATCATTTTTATTTCTATGACATCATGTTTAATGTCTCCACTTTTATTTCTTATTTTTATTATTTTTTATTCTTTATTATTTGCCCCAGTGCACAGGTCTATGAATTATCAGGCTTATGCCTTTCACAGCACTCACCATAGCACACACCCTCCCCAAAGTCCATAACCCATCCACCGTATCCCTACCCTCCCACCCCCCAGTAACCCTCAGTTTGTTTTGTGAGATTGGGAGTCTCTTATGGTTTGTCTCCTTCCCCATTCCATCCAGTTTTGATAGTTTATATTTCTCTCGGAATGCATCCATTTCTTCCAGATTGTCAAATTTGCTGGTGTAGAGTTGCTAGTAATATGTTCGTATAATTGTTTGTATTTCTTTGGTGTTGGTTGTGATCTCTCCTCTTTCATACATGATTTTATTAATTTGAGTCCTTTCCCTTTTCTTTTGGATAAGTCTGGCCAGGGGTTTATCAATCTTATTAATTCTTTCAAAGAACCAGCTCCTAGTTTTGTTGATTTGTTCTACTGTTCTTTTGTTTTCTATTTCATTGATTTCTGCTCTGCTCTTTATTATTTCTCTTCTCCTGTTGGGTGTAGGCTTTCTTTGCTGTTCTTTGTCCAGCTCCTTTAGGTGTAGAGTTAGGTTGTGTACTTGAGACCTTTCTTGTTTCTTGAGAAAGGCTTGTATTTTTATATACTTTCCCCTCAGGACTGCTTTTGCTGTATCCCAATGATTTTGAACAGTTGTGTTTTCATTTTCCTTTGTTTCCGTGAATTTTTTAAATTCTTCTTTAACTTCTTGGTTGACCCATTCATTCTTTAGTAGGATGCACTTTAGCCTCCATGTATTTGAGTTCTTTCCAACTTTCCTCTTGTGGTTGAGTTCTAGTTTCAGAGCAGTATGGTCTGAAAACATGCAGGAATGATCCCAATCTTTTGGTGCCAGTTGAGACCTGATTTGTGACCCAGAATATGGTCTACTCTGGAGAATGTTCCATGTGCACTACAGAAGAATGTGTATTCTGTTGTTTTGGGATGGGATGTTCTGAATATATCTGTGATGTCCAACTGGTCCAGTGTGTCATTTAAAGCCTTTATTTCCTTGTTGATCTTTTGCTTCGATGATCTGTCCATCAGTAAGGGGGATGTTAAAGTCCCCTACACTAACCTAATCAGAAGAGACCTGAAACTGGGGGGAGAAGAAAGAGGGAAAAAAACAAAAACCAAAAACCAAACCAAACAAAAAAACCCTATATCTATATCTATATCTATATCTATATCTATATCTATATCTATATCTGTATATCTATATATCTATATCATCTATTTCTGTTTGTATATCTATCTCTGTCTCTGACTCTATCTCTATCTATTAGACTGGTGAATTGAACAGACCCTATATGTATACAAAAATAAGGTTAAATACAATGAAGGGATAAAATATAACAGTGAAAATTTAAAAAGATTAAAAAGGTATTGATAAGATATAATAGTAAAAAACGTTAAAATAGGGAAGAGGAAAATATTTAAAAGAAAAGAGAAAGAAAAATAAAGTTCAAAGAATTTAACTTTGAACAACTAAAGGATCTTGGGGAAGAAGCCATGGATTCTATGTGTTTCTTTTCCCTATCTCTGGAGTTCCACAATGCTCAGTAGTCAGTGAACTTGGTCTTGGCTGGATGTTCTTGCTGATCTTCTGGGGGAGGGGCCTGTTGCTGTGATTCTCAAGTGTCTTTGCCTGAGGCGGAGTTGCACTGCCCTCACCAGGGCCCAGGCTAAGTAATCAGCTCGGGTTCGCTCTCAGGAGCTTTTGTTCCCTGAACGCATTCTGTACCGCTTTGGAGGACAGGAATGAAAATGGCAGCCTCCCAGTCTCCGATCCGGAGGTGCAGAGAGCTTGGGGCCCCACTCCTCAGTGCTCCCTCAGAGAAAAGCAGTCAATCCCTCTCGTCTCCCTGGTCTCCCGCTGCACTCTGAGCTCACCTGGCCTGTGACAGAACATTTCTGTCTCTGGCGCTCGGCCCCATTTAGAATCTCCAAACCCAGCAGATTCCTGCAGCCACTCCTGTGACGTTCCTCCCGGAGGAGGAAGGAGGGGGTCTCTTCGGATCCGCCACTTTTGGGGTCCCCACTCAAAGAGCAGTGGACAGACTGTGCTTTGGATCATGGCCCAAGGTAACACCGAGCTGAGAGACACCTTCTCAGCTTGGCTCTGTCTCTCCAGTCGGCTTCTCTCTGATACCTAGGAGCTCTGTCACTCTCAGACACCCCTGGTCTTTTTGTGTCCCCGTGGGTCCTGAGACCACACTGTCCCCACGAGGGCTTCACCCCCCAATTAGCCTCTGGGGCAATGACCCTCAGTGGAGCAGACTTCTAACAGTTCCAAGTCTGTGCTCCACTGCTCGCTCCCTTGTCAGGAGCCGGCCCCTCCCCCGGGGTCTATCTTCCCGTCGCTGCAGATTCACTTCTCCGCAGGTCCTACCTTCCTGAAAGCGGTCGATTTTCTGTTCCTAGAATTGCTGCTCTTCTTCTCTTCGATCTCCTGTAGAATTTATAGGTGTTCAGAATGGTTTGCTAACTATCTGGGTGAATTTCTGGGACCTGATGATAATCAGTCTCCTACTCCTCCACCATCTTGCTCCTCCTCCCCTCCACTTTTATTTCTGATTTTATTTGAGCCTTATCTCCTTTTTTTATTAGTTTACCTAGCTAATGGCTTGTCAAGCTTGCTTATCTTTTTAAAAAACAACTCTCACTTCATTGATTTAGAATTTTTTTCTTTCCACTATTTCATTTATTTCCACTATAATTTTCATTATTTTATTGTTTCATGTCACTAGTTCTTTGAACTAATTTTAGGTCATTTATTGAGATACTTCTTATTTAATGTATGCATTTATTATTATAAACTTCCATTTTAGTACTGCTTTTGCTGAATTCTATAAATTTTGGTGTGTTGTGTTTTCATTTTCATTTCTCTCAAGGTATTTTCTCATTCCCCATTTGATTTTCTTTTTGATTCATTGGTTGTTCCAGAGTGGGTTGTTTAGTTTCCACATATTTGTGAATTTTATAATTTTCCTTCTTTATATTGTTCATATAAATATAGCCACCCCTGGTTTCTCTTGTTCACCACTTGTGTGGAATATTTTTTCCATCCTTTTATATTCAGCCTATACACATCCTTAAAGTGAGTCTCTTATAGACAACATATAGTTGGATCTCGTTTTTAAATCCATTCAGCTACTTTTTGCCT
Organism: Ailurus styani; assembly: GCA_002007465.1. NCBI lineage: Eukaryota > Metazoa > Chordata > Mammalia > Carnivora > Ailuridae > Ailurus > Ailurus styani. The sequence continues at coordinate 189 of LNAC01000992.1, read as the reverse complement.
TCTGATTAGGGATTTGATCCATTTATATTTAAGTAATTATTGATAAGAATGATTTACTATTACCATTTTCTTTATTTTCTTTTATTTTATTTTCTTTTATTTTTTTTTTATTTTTTATTTTATTATTATTTTTTTTAACAGGAGAAAAAACAAATTTAATTTAATTTTGTATGTATGGGGCCTCAAAGA
>LNAC01000991.1:433297-449878 GCA_002007465.1 Ailurus styani | reverse complement strand
AAAGACAGTCTCTTCAACAAATGGTGTTGGGAAAACTGGACAGCCACATGCAGAAAATGAACCTGGGTCATTTCTTTACACCGCACACAAAAATAGACTCAAATGGATANATGGATAAAAGACCTCAATGTGAGAAAGGAATCCATCAAAATCCTCGAGGAGAACACAGGCAGCAACCTCTTCGACCTCAACCGCAGCAACTTCTTCCTAGGAACCTCACCAAAGGCAAGGGAAGCAAGGGCAAAAATGAACTATTGGGACTTCATCAAGATTAAAAGCTTTTGCACAGCAAAGGAAACAGTCAACAAAACCAAAAGACAACTGACAGAATGGGAGAAGATATTTGCAAACGACATATCAAATAAAGGGCTAGTATCCAAAATCTATAAAGAGCTTCACAAACTCAACACCCATAAAACAAATAACCCAGTCAAGAAATGGGCAGAAGACATGAACAGACATTTCTCCAAAGAAGACATCCAAATGGCCAACAGACACATGAGAAAGTGCTCAACATCACTCAGCATCAGAGAAATACAAATCAAAACCACAGTGAGATACCACCTCACACCTGTCAGAATGGCTAAAATCAACAAGTCAGGAAACGACAGATGTTGGTGAGGATGCGGAGAAAGGGGAACCTTCCTACACTGTTGGTGGGAATGCAAGCTGGTGCAGCCACTCTGGAAAACAGTGTGGAGATTCCTCAAAAAGTTGAAAATGGAGATACCCTACGACCCAGCAATCGTTCTACTGGGTATTTACCCTAAAGATACAAAGGTAATGATCCTCAGGGGCACGTGCACCCGAATGTTTATAGCAGCAATGTCCACAATAGCCAAACTATGGAAAGAACCTAGATGTCCATCAACAGATGAATGGATACAGAAGATGTGGTCTATACATACACAATGGAATACTATGCAGCTATCAAAAGAAACGAAATCTTGCCGTTTGCAACGATGTGGATGGAACTAGAGGTATTATGCTGAGCGAAATAAGTCAGAGAAAGACAGTTATCATATGATCTCTCTGATATGAGGAACTTGAGGAGCAGGGTGGGGGTTTGTGGGGGGTAGGGCGGGGAAAATAATGAAACAAGATGGGATGGGGAAGGAGACAAACCATAAGAGACTCCTAATCTCACAAAACAAACTGAGGGTTACTGGGGGGTGGGAGGGTAGGGATAGGGTGGATGGGTTATGGACAATGGGGAGGGTTTGTGCTTTGGTGAATGCTGTGAAAGGTGTAAGCCTGATGATTCACAGACCTGTACCCCTGGGGCAAATAATAATAAAAAAATTTAAAAAAAAAACAACTATAGCGCTCTATTATACACTTATTTTATAAGGCTGAGAATAACCTTAAAGTATAATTGTAAAAAGGAACAATAAGAAATAGTATTTATGTGGACTTTCCACGTCATTACGTAAGTTCATCTACCCAAGAATATGAAGATGTTGGTCAGTGGTATTATCACCCTGTTTCATGAAGGAGAGTGGAGACATGCTGGGACATGCCCAAGCTCAGTGGCAAATCAGAGCGAGTGCATAAAACTCCAGCTAAGGTCACCTCTTCAGTTCTAAATTATAATGCTTTTTGACTCTTTGGTCTCGACTAGAACTGAAAAAAAGAGGACTCCACCTAAAAACAAGGTTGGTAACAATAAACTGTCAAGCTAATACATGCAATATTTTAATATGAAGATTTTAAATTTTAAGATACTGATAAAGCTGAAAAGAAGATTAGTGGGAGAATGGCATGAAGGTTTACACAGTGTATAAACAGAAGTTTTGGTTTGCATTCATACATTATGTTGAAATTTTTCATTAACTGATGAGTTATGTTTAAAACTAACCTCAGAATGGCAAAATATTATTGCTTTTACAATAAAGTGGAGTTAACTTTAAAAACTATGTAACTTAGGGGCGCCTGGGTGACTCAGTGGGTTAAAGCCTCTGCCTTCGGCTCAGGTCATGATCTCAGGGTCCTGGGATCGAGCCCCGCATCAGGGTCCCTGCTCAGCGGGGAGCCTGCTTCCTCCTCTCTCTCTGCCTGCCTCTCTGCCTACTTGTGATCTTTTTCTCTGTGTGTCAAATAAGTAAATAAAATCTTTAAAAAAAAACTATATAATTTATCCAGAACTTAATAAAGAATCAAACAATAGTCTCATAATTTTGCCATCCCCACTTTGTGAATACATTAAGAGAGTTTCTATCGCTTATTGTTTTAAGGAAACAAAGCGTATTTGTTCTATTTTAGTGGCCGACCAACTAATTTACCAATCAAATCTATGCACTTCTACCAGATGATTTTTCCTTAAAATATGATTTCATTAGGTTACAATGCTGCTCAAAAACTTGTAATGGCCTCCACTGCCCATAGTGTAAGCCCATATGTCACAGAGTTCATGATAGATTTGAATAGTAACAGCCTTCAATAAACCACACCTCTCAGAATTCTCAACTTTTGTAGGCGCTTATACATCGATGGGTGGCTTGGTCATCTGACTTGCCTTGGCCAATGGGATGCCAGCAAGCATAACTCCCACAGAGGTTTGCACTCTTGCAACAGCCTGCTATGTCCCCCAGAGGGAGGGAAGCAGCCCAGCAATCCGGCTGACTGCAGCTGCAGGATTGAGACCCTGGGGCTAGAGAACTGCACTGCCTTTACAGGACCTTGAGAAATAATAAACTATTGTTGTCTTCGGCCACCAAGTTCAGAGACACTTGATTATGTGACACTAGGTAACTGATGCTTCATTCAAATGCATTAATAACCTGAACCTACATCACCTTGTATTTTACCATTCCCCAACGGCTTCCCACCCATGCCAGTGTGAACCTTGGATCTTGGCTTAGATGTGGTCTTTTCTGCCTGAAACCTAACATCTGTCAGCTAGCACAGCTCCTACAAGGCCCACTGCCTGCTCCGTTCCCCACCAACCTTCACTACTCAAATTCCTGTGACACTGCTCATTCCATGTTCTTTGTTAGCTTTGCATATTGTCCTGATTCATTACCTGTCGACTGCACATCTAGCATCCTAAACTATGCTACAAATTCTTACCAAATTCATCTTGATTTCTCAATGGCTTCAGTAAAAAACAGATGGCCTGAAAAAAAAACAAAAAACTGGAAATACTTTAAAAGTTCAGAATATCCCTTTCGGGAGAAGCCTTGTTAGCAAGAGAATAAGCTGCTGGCAGGTCCTTGAGTCACCGTATAAAACCCTGCCTTAGAGAGGTATCAAGTGCTAGAAAAAAACAAAACAAAACAAAACACGGCAGGTCATGGTGATTTCCTTCACGTGGGCATCTAAGGCAATGACTTTGTGGCCTTGGGACTAAGCAGTCATCAAGGGAGAGTCAGCTGTGCAAGAATTCTAAAACAAGTCTCCTTCCTGCTCTTTGAAGGGGTGAGGGGTTACCTACAGAAGTCACTGATACCACTTGGGGGATGAGGGAGGATTTCTGAGCATTGCAAATGCCTAGCAAACAGCACAGAGATGCAGAAGAAAGTAAATAATCACTTTACTTTTCCATGACTATGACAGTTGGACACCTGTCATCCAAACTCTAGCTACCATACCCCCTTTTCCTGGGGCATGCTTATGCTGAGGATGTGTGACGTCACAGGTTTAATCTCAAAATCTCAAGAGGGAGCAGCCAAAGGTGGGCCATGGTAAAAGGGAAAAGCAAGCTACACATAAAAGACACAAAACCTGATCTGAAGTCTTCAAATCTAAAACTGGAGGAAACTACATTTTCTGTTCACGCTATTTGGTGGTCTTAGTGAACCAGGGTAGAGGGTGAAAATGGAGTCTGAATATTTTGGGGGTGACACTTGTTACATAAGGAGAATTGTTTTGACCGTGTTAGAATTTGGTGATTATTAGTATCTCAAGTTTTTAAGGTGACCATTGATAACATTCACCTTGTAGTAGAGAAATGCATGCGTAGATGCAGGTCATATTTCTCAAATGAAACCTCCTGAAACTAGCAAACAAGTCTCATTCACAAAGACAGACAAAAGCAAATGCCTGAATTCATTTTACAGAAAGCACTCATTTTGAAATAAGAATCTAAGTTCAACCTTTAATTTAGATGTTTTTCCATTCAGGCTAAAAATTTGCTCATGTCACTATCAAAAGTTAAAGATCCAAAGGCAAGAAATTCTTCTTTATAAAGAGAACAATTCCTCTGCTACAAGATACTAACAAATACTTTAAGTACACATTTCATATGTTATTAGTTCACAAAGAATTTGTTTTGCACAGTGAAAAACATATTGATGGCAATGATATAAAATATTAAGTCACATCAATAACCATGATTTGATCATTAAATGTATCACTTATAACAGTCCATTTATTCATTTTAAATACACTAATATCCTATCATTGCAAACTTCCATAGAATTAAATAATTTCTACCAACTTAAAGATATTTTAAAAATTCGCTATTAAGCACTTCAAAATAATTATGTAAAATATTTACTGAATGGTTTTTATATGTGCACGATATTTATAAATTTAGAAAAGAGACTTACCATTAACAGCTTTTCAATAATTTTTTCCTAGGTTTATTAAGTTTCGTAGCCCAGGATTGAACAGTCCCGTAACATTCTGACAAACAAAACAAATTAATAAAGTAAGCAAACAGTAGATCAAATAATCTTTAGATTTTGTCACTACACAGCATGGAATACCTATGTATGCTTGACAGTACAGTCTACAAAGCCATGAACGTTTATTTCAAAATAATAAAGAGCACTATTTCCTTACAGATGGAACAGGGTCCTTGCACCAGCAAGTCATGTGTAACCCTATTAGTTTTCCATTGCCCAAGGGCTGCCTAGAACCTACTGTAAATGGAGCAAGTAGCAGACATGAATACCTACAAAGCATACCCCACAGGGGCTATGGGCCCGAAGCTGACGCTCCCTTTGGGGTTTAAGCAGGTTAATGGTTGTCAGGCTACTGTTAAAAACAGGGGCACATGATCAGAACTTAATTATATGAGCAATGTTTTGGTTATCAATTGAACAGAAATTTCTAAGAGATCTTGTTTATTCATTAAGTATTTATGTAGTAACCATCGAGTGGTAAGTCCTGTGCACGCAGTAGATGGGTAGGTATGGTTTCCTTATCATGGATTTCATGATGCCATAGTTGTGCAAATGTTACGGTTTTCATTTTTAAAAGTGTCATTCCTGTAGCACTATAGTCATAAACACAGAGACAAATGCTATGATAAGTATTGGGACAGGCAATTATTTAGACTGTTGATCTAAACTTAAAATATCCTAAATTGAGGTAGAGATAATAGATCATTCCTATGGGGCTCTGACTTCTTGACTCAGAACACACGGTGACTAAATGTATCTACAAATTCATTCCACCTACAAATAATGAGCTTCACAGTATTAATCATTCCAGATAAACCACTCAAGTCTCCTTACCTGCCCCCTCAAAATGTGAACCCTGTCTGTAGAAGATCAAGCAATAAAAAGAATGAAAAATACCCAACATTCAAAGAGGCAGATACTTGATACACATGCTCTGCTGGATAAAAAGGTTCTCCTTTATAAATCAGTAGAGAGAACATACTAACTTTCATTTTATCAAACAGTGATAAAGCCTTACCATGAAAAAGAACCCCTGGCTCAACCTTCCCTCAAACCTGAACTTACTCCCAAGAGCACTTTCAACTAAGCTGTTATTCTCGTATTTATTTCCATAGTTTAGGATACTATTCTTGATTTTTCAATTTTGGATGATAACCACTGGCTTTCTACTACAGTACATGAGGGCTCAGCTTTCCACACCACCCCACTTTCCCTACTTCAATCCTTCCTATGTAACTAAATGGCAATTTCCTGGTAAGTCGATAGTCAGGGTTTATTAAGACTTTGTGAATATCGGTCATACAACGCAAGGAATGTACTAAGGATTATGTTTCCTTTCTTGGTACAGTCTTTGTTTCTCCTGGGATTAACATCCTGGGATCTCATACTCCTCCTCCCAGCTTAGTTTTCCATGAATCCACCTTAAATTTTTCCACATACTCTGTCACATCTAGCAGAAGTTTATCAGTATTTTTCAAATGCACAAAGTTGTCAGCTAATCTTCCATTCTATTTTCCCCCAGAACTTCCTCCAAGGACTCTCCGTCCTCTTGCTCAGCCTGACCTGACTGTCCCTCCCACACTCTTACCCTTGCATGTCCCTTTCTGATCCCCTGTATTAGAGCTCTCATTAACTGGACTCCACACCTTTCCTCATTCTTCATTTATTCCTATTTGCTGGAGATCATTCTCCAAGAGCAACCTAAGAAATGATGCATAAGAGGTAAATTTGAGTCCCCATGTGTCTGAAATTATCTTTACCTTGACATTTGATTGATATTTTGCTGGGTAGAGTATTACAGAACTCAAGTGATTCTCTCTTAAATTTTTAAAGATAATGCTCCACTATTTTTAACATCCAGTTTTGCTATTGAGAAGTCAGACGCCATTTCTTCTTCCTTTGTATAGGATTTTGGTAGGGGGATGCTTATTTCTGGAAGCCCTGTATACTACGTAATGGTCTGTCTCAGTGTGGAACTTTTTTCATTTATTTTACTGGGCATTTGATTCACCCCTTCCATATAAAAAAAATTATATCCTTTAAGTCTGAAAAAAATGCTATTTTGTTTCTTATCTCTCCCTACTTTCTGGAATTCTGATAAGTGTTTTACATATCCTGATTTCTTCTCTTATCATTTTACCTTCTTTCTCTGATTTTCCACTTTTTGTTATCCCATTTCTGACAGATAACAACTTCACATTCCAACTCTTTTATTATGTTATTTTTTAAGATTTATTTATTTTGGCGAGAGGAAGGGAGGCTGGGCGGGCAGGCATCCAAGAGCAGAGAAGGGCAGAGGGAGGAGAGACAGAATCTTGAGCAGAGTCTCCACTAGGGCTCTTTCAGAGTTTTTAATGATCCTCTCGCCACCCCCTTCCACCCCCCTCCGTTCCTCTTCAGGATTTATTTGAGCAACGGAGCACAAATGAGTGAGCATGAGAGCAGGGGGAGAGGCAGAAGGAAAGAAACTTCAAGCGGACTCCCCCACTGAGTGCAGAGCCCAGTGCAGGGCTCATTCCATGACCCATGAGATCATGACCTGAGCTGAAACCCAGAGTTGGATGGTTAACCAACCAAGTCAACCAGGCACCCCTGGTTATTCCTTTTTAAAAGCATCCTGTTCTTGTTTTGTGAATGTAATATTCTCTCTAATTTGAATAAACTGAAAGTAATATTTTTTGTTATTTTCTTCCATATTATCCTGTTTCCCCATATTATCTAATGATTATTTCTTTTCATTGTTTGGAATCCATCTGTCTTTTATTTGGAAGCTTCCATCAAACATCTGATGATACCTGATGGCCAGTTTGTATTTAAGAGTAAAGCCCTAGAATGGTGGCTTGAAGCTTGCGGGTGTGGGTGTATACTAGCAGGTGGTGGTGGGTGGTGGTGGGTGGTTGTTGACTAGCAGGCTTCATTTGGAGTGACTGGACAAGTCAGCTATAGAGAAACTGGCCCTGTGACAGTAACCAGGGTCCACTGAGTCTCTTCAGAGAAGTTTCTCATTTCCTGTTAAGGGTAGGGGAAGAGGCAATCACCAGATGGTCAGCTTTCCCCATCACAAAGCGGAGTGGGTTGGGAATTCCACAGTTTATTGGACTAATTTTTACTAAACTCACCTGCTCTCTACTCCAGGGTTTATTCCCTCCTGCTGGTGTTTTCACATGGAGAGCTCCTCTGATTCAATATATCCTAAGATTAAATCTCCAGTCTGCCAGGCAAAGGAAGCTGCTGGTAGTACTGGTGGTTGGGGTAGGAAAGGGAAAATAGCAGTTTAACCAACCTGTGTAACTCCTACTCTAGCCCTGGGTGTCCCCTCCATCCCCACATTCTGTGGGACTCTCCTCAGCCTCTGGGCGTGAATGGCTCAGCCCTCATCAGTTCTCCCACTGCAGGTTCTTTAGGTTTTCTTAAGGCAGCTACCACTCCTCTGTCCATTTTCTATCACCCGAAATTTTCTTAGGCCTTTTGTCAACTAAGTCTTTTTTCAAGCCTTTACCCCATGTTTATGCCCCCCCTTCCTTTTTAAGTTCTGCTGCTGTCAATTCAATGTATTCTTAGAAAAAAAGAAAAAAAAAAACCCTCATGGTCAATCTGCTGTGCTCAACTGGAAGTCCATTCATCCTGTGTTATTAGAGCCCCTTGTCTGAGCCCCATTCACAACCAATAGCCATAAAGCCCCAAAGCCAAGGATGACTCCCCTACCAGTCTCTCTGTAAGACGGTAAGCCTCAGAGCACTGAGGTGACACAGTCGTTAAGCATCTGCCTTCAGCTCAGGTCATAATCCCAGGGTCCTGGGATCAAGCCCCACATCGGGCTCCCTGCTTGGCGGGAAGCCTGCTTCTCCCTCTCCCACTGCTTTTGTTCACTCTCTTGCTGTGTGTCTCTCTCTCTCTGTCAAATAAATAAATAAAAATCTTAAAAAAAAAAAAAAAGACAGTAAGCCTCAATACCTGATCACAGGGACAGCTGCTATTTCTATCATCTTTTCTCAATTTTTAAGCTTATTTTGAAATCATTTAATATTCACAAGAAGTTGTAAAAACTGCACGAAATTCTCAGGTATGCTTCCCCTAATGGTAACCTATATAACCATAGTATAGTATCAAAACCAGGAAATTGACAATTCCTTATTAGCTAAACTACAGACTTTATTTGTATTTACCAGTTTTTATATCACTCATTTGGGTGAGGGGGGTGCATTGTTCCTATGAAATCTTACCACATGTACAGATTTAACCTTCACCACAGTTATAATATAGAAATATTCCATTAACACAATGATCTCCCTCATGCTACCCCCCTCTATATCCACACCCTCGATAGTCCTGGCAACCACTGATCTCAATCACTATAATTTTGTCATTGTGAGAATGTTATATAAATGGAATCATACAGTATGTGACCTTTGAGACCGGCTTTCACTCAGCACAATGTCCATAAGAGCCATCCAATTTGCTGGGTGTTATCAATAGTTTATTCCCTTTTTTGGCGGGTAGTATTCCATAGCATGAATGCATCACAATTTATACATTTGCCCGTTGAATATTTGGGTTGTTTATAGTCTTTTGCAATTGCAAATAAACCTGACATGGACAACCACATATGGGTCTTTTTGTGAACATAAGTGTTCATATCTCTAGGATAAATATCTAGGAGTTCAACTGCTGCATCATATGGTAGTTGTATGTTCCAACTTTCTAAGAAACTCCCAAACTATTTTCCTGAGTACTTGTGCCATTTTACATTCCCATCAGCAATGTATGAGAGTTTCAGTAATTTTTAAAATCAAATAACTTCATTAGAAAATAATTACTTTTTAATAAAAAGATAAAACTATTTTTCAAGTATCTCTTAAAATTCTTATAATAATCTTATAAGACCAAGTCTGGATATTGAGAACGGAAGTTTTAATTAAAAGATAAAACTTTTAAAAAACATCATTTAAAATTCTTACACTAATCTTATGATGCTGAGTCTCAGTGGGTAAGAATATAAGGAAACAGATACAGAGCTAACCCCCCTACTAGCATATAAGCAGTCGTAAAAAGAAACCCAGATCTGCATTCTTCTTTAGATTATTCTTAGTTCAGCTTACCCAAATAAGGGGAAAATATAATTTGGTTTCATGGTATAATTCTTGAAATGCTTACATGTAAGCCCTATCTTAAAATATGAAAAACAATGAATTAATGAGAACTTCCAAAGTTAACACCAACCATAAACCACTATCCAAATGATGCTACTGGGGAAAAACAAGTTAACTACTAAGACCTGGGACTACAATAAGCTTCAGAGAAAAATAGAGTTTTTAAGGGCACCTGGGTGGCTCAGTGGGTTAAAACCTCTGCTTTCGGCTCAGGTCATGATCTCAGCGTCCTGGGATAGAGGCCCGCATCGGGCTCTCTGCTCAGCAGGGAGCCTGCTTCCTCCTCTCCCTGTCTCTCTGCCTTGCCTCTCTGCCTACTTGTAATCTCTCTCTCTGTGTCAAATAAATAAATAAAATCTTTTTAAAAAAATAGAGTTTTTAAGCTTGAAAGTTCAACATATACTTTAATTCCTTATTATTTAGTTTTAGCTAAAAATTTTCCCCCAGAAACATTGGCCCCTTTTCACAGCAAAAAATCCATTTCTACCCTGGCTCTTGGCCATTAATCTAGTTATTTTAGCTGAAGTACATGTATTTTTAAACCCAGGAACAAAAAAAAAGCAGTGCTGCCTTTATAGTCCATGATCTGTAAAGATTTATAAGTAGCAGAGGCTATCGTGAATTGAATGGGTCCCCCCCCCTTTTTTTTTTGAGAGGACAGCTGTTGGGTCAAAGGTCATATGCTATGTTAAGGCTTGTTAAGACCCCAATTTTTTATATAGCCTAGGATTTTGAGAAAAATCACCAGTAGTAATCAACAAATCCATTTTAATGTAGGTTTGGCACCAAGAATAAAAGGTTTAAGGTACAAAAACAAAATAAATTATAAAAGGTATTAATGGTCCAAGAAACACTATTTTGTTATGATCAATAACAAAACTTAGTATGTATTATACCTGTATGTGTTACTGCCTGGCAAGGAGGATAATTTGCCAAACTAGTTTCAACCAGAATGAGTTTCATTTCCATTCAGAGAGCAATATGGGTAGTCTAAACTAAAATAACTGGTAATATCACTGTTCTACTTGTGCTGAGTCTCATATGAAGAAAAGTTGGTTCTACCATAAAAGCTCAGTGGGGATGGGGAGAGAGCTCAATCAGCGAGATTGGAGAATTAACGATTAGCTGTTCCAAATAAAATGTTGAGGAACTGACCATTCAGAACCTAGAAGGCACTTTCACTAGATTTCTAGCTGGTCGGTTTATCTCATGCTTTTTCCTCTGCTTCCTGTAGACCAACACATTATAATTTTAAACATAATTATACAATCTCATAATGGCTTTAATTTCATCACCATTTATATTTTTCTTTCATTTTTGAAAAATTATTACCTTTACCAGTATGAAACTATACACTATGAAGCATAATAAGTTAATACAATGATGACTAGCCAGATAGTTAAACTGAGTTGACTTTAAATTTTGAAGAATTGGTTTCTTTACATTCCTTTTTCCAATTCTCCACATGACCAAGGACAAATTATTTGATACTTCAGTGCTTTATGCTTCTCATTTCAAAAATGTGGATAATATTTACACTGGAATAAGCTTTTAAAAGTGATTTAAGAATCTCTAATAGGGAACTTTATAATGTGCTTCAGGTAACATTTATCTTTGAAATTTCCCATATTATTTTATTCTATACAATCTCATACAAATTAACCCAGCAATGTCAAATACTTAAACTAATCAGGGCACATTCTAATTTTACATGACAAGATTATCTGTTAATAAGGATTAACTGTTTGAGAACACTTCTAGATAGACATCATTTGTAGAAAATCTTACTTCTTCAAGACTTCCTGTGTTGTTGGAAGATGCTGTTCCTGGACTAACATCATCAGTATTTGATTATGTCCCCTGCCTTTAGGGAAAATATTAGTGAGTAAATTTGGAAATAAAGCAGATGCTTATGGTCTAGCAGATGGTTAAAAGAGCCCTATTTTTCATACCCCATACACCATCTTGAATGGGGAGCACAAGCCAAGGAAAGGAAAATAAGACAACAGAGACGTTTTATTTGAAGTATTAAGTTACAGCAGAAATACTCAAGCTTCAAATTTATAAAACACAAAAATGCTTATCAGCCAAATGTGAATAGTGTTTTGGTTCTCCTTCAATCTGTATTATCTATCTATGCTACTAGCTATCAATTTGCAGTATTTATTGATTTATATTATCTATCATTTGTAATCTGCCATCCCAGCAGTAATGGGCCAGGGTAACACAGGATGAAAAAAACTTTGGGGGGAAAAAAACAAACCGTGGGCAAATCACATCACACCTTACTAAGTCTCAATTTCCTCCTCTATAAAATGTAAATAATGATCATTTGGATCTCATGAGTAGTATAAAGATTCAGAGATAATAAATATTTATGGAACACTGATGTGCTCTTCCAAGCACTTGACAATGCACACTGAATCAATTGTAATAATATTCCAGGACAAAAGTCTAAAATATTAGCCAGCTCTTCAAATGGATGAACATTGCCATTTCCACAGATGTCTCCAGATACCTCACTTCCTGTCTTAACATGAAAGTAAATAATGCTGGCTATTCTACCTTGAAGTGTCACATCAAGATGAGAGAAACCAGGAATACAAAAACCTCTAGCAAAGTGTGGGGTACAAAGGCAATTGAAGGTGTTATTATTTCTTTTACTCAGTTGAGAACATTTTATTCCTTTTTTTTCCCTGTGGGATACACTTGACTTTTATGGAATGCCACTATTTTTCAGGCTCTGTGCCTAGCGTTTTAGATGGGCTGTCTCTTTAGACCCTAACAACATGATTATTATCTTTTTATGGATGAGACACCAAAGCTTTTAGATGCTAAATTTAAAAACCTTGCTGAATCAGGTCCCACAGGTCATGCCCAGGCAGCCTCCCTGCTAACCTTTGCACTCACCCCTCAGGACTCAATACAATTCCTCAAATTAGACTGTTCAATAAAGTGAACTGAAAATGCTTGTATGACAGAACACTATTCTAGTGTGAGAAATTATGGGAGTCTCTACAATACTTTCTTTTTAGACAATTTCTTGTAATAGTACTCCTGACGTTTTATGAATAACATCTTCTAATGGCAGTACAATATTGACCAATTCCTATCCAAGCAAACAAATATTTGACCTTCTTCTTCTCTTTCCCCTAAAAAAAAAAAAGAAAGAAGATTCCTCAACTACCTGTGCCCTCAATAGGAATAATGGTTAACACTACCATATTGATTTCCTTCAGCATCAAGGAATTAGAACACTTCAGAACAACATTACCAAACCACAGGATGCTTTAATCACCCCAGTCAAGTTTCCCTAGGGAGCCATCAATTAAGAATGCTGTTCATTTTCTCCTATTTTATACTTTTATATGTAAATGTATTTAGTCATGAATGATACATAATTTTCCTTTGTACATTTTAATAAATGGTATCATAATACATTTCACTCTTACATTTTTTATTCAGTGTTATGTTCCTAAGACCGGTCCACCTTTTTATATATTGACTAGTCTACTTCTATTTAACTTCTGTATGGTATCCCATTATGATGGCTAGCTTTAGGAGTCTGCATGACAGGGGTATGTACCCAGTCAGTCAATTAGATACTAATGTAGGTATTGCTGTGAAGGAATGCTATAGATGTGGTTAACATCTACAACCACGTAAGTATTATTCTCAATAATCTGGGTAGGCTTCATTTAATCAGCTGAAAGCCTTTAGAATAAAACTAAGGTTTCCCTGAGGAAGATGACATTCTGCCTGTGGAATGCAGTATAAGCTTCTAGCCTGCCAGTCTGCCCTACAGATTTCAGACTTCCCAGCCTTCACAGTCAAGTAAGCCAATTTCTTTATTTCCTCTCAGCGGCATTTAGATAGTTTACAAGTTTTGGCTAATATCAAGTATGTGGCAAGGGATTGTACACATCTCCTGTACACACAGGTACGAAGAAATTACCTAGACAAAGAAGTGCTGAAGCACAAGGTTTGTGACAGATTTTTCAATTTTGTTAGGTACCACCAAATAGGTACAACTGAGTACCTCAATCGGTTAAGCATCTGCCTTCTGCTCAGGTCATGATCCTTGAGTCCCAGGATGGAGCCCTGCATGGGACTCCCTACTCAGTGGGATGTCTGCTTCTCCCTCTCCCCGCCCCCCACCCCCCGCGCCGTCCCCTGCACACTTGCACTCTTGCTCTCCCTCATTTGCTCACTCTCTCTCTCTCTCTCACAAATAAATAAAATCTTTTAAAAAGCCAAAAAAAAAAAAAGACACCACCAAATACTTTGGAGAAAGCAGCTGCAATGTGTGCTCCTACAATGACTGTATGAAAGTACTATCCTACCACACTCTCACCAACACTCGTCATACTTTTCTCCTATCTGATGAGTGAAAAACAGTACCTTTTGTAAAAGAAGCTACACTGCTTCCCCTGTCAGCATTAAAAAAGTACCATGACTGGAAATATCTAAGTAGGAGAGGAGAAATAATGAAAGGTAGTTTACCTGTGTATTACAATGGCTTTAGGCTCAACTGTCTGTCATAGATTTAGGTTATCAGAGAGCATTATCCTTAACAGCAGGGTAGGGCACCAAAAGCCTGGATATTTCCCATAATTAAGCAGGTCTGGACTCTGGCCACTCTGTCCCCTGCCTCCAATCACTGCACTCCAAGGCACATAGGCCTCTGGGCTGTTCTCAGAACAGGCCAAACCCATTCCCACTACAGGGATTTTGTACTTGCTCTTCTTCTGCCTGAAGACTCTCTTCCTGAATACCCATCCACCAGTCCTCAACACCAAACCTCTGAGACACTTTGCTCCGCTTGCCTCCTACCATGTCCAGTAGCACCTCCAGCCTTCCCTTCTCTCTAGCTCTGTTCCATGCTTCTCTTACTTCAAAAGGCTGTTCATTACCTCACAGAATACAACACATCTGTTTACTCCTTCCTTAGCAGGAACTGCATATAAAAGGCCAAGGATGACCTGTAGCATCAAGGACAGTGCCTGGATCATTTAATGCCCCAAATGTACTCAGCAGCAACAGCAGCAGTAGCAGTTTTTGATTACTGTTGTTGTTATATAAGAGACATACGTGCTCATGGATGAATTGGCTCCATGATGTGCCCTCAGTTCATCTGAACATACTCAACAGACACAGTGACCCAGTGGACCAGTTTGCTAGGAAAATCAGGCATGAGGTGATACACCGCTTACAACTTCATTACCTCAAAGTAACAACTCTAACAGAGGGTCACAAAAGCTGTGAAGCTCTGCCCCATAACTACGAAGTCATAATAAACTTATAAAATCTGAAAATGCAGGGTTTCCCTTGTAAATTTTCCCTTCCTAATCCTATGTTTCTCCAAGTTGATTTTTAAATTACTTTTTTTAAGTATCAGACAGTAATGTGGCCCTTAAAAAAGTACTTTATTGGGAACATGGGTGGCTCGGTTGGTTAAGTGACAGCCTTTGGCCCAGGTCATGGGATCGAGTCCCACATCAGGCTCCCTGCTCAGTGGGTAGCCTGTTTCTCCCTCTCCTCCCTGCTCCTGTCCTCTCTCATTATCTGTGTGTCTCTCTCTCCAATAAATAAATAAAGTCTTTAAAAAAAAAAAAAAGTACCTTGTTAGGAGCACCTAAGTGGCTTAGTCAGCTAAGCAACTGGCTCTTGGTTTTGGCTCAGGTCATAATCTCAGGGTCCTGGAATCGGGCCCCATGTCAGGCTTGGTGTTCAGTGCAAAATCTGCTCATCCCTCTCCCTCTACTCCTCCCCACCACCCAAAATAAATAAATAAAATCTTAAAAAAAGAAAAGTACCTGGTTACAAACACCTCAAATGTCCACCAGCTGGTGAACAGAGAAACATGGTACTTCCATAAGTGATTATTCAGCCATAAAAAGGAATAAAGTACCAATACATACAACATGGATGAACATCATGCTAAGTGAAAGAAGTCACAAAAGACCACATACTGTATGATTCAATTTATATGAAATACCTAGTAAGGCAAACTATAGAGACCAAAAATATATTAGAGGTTGCCTGGGGCTTAGAATGAGAATGAGGAATGACAGCAATGGTCACAAAGGACCTTTTTGACATGATGAAAATGTTATAAAATTGGATTGTGGTGATGGTTACACAATTCTGTAAATTTACTGAAACAAATCGCTGAATTGTACACTTAAAAGGAGTGAATTTTATGAGATTAGAAGTCTCTTATGGTTTGTCTCCTTCCCCATCCCATCTTGTTTCATTATTTTTCCCTCCCTACCCCCCACAGCCCCCCACCCTGCCCCTCAAGTTCCTCATATCAGAGAGATCATATGATAATTGTCTTTCTCTGATTGACTTATTTCGCTCAGCATAATACCCTCCAGTTCCATCCATGTTGTTGCGAATGGCAAGATTTCGTTTCTTTTGATAGCTGCATAATATTCCATTGTATATATATACCACATCTTCTTTATCCATTCATCTGTTGATGGACATCTAGGTTCTTTCCATAGTTTGGCTATTGTGGACATTGCTGCTATAAACATTCGGGTGCNTGTGCTTTGGTGAGGGCTGTGAAAGATGTAAGCCTGATGATTCACAGACCTGTACCCCTTGGGCAAATAATAAAAATAAAATTAAAAAAAAAAAAAGGAGTGAATTTTTTTAATGAGTCACACCTCAATTAAGTTGTGTGTTTCATTTTTTTTTAAAGGAAAATAACAAGTAACAAAAGCCCTTGACTCTTTGTAACGTTCTGAAAGACCCCCGCTTGTGAACACCCTCCCCCAGCCATTGACTAACTAACC
>LNAC01000991.1:404362-428779 GCA_002007465.1 Ailurus styani | reverse complement strand
ACCATTCAAAGGGATTCCAAGGGAAGTAGCACCTATGGCCTTAGATAACCTACTTTATTATCTTAAATAACCATTCCGGAGGATTCCAAGGGAAGTAGCACCTATGGCCTTAGATAACCTGCATTGTTGTCTTAAATAACTAATAGAAAACCTGTTGTTAAGCCATTGCTTATGTACCCCCTTTTTCCCCTATAAAAAGCGTGTGAGCCAAAAGCCCGGCGCGCTCAGCCAGCTGATGCTGCTGACCGCCCGCAGGCGCGTCTGTGAACAATAAACCCTCTTGCCTTTGCATCCAGTGGAAGCCCGGTGTCAGATTCTTGGGTAGTGGGATCTGAGGGTCTTTCAGTTCCAGGCTGCTAAGGGCTCAGGCTTTAAACCCTCAATGCTATGCAAGGCTGCAAAGCTATGTGTCTTTGTTCATTTCTTGGTTGGTTCTTTTTTTTTTTTTAAGATTTTATTTATTTATTTGACAGAGAGAGAGATCACAAGCAGGCAGAGAGGAGGAAGCAGGCTCCCCGCCGAGCAGAGAGCCCTCCCAGGACCCTGAGATCATGACCCGAGCTGAAGGCAGAGGATTTAACCCACTGAGCCACCCAGGCGCCCCTCCGTGGTTGGTTCTAACTAGCCTGCCCACAGAGAGCCAGATGTATTGAGATGCAGGTCATCCACTGTGCTTTGTGAACACTGGTCTAGCACCATCCAGAAAAGTACTACTGGTCTGCAAGAATTTTCCCATGTAGCTGTTAGCAGCAACTCCCCTCCCCCCTCCTCGCCCCCCCCCCAGTGATAATTAGATCCGTTATCTAGAAAAAGATAACACAGCTATTTTGAGAACAATCTCCTGCTGGATTAGCAGCTGCCTTTCCAGCTATGACTGGGGTAAGGAGTTTGGCAAATGTCCTCCAAGAAAAAAAAAATCATTTTCGTGTCTTTCTATAAGGGTAGTTTCATAGGAAATCTTTAGCCCACAAAGAAAATTCACCATGAAGGTTTCTATGACTTAAAAGTTGTTTTGCCTGAATTCTTCTTTTTCCTTCTTCTCTTCTTCCATATCCCAGCTTTGGTTTATAAGTAATTATTTCTGCAAAAGTGGTCCTTCAGAGTGCAAAGGGCATGCCAGAAATGAAGCCATGACACCCTTAGAGTTACATGGCTCCATCCCTTGCGACATGACCTAAGCACTGGACCAGTGACCAGCAAAGCACAGGGCTAGCTCTTTGGGCTTAGCTTCTCCTGAAAGAATATTCTCCGGGTGTTCTGAAAGCACCTACTAGATCATGAGCTCCTTAAGAACCAACCGAGAGATGAGAATCAGTATGATCATCCAGGAAACTAGGTACTGCTGCCCCTTAAGATACACTATTAGAAGCAATAACATCTCCATGGCCTTTTATCTCATATTTCTTTGACAAGTTCCACTTTCTCTATTCCCTACTCATTTAGGAAGCAAGAATTGTTCTGAAGCAAAAGCAAAGTTAAGCAAAACAAAAAGATCCCACACTGGGGGGATAACGTAAGAAGTGTGCTCTTATAACTAACTGTTCAAGTCTTTTGCATGAAATTATCAAGCCTATCAAGAAAATTAAGTCCCAGGGCTACCTACCTAGTAAATTAGTATATCTAGGTACTCAATTGTTTTAAGTGTGGAGGGATAACCATGTTACAGGAAATCTGAGTCCATGACCTTCCTTGAAAAAGTAACTTGAAGAAAAAGTAATGGCCTGAATCCTGCTCAACACTACAAAGTTTTTCTATTTTAAATACTAGACAAAAGTTTCACATTTGTCTGTAGAATTATTTGAAACTACTTTTCCTTCTAGTTTAAGTGCAGACAATTACACTGGGTCCAAGTTCCAACAGGTGATATACACATAACTCCACAGAGTTACATATTTCTTGGCAGTGCGAAGAAGCCTTCGGGGCTGAAAGCAGGCATTCCTAGCCTTGGCAATTAGCAAGCTATCAGACACTGTAACAATGTCTGGCCCACACTTGCCTCAGTTGGACAAGGGATTTGGGGACCCTGCCCCAGATCTGAAGCAACTTTTGGACCTTGCACTTCAGAGGGAGTAGTACCTAGGAGAATGAAGTAAAAACCACTTCTTGAATTCCATCTATGATGAAATCGGTATCCATTTTTGCTTGGTTCCCAGAGATGCATGTTCCCATTTGGAAGAATGGAAACACAATCCTCCCTATAGCTACAGTACCAAGAGGACTATTACATAACTCTCAATCGGAATCTGAAAATGGGCCTCTTCCAGTATTTTCCCATGGGCGGGGGGCAGGAAGGGTATTGTGGCAAGTACAAGATAATGTGTACTTAGGTTTTGTTCCACTAACTCTATAAAGTCCTTCTCATGTTTGGGCCTTTGAAACAATTCTATATGTATGTGTTCAATCTTACACCTATAGTGAACAGTGAACCCAGTCTTATGCTGGACATACAGAACACAAAGATGAATGAGGAAAGCATTCTAGCCCTTGAAAATGCATGGTCTAATAGGGAGACAGGTATAAAAAAGTATCGCATTTGTTTAGAAAGCCCTTAACGTACTTAACAGGTAACAGGAACTTTACTAGATCAAAGTAAACTGCTGATTTCATATACAAGTGACATTCTTTTCATAATTCACCAGTTTTTTCTAAATGCTATTCTTACACTGTATCTCAAATAATTCTGGTTGAACTTCCCTCACCCAGACTCTGTGAGAAGGGTCATTTTGCTTTGCATTAAAACTGCAACCCTGGGGCACCTGGGTGGCTCATTCAGTTAAGCATCCAGCATCCAACTCTTGATTTTGGCTCAGGTCATGATCTCAGGGTTGTGGAATCAAGCCCTGCACCAGGCTCCATGCTTAGTGTGGAGCCTGCTTGGGATTCCTTCCTTCTGCCCCTCCCCCCACTCACGGTCTCGCTAAATAAGTAAATCTTAAAACATGAAACAAAACAAAACTGCAGCCCTTGCAATCTGAGAAATATTGTTCAGATACCTAAAATAATTTAAAAATACTTCAAGTTCATTACATGTAGTTCTCAGATACCAGTTAGGGGAATCAAAACTTCTAATTTTTTTTTCTTTTGTTTCTCATCTAATACTCTCTTACCTAACTTTCCAAACACTTCTTACAACTTGCCTTAAAATCTCTTGAACTTAACCTGCACATACATTTATTTTTTCCTTTCTTCCAATAGTGAGACAAAGTCCAAAGAACTGAATTGGCAAAGGCAGGACCCCTCTGGGAAAGAGGGTGGGGAGAGGAGCAAGGAAACATAATTGATACAGGAAAGCCAAGGTAGAGGGGAAAAGCTGGAGAGACTAAAACCTTGGCATTGTTGCCCTGTCATAAGCTATAAACTCTAGAAAAGCACAGGCTGTTTTGTTTTTTGTTTTTTCTCTAGTGTGGTTCCTAGTGGTGACCACAGTGCTTGGCACAACAGTGGTGCATAAAAAAACAGTGGGAGAATGAATATAGATAGTAGGCTTGACACATCCATAACAGATGCTCAAAACATTACAGCCATTATTACCAGTGCTAGCTCAGTCCCCCTGGCCACCAACGTGAGGATTTTAGCTACAACTGTGTGATAAGCCTAGATCTTCAGTATTTATTCAAGAAATTTTTCTGACTTCTGAGCACAGTGAGGGATTAAAAACCAAAAAAACACTCAAGAAGTGTATAGCTCATTGACAGAAAAATTTGTGCCAATGATTTCAAAGCTATTTTTATCGAATATTACTTTATTCTTATCAAATATTTACTCAGCTCTGCCTCTATATCAGTCACTCTACTAGATAGTGGGGATAAGCAGTAAACAAAACAGATGAAAATCAATGCTCTCATAGCGGCTACACTCCAGTAAACACACACTACTTCTGCTAACACACTGTTCTAAGAGCTTTCATGTATTATAACGTTCAATCTTCACAATAACCAGAGGTAGGTACTACTATCGTCCTTATTTATAGATGAGAAAATTGAAGCACAGAGTCAAATGGAGGAATATGACATTAAGTACATACAAAAATCTGGGATAAGAAAGAATGGACTGGTTAGCTGAACAAACGATCTTCTCAAAGAGTGCATTGGACTGAGTGTCCCATAAGGACAATGTTTTGCATGTTTAAAGTGTGTTTTTTTTTTGAAGATTTTATTTATTTATTTGACACAGAGAGAGAGAGATTACAAGTAGGCAGAGAGGCAGGCAGAGAGACAGGGAGAGGAGGAAGCAGGCTCCCTGCTGAGCAGAGAGCCCGATGCGGGCCTCGATCCCAGGACGCTGAGATCATGACCTGAGCCGAANCTGAGATCATGACCTGAACCGAAAGCAGAGGCTTTAACCCACTGAGCCACCCAGGCGCCCTAAAGTGTGTTTAAACACTTAGAAATATATGCTACCATCAGACATAGTTGATGTCCTGCACCTCAAGCTGCTCCGAGTATAAGATGAAGCCCATGATAAAGTATACCATTTGGTCAATTAAAACCATTAGAGTTTTATTTTACGGGCGCCTGGGTGGCTCAGTGGGTTAAAGCCGCTGCCTTCGGCTCAGGTCATGATCCCAGGGTCCTGGGATCGAGGCCCACATCGGGCTCTCTGCTCAGCAGGGAGCCTGCTTCCTCCTCTCTCCTCTCTCTCTGCCTGCCTCTCTGCCTACTNTCTCTCTCTGTGTAAAAAAAAAAAAAAAAAAAAAAAAAAAAAAAAAAACCAGAACACAGTCTCTAAAATAATGATCAACCGAAAAGACAGACTCAAGGTCTGGAAAACAGAAATAGGAGTTTAAAATCAAGGCTGAGGAAAGTAAAAACAAAGTACACAGGACTGAGGAGCCACAGGGCTGTAATTATTCTGTACACATCTCTAAATACAAAGTTTATAGGGGAAGTTATACCCAATACCAGAAGACATGAAATCTCAGGTATTATCCCAGTCAATGTCTATAAGCTATTATATATTATAGCTATACATGTTTTACTGAAAAAAAAAAAAAGAGGGAGAGAGAGAGAAAAAAAACCTGTATAGGTTATAAAAAAGGAAGTGATTTAAAAGACCTACTTAATTAGTTGGGGTTCCGGAAAGGTGCATTCTCATAAAATCAGATTAAGCATAACTTGGGGCAGGTTTTCCAGAGGGCATTTTACAACGTGTAGCAAATATGCTTTAAATTGTACCTAC
This sequence comes from Ailurus styani, assembly GCA_002007465.1. Taxonomy (NCBI): domain Eukaryota; kingdom Metazoa; phylum Chordata; class Mammalia; order Carnivora; family Ailuridae; genus Ailurus; species Ailurus styani. Next base: position 423,601 of record LNAC01000991.1, on the reverse strand, counting down.
CCTTCAACCCACAACCCCCTTCTGGGCATTGAGCTTAAGGAAAACATCCCAGATTTGTGCAAAGCTTTACCTACAATGATGTTTGCTACAGTGCTTTAATAGCAAAGTGCTGGCAACAAGCTTATGTCCAGTAAAAGGGAACTGGATCAATAAATTATTGATAAAGAAAAGAGTGCTGTGGAGTCAGCAAGCTGATGAGGCACAGGATACTGACTGACACAGAGAGATGGACTAAAAACTATCGGGAAGTGTGACAGTAAGAGTTAATAGTGTTCTCTCTGGGTTGTGAGATCCAGGTGATTTTCACTATCACTATGAATAGTCACAGAAATTCTGGAAATTTTCTAGTATCAGAAAAATACAGTTTTAAAAATCCTTTGAGATTAAAATTAACACACACACATAAAGAATAAAATATGAAAGCGGTAAATGCTAAGAAGTCGGATTTGGGGGATTTTTTCTCAAGCATCTACAATCTTAGTGGGGGAAAAGACCCAAATTAAAACTGTCAATTCCTTCAGAGTAGTAGTCTTGAAACCTCTTAACTGTAACTCACTGAAATCTTCTTATAAAAACTACTCTATTGTGCCTATAACATAAAGCAGGTACATTTTCAAGAAAAGTGATACAAAAAGAAAGGGAAAGTTACTTTAATACTCAAATGAACAAGAAAATTCAACTAACCATAACTCTGCACTGCCTCCCCCAGCATTCCAGTTTGTTAAAACATGACTCATCTATGCCCTCAAAACCCCTTATGCAATAAAATCTTTTGATGTGTTCAACTCTGACAGTTTTAGAGTCTATTAAACTTAAATTTATGTTTTACTCTACTGAGTACCACAGCTGTATGGCCTGTCTCAGACCCATGTTCCCTAGGTCCTAGGTTCTATTTTCTGACAGGCAGTATCCCCTAGGGAATCGGGCTTCTGCTGTGGTTGCAGACATCAAAACTGCAAACCTGGGGGAAACAGTTTTGTTTTGAATTTTAAAATTTTATTTGCATACACCCACTAGGGTGACCAAAATTAAAAGGAAAGAAAATATCAACTGTTGCCAAGGACAGGCTACTGAACTCTGGCACAACCACTTTAGAAAAATGCTTGGAGGGCGCCTGGGTGGCTCAGTGGGTTAAAGCCTCTGCTTTCGGCCCAGGTCATGATCTCAGGGTCCTGGGATCGAGGCCCGCGTCGGGCTCTCTGCTCCGCAGGGAGCCTGCTTCCCCCTCTCTCTCTCTGCCTGCCTCTCTGCCTCCTTGTGATCTCTCTCCCGCTGTGAAATAAATAAATAAAATCTTTAAAAAAAAAAAAAAAGAAAAATGCTTGGAGTTTCTGCCAAAGCTAAATACTCAAATACTTTATAACCCAGCAATTCCACTCCCATGTATATACCCAAGAGAAATGAGGACCTATGTCCACCAGACATGGACTAGAATGTTCATAGCCATACTACTCACAGTATCCTGGAGCAGTCTGAAAACAATCTGAAAGTCCCTCAAGAGAATAGATAAATTATGATGTAATTGCACAGTGCAATACTACACAGTAGTAAAAATTAGTTACAATTACTCTGACAGGGGTGTATCTTACAAACACACTGGGTGAAAGATGGCAGAGGAAATGGGCCAAACTAATCAGTGCTTAGAAGTCAAGGAGAGTAGTTATCTTGGAGGTAACACAGTGACTGGAAGAGGGCACAAAAGGGACTTCAGGGAAGCTGGTCATGGTCTGCATCTTGATCTGCGTGCTAGTTACACACACATGTTGTTTGTTGATGATTTTCTGAGCTATATACACCAAAGCACACCCTTCAATATGTTTATTATAGTCCAATAAAAAATTTAAGAAATATATTTGCAAATATCTAAAGTTCAATTAATGTTTGTGTAGCTTTTATAATAATTTTTAATTTTGAACTGCAGAATAAATAACTGTGTGGAATGCTGATAAAAACGAAACTCCAATTTGTTGAAATTCCATGCACATTAGGTTTCCCCTGCAGGTCTGCCTGTGGCTCATTACAACAGAAGTGCAAGGCAAGATTTAATGCCCAATACTGGAATAATGTTACAAATGTAAACTGAAAAGCAACCTGAAACTTGTGAATGGTGTCACCTGGCCAAGTGGTCCCAGCTTCCTAAGCTTCATAATAAAGGACACTACTCTGTCTACATAGAAATAATGGTGTCATAGTTCTAAAACCTCTTTCCAATCAGGAAAAAATGTTATGATAGAAAAAGACAACCATTGTTTGTATTTTCATTTTACCAGACAAAAAACTACAATACTGGGCTGTTCAGTTTAATATTTGATACCTGGCAACTCCTTCTGTTGCTACCTGGCACCATTCTTACTGTCCCTTTTTATAGTCATCATGGAGCCAAAACCAAGTTGTCTGGGCTTCTGCAAATCCCATTTTATCTTCGGCATACCTGAAGAAAGTAGTATTATGGGAACAGATGAAGATATCAAATAGTGTATACAGCTATAGCAATAAATACACAAGGCAAATGAAACCTTTGCAAGATAGACCTGTATACGACAGTCCACACTGGAAGCCATCTAGGAAGGGATTTTACTTCCATATCCCCAACTAAACCCAAGTCCAGAAAATTAAAAAAAAAAAAACATTAAACAAAACCTAGTACACATGCTGAGATGCTTGTTTGACTTGGTAAAAAGACAAAAGTACATGAGTTTTTTATTAAACAAATTTTTGTTCGAAACAAAGATGATGAACAAAATGGCAGAAAATTCTGGTGATATCTTAGATTACCAAATTATGAAGAGGCATTTTATTTGTGCATTTATTGACCACCAGAAACTAAACTACTATACAAAAAGGAGATGAATGGAGGCTGGCAGGGTAAAAGGCACATGGACGCTGCTCCCTCCTAGACTTTTGGGTGTTGGTTTCTCGACAGTAAACAAAATCCACATCCACCTCGAGGGCTGATGTATATTTAAAATGAAACAAATGCTCTATGGAAAGTGTCAAGGGAGGTGGGGGAGCCTAGCACAGGTATTCACTAAATAAATAAATGTTCATACAATCAACAAACCCGTACACCTACTACCTGCCAGTAACCGTTCAGAATATAACAAAGCCAAGCTTCTCTCCTTTGGGAGCTCACATTCTAGTTGGAAAGGGAAGAGAGATAAACGAGTATGTTATACAGAATATCTTAAGATACTAAGCACTACGCAGGAAAGGTAAAGTCAGTGAGATTGGGAGATGGATGGCAATTTTAAACAATTTTAAAGAGTTGTTTGAGCAGGTGACATTTAAACGAAGACTTACTGCCCCTTTCCCCCCTCCTTTTTCAGTTACTTTCTCCTCCTTCACTGCTGTTTATTTAACAAGGATAATGTAGGTATAGGATGGATGACATCATACCCATACCTCCTCAACTTCCTAAGACTTCAGCAGTTCTAACTTCTAGGAAGGTGTGGTTACTCTTAATTAAGGGTTTTGGGGTTTTTTTTTTTTTAACTTTACTTCTTCCTTCATTAAAGCATGTACTCAGAAAACCATGCAAAATCACAAGCAAGCACTAAGGGCAAATTATGGGCATACTATGTAGAGATGGGGAGGGATCTTTGACTGAACTCTAATTAGCAGCAGTAACATTACTTGACATTTTGGGGGTTATTATCATACCATTTGTTTGTGAAGCTATAAAACACACATACTCCTGGGATTCAGGATGGGTCTCCAGTAATCATTTGTCTAAAGACACATTTTAGAGAACACAGCAAATGTGTAATAAATACTGAAAGATATTTGATACTGCATTACAGAGAATTACACTAGTTTATAATCCCTCACTTCTTCCAGAGAATTTATTCTATTTCAAAGTTAGAGAAATTTGAGTATTTTTAAAAAAATCTAAAATCCATACCAGCAAGTCATTAAATCTCATTTCCAGGTGCTACTGGTCAATGCACCTGGTTATGTTTCTATTAGTAAAACTGTGTAGGTTATTAGGTAACATAAAGGAAATCTCTTAAAAAAAAAAAACTAGATCCAGTCAGTTAAGCATCCAACTCTTGATTTATACGTAAGTCATGATCTCAGGGTCATGAGATTGAGCCCCTCATCCCAGCTCCGTGCCGGGCGTGAAGCCTGCTTAAGATTTTCTCTCTCACTCTCCCCCTCCACCCTCCTCCCTTCCTCTCTCAAAATAAAATGAATACATAAATTAAATAAAATAACTAGAGTCATCACACTGTGAGACTTTTACCATATTAAGGTTAAATTGTTTTCAGCTTTGGTTGTCAGGGGTTGAGGTAGGGAAGAGGTGGTGAGGTTTTCAGGCTTTCAATGAGGAGGTGGTGAAGGTTGTCAGGCTTTCAATCAGACCTGTGAATGTAAAATTTCACTATGCATTTCCATCAGAGCCAAAGCATAAGCCAGCAGTATTCACTTCATGGACTGTATATACACTTGCTGTCTAGAGCTGTAAATTCTTCTACCACCATTCAACATAAAAAATACAATCCCAAAACATTAAAGAAAAAATGGTGATTAAAGTCACAATCAGGGGCACCTGGGTGGCTCAGTGGGTTAAAGCCTCTGCCTTCGGCTCAAGTCATGATCTCAGGGTCCTGGGATCGAGCCCCGCATTGGGCTCTCTGCTCAGCGGGGAGCCTGCTTCCCCCTCTCTCTCTGCCTACTTGTGATCTCTCTCTGTGTGTGTCAAATAAATAAATAAAAATCTTTATTTAAAAAAATGGCTACTAATGAATTTGGAGAACTTGTGTTCAATGAACCTAAGCCGAATTAAAACAAAAGTTGCTTTGTAGTCTATTAATTGTCGATGATTAAGCACGTATCTTATTTCAACTGGAATTCACTTACAAGAACTTAAACTTGATAAACTGGCCACTAATCCTAAATCTGTGTCTGTTAGGGGTAAACCGCCTTCACAAGAAACGCAAGGGAGTGACCGTCAACGCTTTCCCGAAGGTAAGGGCCATTGTACCCGAACCTCGCGGAGCAGTCGGGGTGTCGAGGCCGAGGGGCTCGGAGCGCCGCGCGGCAGGAGCGGACTCGCTTACCCGGTAGGTGCTCTCTCCGGTTCACCTCCTCCAGCCCCGGTGACATGGCTGCAGCCGCTCGGCGGGCGAACGCGGGAGGGCACGGCCTGGCCTCGTGGCCGCCCGACTGTGGGCGGCGGGAGCTCCGGGGCGCGGCTGAAGGGCCCTCGAGGGTCGGCTGCCGCCACAGCCGCCGGCTCCGAAATGCCCGCGTGCTCCTCCGCCGCCAAAATGTCAAAACTTGTAGCGCCGCCGCCGCCGCCGCCGCCGCCACGGCCACGGTCGGTGAGGAACTGAGGAGACGCGGCCTGACGCGGCTGGGCTAGCGGGGCTGACTGGGCGGGCGGGGCGGCCCCACCTGAGGCGCGCGGGTGGGCGGGGCCGAGAGGCCGGGGAAGGCGGGGAGGAGGCAAGCCGGGCAGAGTGGGCGGGGCGGCCCCACCTAAGGAGCCCCAGGCTGGGCGGCCACCCCTTGCCCTTTTGCAGTGCTCAGAGAGCTCCTGGTAACGCTGCGATCCGGATCCCGCGAAGCGCGGGTACCTCGCGATGTTGTTCTACTTGGACAGAGCCCGCACCGGGGGGGCGGTGAGGCCCCGAGACCCACGCTTTCCGCGGGCGCCCCTCCGTGCTGCCTTTTGGGGGCTGCGGAAAGAGGGACCCACATCCCCCAGTTGTATCAGTTTCCCTGTTTGACCCCCGTCCTGCTCACCCTACACGCTGACCTCAAAGATCTGCGGGATCCTTGGGCATGGGCTCTCGTAGATGGAGAAAGGGGCTGCCACATGTAGTTTGGGAAGCTCCCAATGTATTAGAAACTTAATAAATGCCAAGGTCTGGTTGCAGAAACGGCTGTGCGTCTTTAAACTTTAAGAATGACCTTTAACTCGATGTAATATAGCTGTGCTACTCACGAGATAGTTACTAGATTTAGAAAACCCCCGTGAGCTGAGGAGTTGTGGAGGTAACTCCTCCTTTCAGCACTCAGTGTGAGCAGGTGCCTGGGTCCTTATACTCCGTGTTCTGTCTCCACCCGAACCCCAGCCCAGATCCCGAGGATCCAGAGCAGGTTTCTCCCAACAGGAACCAGGGCTTACTACCTGAAACATCCTATCAATAAGGAGGTCTTATTCTCATTTTTAAAAACTTCCATTGGGTGCAGTTGCATCTTTTATGAGCTGTTAGGTATAAAGCTTCTAAACCACTTTTGTGATAAAAGTTCAATTGGAAATGTACATAAAGAAGGCACTGTGTGGTCCAGATGGGGACACCAAGAGAATGAGATGTGGCTGGACTTAGAACAGAAACAACCACTTGGACTCTGGGACAACGTTATGAGGTTTTGCAAGTTATAAAACATCATGCTTGGGAACCAAAAGATTATATGTTCTTGGATGTTGGGGGAAATAATACAACACCCCCAGGTTTCAGGCAGCGGAAGCAGCTGCCTCCTTCCTTAACAGATTTCTAGCATTTGACTCCTAAGATTTGCCGAGTGAGTTTCATTTGCCATATTGAGATGAACTCATGACCTTATAATTACCACCGATGTGTATTAGGCTCTTCAAGTATGTCTGCTGGTTTTCATTTAAGGTTGAAAATCCCTGCTTTAACTTTGCAGGTCACCTTTTGTCTTAGCACTCACCTCTGTGCCTTCTGATGAATGGGGTCATTTCACCCTCTGCTGCAAACCAGTCAACCGAGGAGCTGGAAAGAGAGCAGAGGCTTAACCTTTAACACCCCACAGCTCAGTTCAGAGTCAGAAAAGACAGAGATTTATAAGCAATCATAAAGCTAGCAAGTATCTCAGATGGCTTGATTTGATTGCCAAGGTTGAAATTTGATCAAAGGACCAGGTTCATAACTGTATGCAAAATGACAAGCAGATATTCAGTCGTATTTAACTCTCCTTTATGGAAATAATTTCCTGGTTAGGATCAACCTACTCCTTTAGAAGTCTTTGAGAATGGTCAGTTCGTGGGCCATACAGATATTAAGAGTAATGCTGTTCAGCTCCCAGCTCAGTAGTTGGCAATGTAGATGCCCAGTAAGTGTTTGTTGAACAAAAAGAAAAAGTGAGTATTGATCATCTGCTCTATGCCAAGCACTCTCCTGGGGGTGGGGGGAGCGATGTAGGGGTGCAAAGTGAACTGGCTTTGACCCATGCCTTTAATACATGTGCAAGAACTAGAATTCAAGGAGGAGCATAATGAAAGCTGTAGTTGAGGCACAATCAACTACTAGTCCTGATGAGGGGCTCTCAACCTAGACGGGTACTCGGGGATGTCCGCGACAATTCCCTATGTTTTTGACAAAAGAAGTCTCTGTTGATAGTAGTTTGGGGGCAGAGTCCCATACAAAATACCAAGAGGGAGGGTGGGGCTTTCAGTGTTCTCATTCTGCAAAAGAAAATGTGGATTGAAGACTCATTAGCCATTCTGGAACTCTCTTCCAGTCCAAGCTGCCTTAACTTCTCCAGCCCACCAAATTCACTGCTGCTATAGTTTCTCACAAACTATTCCCTCAGCCTAGAATGTGCCCCCACCCCCCGCAGCATTTCCCATGATTCGGATTTCAGCCTAGACACAGGCTCAGAGAAGCCTTTCCCTCATGATTCAACCTGAAGATGTTATTTTAGGTCCTCTCTGTCATGGCAAGCAATTTTCATTCTAGTAGTGCTTATCGCTTGCTATGGTAGGCTGGAAAATGGCTCCCTGAGGATGTCCAAATCCAAGTGTTGGAACTGAGAGTGTTAACTTACATGGCAAAGAGACTCTGCAAATGGGATCAGAGATTGAGAAGAAGGGATTGTGTTGGGATGTCTGGGTGGACTGGGTGTAATCACAAAGGGCTGGATAAGAGGGACATAGGAGAAATCAGAGAAGATGTGATGACAGGGACAGAGGCTGCAGTGATGCACTTTGAAGGTGGAGGAAGAGGCCACAAGCCGAGGAGCAGGAGGCCAATAGGAGCTGGAAAGGCAAGTGCACAGAGCCTCTCCTCAGAGCTTCCAGAAGAAACTACCCCTGCAGGCACCTTGATTTCAGCCCCATGAGACTCATTTCAGACTTCTGCCCCAGAACTGTAAAAGAAAAAATAGGTGTTGTTTTAAGCCACTAAATGTGTAGTAATTTGTTTCTGTAGCAATGGGAAACTAATACACTAGCTAATCTTTCCCTTTTTCATTTCTTTATTGATAGATTCTTTCTGCCCCTTTCTCCCATCAGAATGCAAATGTCACCAGGGCAGGCGTGACTCCTGTCTGGGCACAACAGGTGGCTTGGTGCCTGGCACATAGTAGGTCCTCCAGAACTGCTAAGAAGACACATTTATGAGGTAGTCAGGATACTCTTCATTTCACAAAAAGCAGTTACAGCAGGGGTTTTCTTTTCCAGCTTTCAAAAAACAATAAAATAGACTGCAGAACAAAGGGTGGATCTGAAGTCCTCCACAAGAGTATACAGATATTAATTTCAATTCAACGAATACTGAAAAGTAACAAAACATAGGCATAAACAGATTTTGAGAAAAAGTCCTGAACTTTCTACAATGTGCTGTGCATTGCGAAGTAGACACCCAGTCACCATTATAGGAATACCCTGAGAATGTTAGCACTCAAAAAAGGGTAAATACTCGGGCGCCTGGGTGGCTCAGTGGGTTAAAGCCTCTGCTTTCGGCCCAGGTCATGATCTCAGGGTCCTGGGATCGAGGCCCGCATCGGGCTCTCTGCTTGGCAGGGAGCCTGCTTCCCCCTCTCTCTGCCTGCCTCTCTGCCTCCTTGTGATCTCTCCCGCTGTGAAATAAATAAATAAATACATAAATAAATAAATAAATAAATAAAAGGGTAAATACTCACCTATTTATAAAAACACTAAATGATGTCCATAAAGTATAGTGGCTTATTAACATCTGGTATAAGTTCCCCTATGAATAAGAATTAAATTGAAAATGTACTAATATTCTTTAAATGCTATATGACCATGAAGCATTCAACGGGTTCTGTAAGTCACACGTGAAAACCAGTTGTGTCATTTCAGTGGTATTTGAACCACTTCTGCTTTTCAACTTTGTTGAAGAAAGCTCAAATCTTAATCCATCTTCTCTGTCCTTTATGAATTACTAACAAGTACTGTGGAAATGTATTTTGTTATTTTCTAGAACAGACATGTTATTCAGCAACACTTCATTATTAGTTGTTGTCTCTTGTGTCAAAGAACACTTAAGCTTGTAACAAAATCAGAACGGAGATTTGAAAGGGTTCTCACTACCGACTGATAGTTTATCTGAGCATAGAAATCATATTTCTCTTTTACATTTTTTACATCTTTCTGTGGTGCATTCTGATAATTTCTTCAGAATTATCCTCTGAATCACTCATTCTTTCCTTGACTGTGTCAAATCCCTATGTAATTAATCTGGCCATTGGGTTTTAATTTTTAATTTATTTTTCTATTTCTATAATTCTATTTCATTCTCTTTCAACTCTCACTGTTAAAAACCAGCTTTACTGAAATGTAATTCACATACCATATAATGCATCTATTTAAAGTGTACAATTTAATGGTTTTCAGGTTATTCGTGAAGCCGTACAATCAATTTTAGAATATTGTCATCACCCCAAACAGAAATCCTCTAGTCATTAGCAGTTACTCCCCCCTTTTTCCTTCAACCCTCTCCCCAAGTGCTACACAACCTTTAAATCTATTTTCTCTCTCTGTAGATTTACCTACTCTGGACATTTCATACAAATAGAATCATATAACATGTGGTCTTTTGTGATTGGTTTCTTTCATCTAGATAGTGTTTTCAAGGTGCATCCATGTTATAGTATATATCAGTACCTAATTCCTTTTAATTGCTGAATAATAGTCCATTGTATGCAACTCTTGTTTATCCACTCATCTATTGATGGACATTTGGATTGTTTCTATTTTTTGGCTTTTGTGAATAATACTGTTGTGAACATTTGTGTATAAGTTTTAATGTTTCTTAGGTACATATCAAAGAGTGGATTTGCTGGGTCATTCTATGCTAAACATTTTTGAGAACTGCCATATGGTTTTTCAACTTTTCATTTTACATTTCTACCAGCAATGTATGAGGGTTCCAATTTTTGCACATCTTTGTAAACATTTGTTATTGTCTATTTTATTATTATTATTTGTTTGTGTTATTATTATTATTATAACTATCCTACTGGGTATGAAGTGGGAGCTTGTGATTTAGATTTGCATTCTCTAATGGCTAATGATGTTGAGGATTTTTTTTTTTAAGATTTCTTTATCTGAGGGGCACCTGGGTGGCTCAGTTGTTAAGTAGCTGCCTTCAGCTCAGGTCATGATCCCAGGGTCCTGGGATCAAGTCCTGCATCGGGCTCCCTGCTCAGCGGGGAGCCTACTTCTCCCTCTCCCTCTATTGCTCCCCCTGCTTGTGTGCGCTGTGTGTGTGTGTGTGTGTGTGTGTGTGTGTGTGTGTGTGTGTCCCCAAGCAAACTACCTGCTAAGCACAGAGTTTTACTTAGGGCTCATTCCCACGACCCATGAGATCACAACCTAAGCTGAAACCAAGAGTCAGATACTTAACTGACTGAATCACTCAGGTGTCCCTTGAGCATCTTTTCAGACACTTAATGCATATCATCTCTGGAGAATATCTATTCAGTTCCTTGACCCATTTTAAAACTGTGTTATGTTATCTTCTGATTATTGAGTTGTCAGTGTTTTTTTATATATTCTGGATATAAATCTCATCAGATATATGACTTACAAATATTATCTTCCAATCTGTGCATTGTCCTTTGAAACACACATATAAAATTGAATTTTACATCCTATTTTTCTATCTTTTTTCTATTGTTGCTTGCGATTTTGGTGTCATATCTAAGAGACCTTGCCAAACCCGAGGTCACAAAGATTTACCCCCATGTGTTCATTTAAGAGTACTATAATCTCTCCCAGATAGTTCTGTGTAGTTTCTGTGTACTGGTTTTATTTTGTCTGGTTTGGTTACTTATCATTTCATTTAGCCACGATTGTGTTTGCTGATTCTCTATCATGGTAAATCACGACATGTCCTTATCTGTTTTGGGAATTTGTTGTTGTTGTTTAAGGTTTATTGAAGATATCACAGCACAGCAGGAAGATTCAAATGGCTCCCCATGGTATTTTGGAATTCATCCCAACTGTAGGCTGTGTGACTTGCAGGTTGGACAGACTGCCAAAGTCCAAGAGTTTCAACATTTCCTTAGCGTCAGGATCAACTTCAGTGACTTCCTGATCCAGGATGGAGACCTCGGCAACATTATCATCTCTCCTTTCTCTCTCCTCCTGCTGCAGATTGATGGAGATACCACTCACTGGGACCCTCTCAATCAGCTTCATCAGATGTGTGACATAGCCTATGATCTTGCTTCAGAACTTCTTGCTGGGAATAACGGCGATCTCCTCACACACGTGCTTGTTGGTGTGGGAGTCATTGTCTAGGCACATGTAATACTTCTCAATAGTGACCCAAGCTGCCTTTTTCATGGTTTTGGTGTGAATGGAGCTCATGTCAGTGGCTCCGGCAATTATTATGAAGTCATCTTTAGTGGTGATCCACTTTGCCTACAAAAACCTCATGTGGCCTGGGTTATAAAGTGATCCTCCAGACAAGCTTTGCATCTGTTCCTGGCAGATACTCCAAAAAGATCCCCAGGGGTGGGGCACCTGGGTGGCTCAGTTGGTTAAGCATCTGACTCTTGATCTCAGTTCAGGTCTTGGTCTTGGGGCCCTGAGTTCAGGCCCCATATTGGGCTCCACACTAGGTGTAGAGCCTACTTCAGGGGGAAAAAAAAAAAAAAGATTACCAAGGAAGACTATAAAATTCAGACTTTGTTCCTGCCCTATGTCACAGGCTTGGTGGGTTAATTTCTCTTAGGATGGTATTTTTTTTCTCTACTAAACACCCCCAATGAAGCCAAATTCCTCTGTCCTCCCCCTACCCAAAAGTACTTTCTAGTGTCTGTCTTCCTGGCATGCAGTCTCCTAGGGTCCCACCAGTGTGAATAGGTCTTAGTTTCCACTCCCCATCTTGTATAGGTCACAAGTCCTTATACAAGTGGGACTTAAGACATTTGAAACCTCTGACCATTTGGGCCCATCTCCAGCTCCAACACTCCCAATCCCAACCCCAAGAGCTGCCATATCATCTGTCCCGGGGGCTTGTTTTGCTTCCCTTTTTGTTTTTGGCATTTGGTGTTTCCCTCCCCCTCGCCAAACTCAGCTGTGTGTTAAAATATTTTTGTTACATTTTATATGTAATTTTGAGTATAACTAAGGGAAAGGGACTTTGTAGCCTCCATCTGAAACTGCGTATGGAGTGATAAGTACGGGGCTAGGAGACAGAGGATCACGTTCCAGTTTGCCTCTATCAGTATGTAGGACTAGGCGCGTCATTTTCCACTTCTTGGTCTCAATCTGTTCACCTCCAGAATAGGGTGGTTGGGCTTCAGTTTACTCTTAGTTCTAAAATTGTCTGATTTTTTTTTTAACTTCTGTCCACAGCACTTATTCTTAAGTCTTATTCTCTAGGCGCAGATTGGCTTCTGTGAAGAGAGGCTGTTTGCCAGAGGCCAAGATAACGTGAACATTCTTTATTTTTCCAAGGCAGAAAGGGAAAATCCTGAAAATCCCTCAATGATTTGGCTTCATGGGGGAAATGGTTGCATTTGTGGGAGTGGATAAGCTTGGCCTGCCTTCATTTGCCCTTTTTTCCATGGGAAAACATCAGCAGAGAAAATTCCAGACTTCCTTTTCCTAAGCAGCTTTGTTTTCTGTATTTAACGAATGCCAAACATCAACCACATCTGCAAATTTCCTCTTTGTAAGACTTAATTTTTGCACCATGTGCCCAATATTTCATCTTGATAGATAAGTGCAATAAGTTCTGGAACAATTTTGGGCGCCTGGGTGGCTCAGTGGGTTAAAGCCTCTAGCTTCGGCTCAGGTCATGATCTCAGGGTCCTGGGATCGAGGCCCACATTGAGCTCCCTGCTCAGTGGGGAGCCTGCTTCCTCCTCTCTCTCTGCCTGCCTCTCTGCCTACTTGTGATCTCTCTGTGTGTCAAATAAATAAATAAAATCTTTAAAAAAAAAAGTTCTGGAACAATTTTAACTTGAGTTGGGGTTTTTTTCTGGGAGGACATGCTTGGGGAAAGACACTCTGAAGTGCTTTTACAAAAATCTAAGGAGCCAGACAGTTTTCATGTCCTTCCATGTGGCTGTCACAGCGGCGAAGCCAGAACACTGGATTGTCAAGCAATTCTCCAAAGTCAAGAGCAAGGGGTGCTGAGAGGGTGGAATGTAATGTAATATTCTTTTCCACTAGGACAATTTGTCTTTCAACACTTTAATTCTCTTTCCGAGAGAGCAAAGGCCTCGTTTTTGTCTGCACCTCCACCTTACTATACATCTATGTTTGTGTGTCCACGGACCTCCCAGGTGCCACCTCACCAGATGGGCCCCTTCAAGCTTGGACCCTGGCATTTCCAGTGAATTTGTTTCCAGAACAACTCAGACCACTTGTTACCTTTCTCTATCATTGTTCCTCCACTCTGACTCCGAATTTTTATGGATCTGCGAGAGCAATAAGTGAAGAGAGAAATCCAAACGTTTCACTAAAAGGGGAAGTATTAGCCCAAAAACCTTAACTAGTAATTTACATGCTTTTTTAAAAATGTTTCTCACATTGACGTTGACCAAGAAGCAAAAGAAGGCTGAAGAATCAATGGAAACTCTGTGAGTCCAAAAGGCAGATTTTGCCACTTAAGCCAGTTTTCAATGTCCCATTAGTATCCGATCACTATAAAACTTTAAGCACGCATTTGGCTATGATGTCAGGCAGTACTCTGGACCCAGAAGTAGGAGTCACAAATTCATGGTGGAAAGAGCTTCACCATTTTAATACTCTCAAAGGATCCACTCACCAATTAAAAGCATGTACCCTATGCATTATTGTTGTTTTTAGAGATCTTTAAAGTATGTAGTTGCTATAGCCTTGATAAAGGAACAAGCAGGTATATGATGTCAGACACACAATGCCCCTTTTCTGTTATAGGGTCTGGAGAGCAAGAAACTTGAATTTCTGGTCTCCCTTACAATTAGAATGACAAAATAGACACCATCCTCGCCAAACAGACAAAGTAAATAAATAAAGGTTGGCTGAGAAGGTAAAGCAAAGTGGTTAGGGTTTGGACAATTGTTTGTTTAAGCCCCACCCCCACCCACAGAATAACTTCCTAAAAAGCAGGTGGTCATGTCCATGCAAGAAGTGGCCGCCATCTTGCAAGCTCCAAGCAGCAGCAAGACTGATGCCAAAGAATTGAGAGGTGTATGGAAAGAGAGAGAGAATGGGACCCCAATATCACGTGAGCACTGAGTTTTCTGTTCTTTTCGGTAGAAAGCATTCCTAAGTGACATATATTGTAATTAAAATCTGGGAAAATTTGTGATTGTGTTGATGTCAACATATACAAAACATGATGAATCTTCAAATGAAAAACCCAAAAAGTGAGAAAACATCTTTTGAAACTTTTAATACATTTAAATGTCTTCATTTCAGGGATGACCATATTTTGCAGATAAAACAAAAAGATCTATGGACTGCCACATAAGAATATGATTATGGAGAACCAGAGCGGGGAATGTTATTAAAATTGGGACTCTCCTGGAAAATCCTAGAAAATTCTCTATTGAGTTTATATCCTTAAGCCACTTTTTAAAAGCACTTTTATTTTACTTTAATCAGAGAACATAATTTTACACCCACTTTCCAAGAAATACGTTTCTGAATCATTTTTCAAAGTTGGCAAATAAAAGCCTTGTAGAGATAAGTCATCCACTTTGCTTTTGAGTCAGTCATTGTTCCCACAAAACAATAATGACAATATCCCCAGAGGACACAAAAATGAAAGTATTCATGCATTATTATTAGCTAAAAAAAAGATGATCTATCTCTTGGACTATAATTGAGCTCATAAGTCTTGGAAGATTTCCCCTATATCAGTGGCTTTCTTCCAAACATGAAAGGAGATGAGATTTTGGCACAAAGTGTCATTTGAAGCTCCTTGGGGGGTAAAACATTTGCATCTTTGCTATTAAGCAGGCAGAATATCTGGGTATCTGCATTTCCTCCCATTCTGATTGAGCAAGCTGTTGGATTATTGAATCTGGAGTGTAGACTCAATGCCTCTTCCTCCATGTAGAAATAGCTGCTGGAAAAGAGGAGCCGCATTCATGCCTTATGGTATTCTAAGACCGTTGGAAGCCTGACCTTGGCATTGGAGTAGCCCTGGGCTCCTGGGGTCTGTCCCCATTGTGACGTGCAGATTCGGGTGTCCTGCTGCCATTGGAATGGGATAGGGTGTGACAACAGTGTGCCCGGCGTGGTGGGAAGGTTACCTTCTAGTCTCCGTGACAACGGTCCCTATGTGACTCGGAGCCAGTCACGCCATGTCCCTGGCCCTGTGTGTCCTAATCAATAGGAGTGAGGGTAGACAGTATTCCAGAAGACCCTGAGGATGGCGAGGGGCCACATTTTCCCCAGTGGCCCTTCTCCAGGGATGCAGCTACCTGGCCAGGCTCCCCATCCAAATATACAGGAGGGAGAAGCAGCAGCGTAGACCAGGCAGTCGCCCTGCTCTGGGGCCCCTGGCCAGGAGGAGACCGGGGAGGGCTAGAGCTGCCTTACCAGAGACTGAGGGAAGGTCACGGGTCCCTGTTCTGGGACTGTAACCTGTCCGCCCTGACCCCTTCACAGCTGCCTTTGATCTCCAGATCATTCCATTTCACTGTCAACAGATTGCACTTCACCCTGAGATCAGCTGGCCTGCTTCCTGCCACCACCACCCCCTCCCGCTCCCACAGCTCCGGCTCTGAGCCTGGTTGTAAAGTCATATGGAATTTCCACAGCCCTCATGTGCAGGCGCATCTCAAGTTTTGTTGTTGCTGCTATTATTATTATTATTATTATTATTATTATTACTTTTTGAAGGGTGAACACTTCTTGGTTTGACTTTTTAACTTTTAGCAGTAGTGACAGTAGAGAAGGTGACCAGCCACAGGCAGGCCAGGTGACCAGGCTGAAACTATGCTGGGCTTCCCCAGGGCTCCCAAGCTGCTCTTTGCAGAAAACCACTTTGGAGGAAGCTACACCAGCTGCTGGAATTTGGGCCCACACCCCAATCTCCGATCTCAGGTTCTTTCCAACCTGGTCTGGCCCACCCTTCTGTGGCCAGGCCCTCACTCCTTCTCCCTGCCTTTTGAAGTCATTGCTCTAGGCCTGGCTTTGCTGCTTCAGCTGCCAGGCAATAAGCAAATCCTTCTGTGTCTTGTTTGCTGTGTATCTTTGGACAAGACATGTCACCCCACCAGGGCTTAGCCTCGCCCCCCATTTGAGAGATGGGAATGAGATACTGGGAGCTCTACATACATTGGCATGGACAGAGGTAACTGTAGGCTGCTGAGACACCCCCCCCCACTTCCTTGATGCTTCTTACGTCAGACGCTACATTTCACCTGTAGGGTCTCTCTCAGCTTAGTTCCCCAGCGACTGGGACCCTCCTGGGAGCCAGAGTCTTACCTGTTCAGGTGGGTCAAGGCATGACTCACCTTGACCAGCAGCTCACCCTTGAGTCACATCGATCAGGAAGCCGGGAGGGATGTGACATCAGGAGTAAACACAGACAGATAAGGAGGCAGCTCTGTTTGCCTTGGAGTTAAACGCCCCTACCCTGCTTGGGCCCCTGTGGAGACGGTGAAGGACACCAAGCCCAGAAGTGTTCACTCTGGGCCATGACGTGTCTGTGGAGGCACCAAGAATCTCAGGGTAGGGAAAAGTCCCCAGGGGTCATCCTGTCACTTTGCTACTGTAAAGCGTTTAACTTCCAGTAAAGCGTTAGTTTGTTGGCTTGTTTGTTTGTTTGTTTGTTTCAAAGTCCAACCAGACAGTCTCCTGATATTCTGCTCCTGTCCATACCTTTCTCAGCCAAAAGATGGTGGGCACCTTGAAGGCAGGCTCGGCCCCTAGCTCCATGCCTGCCTCCATCACTGAAGAGAGAATTTAAATCAATCTCCTTCCCTGTCTAAAGGAAGAGTCCCCATTGGGACTGGAATTTGCCATTTCCATCAGGGTCACGTGATTCTTGGTTATGGGGTGCCCTTCGTCCCCAGGCTCTGGCTCAGCCTGGTCACCTGGCTGGTGTGGCTGGGGCCCTTCAGCCCTCAGGGGCTCCTCTAAGACCAGACTGACAGGACACAGAATCCATGACACACCCTGTGAGCACTTCGGGTACTTGAGATGGGTAGAAAGATCAGGAAAACCGATCCTGCCTATATTTGAGCATTTGCTATTTTGTTCATCGTGGATCTTTTTTTTTTTTGCATTCGACTTTCTAAAACATGCCACTGTTTTAGAGGATAACTTCACTACAGAATCATTCGGCATTCCCTTAAATATTGTGCTGGGTCCATTTCCTCCCTTGCTTCACGTGCACAGCACTGTGTCTGTGAACCAGAGAGATACGGACGGACAGAAGGATTGCCCCAGGCTGCCCAGCCCTGCAGTTCCGCTCTGCCCTTCAAAGAAGGCCTGTCTCGCTCTACAGTTTGCACAGACGTGGAGCCCCTTCTACCTTCCTGATGCCAGCTGCGGCCTGTGATCCCGGAGGGCCAAATGCATGCAGGCTGCCCAGACTGCCCGCCATGCCCACTAGATGGTGGGCTGCCTGCGCAGGTGAGCACGGCTCAGCATCCTTGGCCGGCGGGGCTTCCATGAGCCACCTACCACCACGGAGAGCACCTGCTCTGTGGATCTCCATCTCAAGCCCAACACATATGGGAGGATACTGAGGCTGGGAGGTGAAGTGACTCACCCCCTAGCCCTTAGTCCCTAATTACTATCAGCCGTGGGGTCTGGCATTCTACCTGACATGCAAGCTTCCCCTCTTCCTGCATCAGTAGCTCTTGATCTGTTTTAGAGGCATCTTTTGACAACCTGGTGAAAGTTCCAGGGACCCTCCTTGGAAAAGGTTTGAAAGTAGTTTCATAGGCTTCAAAAAGAGCGCAGAAATAGATTAAGAACCTCTTTCCTATGTGTTTGCAGTAGATGCGCCTGATTTGGGGTTTATAGTTAATTCTTCACTTTTGGTTCCAGATACAAATCTAGCCATGTATGCCACCCATTCATTCAAGAGCACCTACTGTGTGCCAGGTACTGTTCTAGGTGCCTTTATGGAGCTTTTGTTCTAGAGGGGAAAGGGACATGGTAAACGTTGACAAAATTGTCATAGACATTGTTGTCATTCTCTCAATGGTTCTAGTTCTCCCTGTCCTGGGCAGTTGGATTTTACCCCCTGGCCTTCTTAAGGTTGAGTGAAACCATGTGGCCAGTTCTGGCCCCCGAGACATGCAGCCTGAGTGAGAAATCAACATTTGTTTTTCTTTTTTTTTTTAAGATTTTATTTATTTATTTGACACACAGAGAGAGATTACAAGTAGGCAGAGAGGCAGGCAGAGAGACAGGGAGAGGAAGAAGCAGGCTCCCCACTGAGCAGAGAGCCCGATGCGGGCCTCGATCCCAGGACGCTGAGATCATGACCTGAGCTGAAAGCAGGGGCTTTAACCCACTGAGCCACCCATGCGCCCAATATTTGTTTTTCTGTGATTGAAATTTTGGCATGTTTGTTGCCAGAGCACAACCTTACCTATTCTGATACAACAATTAAAAAAAAGGAAGTAATATAATTACATAGGTGGCCAGAAGGAGATCAGAGCCACGGGGAAAAGAAAAAAAATGGGGGGATAAGTCATATTGGAAGGGTGTGGAGGTAGATGGAGGGACAAACAAGGTGGACTTCATTGAGAAAGTGGTCTTGGAGAAGGAAGCAAGCCATGCAGGTGTCTGCAGAGAAGAGTGTCCCGGGCAGGGGGAATGACCAGGACAAAGGCTGGAGGCATGTCTGATGGCTTCAAGGGGCAGCAACGGGTTGATGTGATTGAGACAGACTTTGGGGAAGTGTTCGAGAAGTAACACAGCACCATCACATGGGCCCTTGTGGCCATAGAACACTATTACCATGTTCTCTGAGTGAAAGGGGAAACTTTGTAGGGGTGTGAGCTCAAACACAACATGACATGATTCACACTTTCTTTTTTTTTTTTTTTTTT
>LNAC01000991.1:367319-402460 GCA_002007465.1 Ailurus styani | reverse complement strand
AGAGAGAGATCAGATCACAAGTAGGCAGAGAGGCAGGCAGAGAGAGAGGAGGAAGCAGGCTCCCTGCTGAGCAGAGAGCCCGATGCGGGACTTGATCCCAGGACCCTGAGATCATGACCTGAGCCAAAGGCAGAGGGTTTAACCCACTGAGCCATGCAGGTGCCCATTAAGCTCACACTTATTTAAAGATTTAAATAATTTGCCAGTGGTATACAATCATGGGTTTCCGACTTTCTTAAGGCCCATTAAAATCAATTCATAAACATGAGAATTAAAAATTACATTGTGTGGGGTGACTGGGTGGCACAGTCACTTAAGCATCTGACTCTTGGTTTCAGCTCAGGTCATGATCTCAGGGTTATGAGACCGAGCCCCGTGCCTGGCTCTGTGCCCAGTAGGGAGTCTGCTTGAGATTCTCTCTCCCTCTGCCCTGCTACTTTCCCCCCAATTCGAGCTCTCTCTCACTCTCTATCTCTCTCTAAAATAAATAAATCTTTAAAAAGATTTTAACCACCTCCTCCAGTCCCACAGCCCAGACAGCATGCGGGGGCTCTGTTCTAGAGGGTAGCTCTGGCCAGGACTGCTCCCAGCCTTTGGAAGTAGCAATGGGTCTTCAACTTGATAACCTCAGCTGAAGGGAAGAGGGGCCCTGGATCAGCTAAGGTGCTCATAAAAATGACTCCGCCAGGAGAGAAGACTCCTCCCAGTTCAAGGGAAAATGAGGTGAAGTGGGGATGCTCTTGCTGAAACACACAAGGACAATGAAGTCCTTAGTGTGATTGCTGAATATGGACCTTGAGGAGGATCTTAAGAAAGCCGGCTACAGGTGAGGACAGCCCACTGTAATGTGGTCACCATCAGCATCCATGCATCTCCAGTTCTGAGTTGTTACAGTGTTCACCCTCTTTGGCTAGCTATAGAAACGAATCCTGCATTTCTGATAGTAAATCTTACAGCTGGTTTTTAGAACACAGGTTCTCCACTGTGGTTGCTGGGCCAGCAGCAACAGCGTTACCTGGGAACTTGTTAGAAATCAGATTCTAGTGGGGGCGCCTGGGTGATTCAGTTGGTTACGGGTCCAACTCTTGATTTCAGCGCAGGGCATGATTTCAGGGTTGTGGGATTGAGCCCCGCATCGGGCTCCATGCTGAGCATGGGGCCTGCTTGGGATTCTCTCTCCCTCCCCCTCTCACCCTGTGCTTGCGTGCATGCTCTCTCTCTCTTGAAAAAAAAAGTCAGGAACACTGGGTGTTAATATGCAAACAATGAATCATGGAACACTACATCAAAAACTAATAATATACTGTATGGTGACTCACATAACATAATTTTTAAAAAGGGGGAAAAAGCACGTATTTCTCACAGGGCTGAGGCTACAAAATAAAACTTAAACCATAAAGAAAAAAAAATCAGATTCTTGGGCCCCGCCCTGGACTGATGAAGCTCCCCAACCCTACAGGGATCCTGATGGATGCTTAAATTTGAGAACCACTATTCTAGAACGGGGTCCCATTTCTGTACAGTAAACAGATGGCAATCAGCAAGATTTGAGTTCTATTCGCATCTATAGCCAATTAACTGTCACATAATGCCAAAAAAAAAATCACTCTGAGCCTCAGTTTCCCCATCTGTAATGTGAGGCAGAGGTTCCCAGCCCTGCTGGAAGCAGGATCACCCAGGCTTCCTTTTAAATTCCAATGCTACTGTACCAAAAAGTCCATACCATATAATTCTATTAATATTAGGTTCTAGAACAGACAAAACTGATCTATGACGGGAAAAACCACAACATGCCTGGGGTAGAAAACTGGTGGGTTCACTGGGAAGAGGGAGGAGGGACCTTTATGGGGTGATAATACTGTTCTGTCTTGATGGGAATAGGGATTACAGAGGCATATGCATCTGTCAAAATCTATTAAATGGTACACTTGAGATTGTGCATTTTATGCATATTTTGCCTCAAAGGGGAGGAAAGGACTGTAAACAAATATTAGACTCTAAATAATATATGTGCTGAAGTATTTATGGGTGCAATGCACTGACATTACAACTCATTTTGAAATGCATCAAAAAATAAGATGGCTTGCTGGATAGATAGAGGAATGGAAGGTCAGTGAAATTCTTTGAATTTTTCATTAGGTTTTTAAATACATATTTATAATAAAACGTTGGAGGAAATTCTGATGCTGGTGCCCACACTCTTGTATATTAAATCAGGATCTTTCCTAAATTGAAGCTTCTACCATTGGAGGGAGATACATTTCTTTCTCAGAGGTAACAGGTTCTAAGCCATTGGTGTATAGATATATCAGGGAGAAGAGACACATCGGGAGATTGTTGGGTTTTCTTCCTGACTGATATATTGGGCTGGCATCTTCCCAAGGGTAACAATAAAGAGAAAGGAAAGGGTTGTGCACCTGGACTTGGTTGTTGTTAGAACTGCTCCAGCCACTCAGCTGCAGGCATTTGGCGCCCCGTCCGTGGCCGCCTGATCTCCAGGTTCAAGTTAGGGGATGAGCTCTGTAAAACTTCTTGCCTCGGCCACCAGAGGGAGCTCTCACCCCAGTAGTGGCCTGAAGTTCCTGCAATGTTCAAACCCAGGGTTCGGCTTGATCCTGTGTCCCTCTCGGGATCCTGGAAAGCCATTCCCTCCATGCTCTGCTTCCCCTTTTATTTTGGTCACCTGCAAAGGACCAAGCGCCACGGACCCTCCTTCCAGACCTGCGCATTCTTTAATCTGACTCAGTGCACCTCCATCCCCCCATCCTTCTCACCTTCCCAAGCTGGACTGATGGCATCCTCCACAGCCAGCAAACTCCCCGAGCCTTGAGCCTCAGCCTCTTCTGAGAAGCTTCTCCTCACTCTTAGCTGGTTCACCGCCTCACCTGGTGCCTCCTGCGGGGCTGGGGGGCTTTCTTCTCTGACACCCCACAAAGCCCTGAGTCTAAGGTGGGCTCAGCCTCCTCCATGCTTGCCAAGGCTGCTTGATATTTCTCTTCCCTTCTCATTCAAGACCCAGCCACATCACCTGCTGTCAGTCCCGGTGGCTGCCGGTCCGCTGGTCACCGAAGATGCTTCTGCTGTTTCTTCCATGCTCCACTTGTCCTCTCGACGACCCTACAGATGGCCATACTCCTCCCTGGCCTCCTGCTACCTGTCGCATAATGCCAAAACTCCTTGCTCACCTCCAAGGATCTCAGCCAACGCTGGTCCCCTGGCCCCTTCCTGCAGCCCGGGGACCCTACCCACACGGGGAGGAGGTGAGGGAGACATCTGGCTCGCCCACCCCCACCTGCCCCTGCCCCCACATTCCACCAGCCCATCCAAAGCTCCCTTCGTGGCCTCCCTGTGCCCCTATGTGGTCATTGCCCTCCTCCCTCTTTTCCCATGGCTGACACCCACAGGCTCCCTCTCCCCTCCTGCACCTGCACCCTGGCGGCTGGCATCCCTGGAGAAAGCTCTTGATCAGGGGAACGACTTCCACTTTAAATTCATGCTCACGGACCTAGGGCTACTGCTGGCAGCCCCACTGCTGGCTCCCACTCTCCTCACGGCCAACTTCGTACCTCCTCTCCACATCTCCCCGAGCCATCCTTGCTCCCACCCTCCCTCCCTTCTGCTCCGAGCAGCCACATCTGACTTTGTGGAGAAATTCGAAGCCAGCAGAGCGAGCTCTCTGTCTTCTTACCCCTGTCTGCACCTCTCTGCAATCCTGGAAGAATCGTGCCTTCTTCCCTAGGAAGCCAGATGCCCCACCCCCTCACCCCAGCTTGGGTTCCCATCCCTTCATGCTTGCTCGGGCTTGTCCCCATTTTCTTGTCAACAGGAGGCTTTCACTGGAGGGTGAAAAACTGGCTCTTTCGTGGGGGACCCAGTGTCATTCAGCTTTCCATAAAGAGGAATTTTTCTAATTGTTACCTGGCTAGGACTGGAGCAGAGTTGGAGGGGAGGTCTACTCTTGGTACACAGTCTTGCAGGTGACCCCTGGGCTACTGTCCATGCATGTCCTCTTCGGGGTCGCTTCTTAGAAGTAGTGAGTTCTGACAAAACAGCATCTCAGAACTCTCCCAGCCATGTCCTCATCCAACCCTCAGCCCAGTTCAATCATTCCCACCACTGGCAGGTGAAAAAGGGACACCTGTGTCCTGCATGACACCATGCAGGACATACCTGAGATGGTACATGGAGAGCACCTCAGTCTTCTAGGACAGTCCCACACGGGTCCCTGAGCAAGCCCATCTGCGGATGTTCCTCCCATCGTCAGTCACGCTGGGGGTAGGGAGGTGCCTGGGATGTCACTCCTCGGGGGGAGGGGAGGGTAGTAGGCAAGGTGGCCAGAAACACACAGCAGAAAACCATGCAGTTGAAGTCAGGGCAAACAGGTTACGTGTGCACACAGCAGCATCCCCAAACCTAGTGCTTCCTGAACGCAGGAAGAAAGCCCAGGAGGCCCATCACCATTTGTGTACATTGAAACAACACAACAACTCAGGTGTTTCAGAACACCCTTGAATAAAAGGGTACAGTGGAATGCTCAGAAGGGTTATCTGCAGCGGGGGGAGGCAGGGCTCCCAGACAGACATATGGGGGTAGAGTCTGGCATGGGGCTGGGTTGATGTGGGTTGTGGCTCTGCACTGAGACAGGATGAGATGCCCTCAGTCCTCAGCCAGCTCACCTGCTCTGCCTCCAGGTCGAACTCAGCAAGGGGAACCTCCTTGAGCCTTCTGCTCCAGGGCTCCCCTGCAAAGACCCACTGGGGGTGCAGCTCACAGGCCCGGGCCTTCCTGGGTCTCATGCCCCCTCAGAAACAATGTTCTGTTCGTAAAAGCGGAGAGGCCACTCCTTACTGGGACCATACCCGAGGTCCCAAGCAGTGAGGAAAAGAAACCTCCAGCATGCTGGGGACCATACTTCCAGAGACCCAGGTGTGGCCCTCGAGTCCCTGGGGTCTAGCTGGGCCCCGTCTTGGGGAGCCATGTGGGCTTATGTGCAACAGTGGGGGTGGGGACATCTCAGAAGAGTGTAGTCCCCTCTGCCTATGACATGGGCCATGAAGGCTGGATTCATGGAGTCCCAGAAATAGTGAGTTGGAACTGTGAGGGTCTAGGGATGTCCTGATTCCTCTTATTTGCAGTTCTGTTGTCTTACACCAGCAGGCTTCCTGGTAGGGTGTGGATGATGCCAAGCCATCAACGTGGTTAGGAGCTGGGAAGAAATGCATGTGGTCAGCCCTTGGGAGTCTGGTGGGGTCATTTTCCAGTGCTTATGACTTGCTGGAGGTGGCAGGAGGGGATAGAGCCCGGAGGAGGAGTGAAAGGAAGGCTCCACCTGTCAGAAGATGAGGACCTCTCTGGTTCAGGCCAGAGTGACTCTCATTTAAGCTAGACCTGAGCAAAATGCTTAAGGAGAAAGCTGTCCTCAGGAGGGAAGTTGAAGTTTTGTCTACTTTTATGTAGCAATCCACCAGGACTGGACATTCTCATTAGAATGCAGGTAAAACAGGACATATCTGGGTTTGCTGGTGAGAACTTTCATTTCCAGAGCTGTGGGACAGGTGTCAGACCTTTTCTGTGGAGTGCATCAGAAACCAGGGAGATCGCTGTCATTTTTATACAAATGAAGCTCAAGTGCTTCCCTCTGTAGAAAATTCCAGTTAAAAAAGAGGGCAAAAGTCTGATCTCCAAGTATGAATTCCCTGTTTCTTGTTGGTGAATTAATTGCTTCCCACCTTGTAATATTTACAGAATACTGATGACATGCTGAGGGAGAAGAGGAGAAAGATCTCTTGAAAAGGAGGAATTTTTTTGGCACAAAAAGGAAACTATTAGGTTCTCCAGAGAAACAGAACCAATCGGAGATACACACACACACACACACACACACACACACACACACACACACACTCACTCACTCACTCACCTATGTTCCAGTCAGACTGATACATAAAGTTAACCATCACAGAAACCATGTTTGCTAAGTGAGATAAGATGTGATTTGACCTTAAAAAGGAGCAGACACAGAGGGTGGGTGACTGCCATGGGCTGAGGCTGGGTAAAAAGCCCTGAATGGCTGTATAGGAGGACTTCTGGATGTGCACTTAGTAGGTCCTTCTAGAACCTTCTAGTAACGGTTGCTCTCAACTTATGGTCTAGAATGTCTTAGCACTGAAAAGCACACTTCAGGCTCTGCCAGGATTCCACAGGATCCCAATAGAATTGGAAAGCAGAAATGGTTGGTTGTCTTTAAATTGAAATTTTAAATGTTCCCATGATTCATTTACAAAGTGGTTCATTTAATAATCACTTCAAGCCACCAACAGTTTCACTGTTTTTCAAAAAAATCCTTTCCTAACAGGCTAACTGTGAATGACTAGCCTTGTGTTGCCTGATGCAGAATACTCAGCCAAGGCTGAGCTTTCACCCACATTTTGGGTTCTTCATTCCATCAGAGGCCAGGTACTACCTCATCTGACCCCATGGCAGAATGTGCTTCTGAGGCTGAGGCTAAGCTCCCCCGACCCCACTCCTTCCCACCTGTGAGGCCCACATCTCACAGGGGCCACAGCACAACCTGGTCATCCTCTCTGGGTTGCTTTGGGAAAGATGGTCAAGTAGGCATGGCAATCCTGCTTCCTTCTAGACTAAAGAGTAGGGCTGGTGCTGTGTGCTGAATGTCCGTGCCCCCAACTCCCCACCCAAACTCATATGTTGAATCCTAACCCCTGAGGTGATGGTATGAGGAGGTGACTAGGTCACAGGGGTGGAGTCTGCACGAATGGGATTAGTGCCCTTCGAGAGAAGACCCCAAAGAGCTCAGTCACCGCTTCAGCCATGTGAGAACATAGCAGGAGGGGACAATGACATCCATGAACCAGAAAGCAGGCCCTCACCATGTCCTGAATCTGCCAGCACCTTAATCTTGGGCTGCCCACCCTCCAGAGCTGTGAGAAATAAGTTTCTGTTGTTTATAAGCCCCTTGATCTGTGCTACTTCTGTTATAGCAGCCTGGACAGACTGAGACAGGTGGGAAGGGGCTACCCAGCTGGTCTCCATTTTCCAGCAGCACCCCACCCCTTACATTTTGGTGGGGGAGAGGGGTGTCGCAGGTTGTATTTTTCTCCAAAAATGATGCCAACACTATTTCTGGTCTCATTTGTTCTTGCTGCTCTTCCATCAAGAAGGGAATCTGTGTCTGTCTCCCTGCATGGCGGAGGATCTTTGTGACAGCCTCATCCAGCAGAGTGAGTAGATGTAATGCTCTACAACTTACTTCTAAGGCAGGGGCACAGAAGGTGATGGAGCTCATGCCTGGCTCTCTCTCTCTCGTGACATGTGCTCTTGGGAGCCCCGAGCCACGGTGCCTGAGTTGGGCTACTGGGGAGTAAGCCTGCTGGAAAGACCACATAGAGATCAAGGCACACAAGGCCCTGTTGACTCTTTCCAGCCCCACACCAGACATGTGAGTAGGAAACCTTCTTGAGGACAGCACCCCCCCCACCCCATCCTGCCTGTCACTGCACCCACGGGTGAGACCCTGAGCAGAAGCTCCCTGCTGATCCCAGATTACCCTGGATGTGCAAGCAAAAAATAATCTGTTATTGTCTTAAGCCACTGTTTCAGCGTGGTTTGCCACACAAAAACAGATAACCATAATACCACATGAAGGGGAGTGAGATGGGTCATTTCCAGATTGAGGTGTTTGAGAAGTAGGGAGACCATGTGGCCCAGTTTGCACAGACTCAGTTACACCTATTGTCTTGGCCTAATTTTTTTAAAAAAGATTTATTTATTTTCAGAGAGAGAAAGAGTGAGAGTGTGAGAGCAGGGAGGGGGCAGAGGGAGAGAGAGACTCTCAAGCAGACTCCACGTTGAGTGTAGAGCTCAATGTGGGGCTTGATCTCACAGCCCTGAGATCATGACCTGAGCCAAAATCAAGAGTCAGGTGCTCAACTGACAGAGCCACCTAGGTGCTCCTTGCCTTAATTTTTATTTTTTTTTATTAATTTTTATTTTTTAAGATTTTATTTATTGGAGAGATAGAGAGCAGAAGCAAGGGAAAGGGAGAGGCAGACTCTCTGCTGAGCAAGGAGCCTGATGCAGGCTCGATCCCAGGACTCTGGAATCATGACCTAAGCCAAAGACAGATGCTTAAACAACTGAGCCACTCAGGCACCCTGCTTGCCCTAATTCTTTTGTGTGTGTGTGCTCAGCTTTGTGCTTTCTTTTTTTAATTAACATATAACGTATTATTTGCCCCAAGGGTACAGGTCTATGAGTCATCAGGCTTATACCTTTCACAGCACTCACCATAGCACAAACCCTCCCCAATGTCCATAACCCAGCCACCCTATCCCTCCCCCCCAAAAACCCTAGCAACCCTCAGTTGTTTCGTGAGATTAAGAGTCTCTTATGGTTTGTCTCCTTCCCAATCCCATCTTGTTTCATTTTTTCCCTCCCTACTCCCCACAACCCCCCACCCTGCCCCTCAAATTCCTCATATCAGAGAGATCATATGACAATTGTCTTTCTCTGATTGACTTATTTCGCTTCACATTATACCTTCTAGTTCCATCCATGTCACTGCAAATCTGCTTGCCCTCATTCTTAATAAGGCCCCCTTTCACTCCAAAAGTGCCTCAATTTGGAAGGTATGTTATATGGTCACCTTATTCAGAACCAGATGTGCCTTGGATTGGATTGAGTTGGTGTAGACAAAATCAGTGACCTTGGAAGAGTCACAGATGGAAGGAACCTGAGCTACTGAATCACAGTGTCGAGGAACAACCCCCATGGCTCCAGACCCCTGTTCAGGACTCGGCGTGAATGAGATATAAACTGCCAAAGGGAGTCATTTTTTGGAGCCCTGACACAGTGTGTTACAGCAGCTAGCATTACCCTGAAATTAGTTATGGGGAGAAATTAGAAATCTCCATCCTGGTTTACAAAGCTGAGAGTAAGGGTATCAGTGTTGGGAATCTGAACTGATTTGCTTTCTACCTACAGACCCCTAAATCATGTGAGTCCATTATCAGCGTTATGCAGTTTCTATAAACAAATAAGTCTTTTTTTTTTTTAACCACATATCCTGCGTGTGGACAATGTTTCCACCAGCTTTCTTCCCAGTTCTTGCTTTAAAAGATCAGATGTGCTTGTGACAGCGGATTCTTATATTTTAAAGGAAGAAAAAAAAAACTCATCATGTGTTCAAAACTGTGGGCTTTGGGAATCAGATGGACTCAGTATGAATTCAGGTGGAGTTGTCCCCTAACTGTGCTGCTCAGGGAAACATCACCCAATGTCTCTGCGACCCAGGTTCCTTACCTGTGAAATAGCTGTAACAACGCTGGTTTTCTTCTTCTTTTTCTTCCTCTTCCTCCTCCTTTGTCCGTGTGATAAAACTTTGACAAGTGAATCCACGCACATGCATGAAATACGAGGTCCCAAAGTACATACATTAGTGATAAGTGTGTGGGGGGAATTTCAGTCTTCACCTTGAAGCTGGCCTCTCTCTCATGCAGAAAAGCAGTGCTGTGGAGAGATGATGGGGTCAGGACTGACATCCTGGTGTCTGTCCCCTCAACCCCAGCCCTTCATCCACCTCTGACATCATGTGCCACCTGATGGGTGGCACATGAAGCACAGAGGGGGTGGTCAGCCCAGCCGGGTGGCAGGAGGGCTGGCCAGGTCTGACCCCACCAATCCCCAAATCTCAGAATCTGAGGTCAAAGGAGAGAGGCGAGCATTAGACAGGCCTGGTATCTGACCGGTACCCCCAGCACCTCCCTCCTAGAAGTGCTAGAGTATGTTAGGAAAGCTTGGTGAGCAAGTCTCACCCTAGAATACTGAAGGAAAGCCAGGCGAGATCATGTTTGTGAAACTGCTTTATGAATAGTTAAGCATAATGTATAGACAAATATAATTTTAAAAAAGATGGAGAGAACCCTAATTATAACTCATGAATCAGAAGTCTCTTTTCTGGATGCTGATTGCTCAGAGGGAGGAGGGTGCTAATTATGTGATGGTGAAAAACCTTCTTCTGCATCTAGAACAAGCTGGGAGATACCTTTCCATTAAGTTTTTCCTATGTACTGGGCAGATGGAATCATCTCTGTGAAAGCTCCTCCCATTAGGTCGTTGGAGCCACATCAGATGCCTGGAGAGGCAGGCCTGTTGGTGGCCGAGGGGCTCACCTCTTATGCTACCCAGTAACCTACAGGAGACAGAAGCCCCGCAGAATTTATGAGAAACCCAGGTGTAGCTATAAACTGTGTTTACAGCAAGCTGGGGGCCGAGGGAATCACAGAGGAAGGGAGGTTGCCAAGGAATCAGAGTTATTCCTTTCATTCTTTCTTATTTTTTCCTTTATCTGAAAATAAAAGATCACCACTGACCTATGAATCATAATGCGGCACTGAGCACGAGGCCCACAGTACGAAAGATGCTGGAAGGTGAGTCAGTGCTGCCTGTCAGCACTGAGGGCAGTGGTGAGGAACTGGGTGACAGACCCTGAGAGGCAACACCACTGCAGCTTGTTTCTACAGGAGGCAGTGGTGAGCTGTATAGTCTCCCCAGGCTCAAGACTGGTGGTAACAACTCCTGGAGCCATCCACCAACTCAGCATTGTGCCTCATGTCCCCAGGTGTGGTGGTAATGGGCTCTCAGGATGGTGCAGGAGGGACCTGAACGAAACTGGACTGAATAAAAACTGGGGAGAATATGTGAATAGATAGTTCCAAAGATGGCAAACAGGTGGCCAACAGACACAGAAAAAGTTGTTCAACCTCACTAATTGTCATCACTAATTGTCGTCAGGGAAACTAAGTCCAAACCACAATCAGCTATCACCTCACTACTGTTAGAACAGCAATCATCCCAGAGACAGACACCAGGGTGGTCAAGGGTGTATACACAAGGGGACCCTGGGCACTGTTGGTGGGAATGGAAATTGGTGAAGCCACTGTGACAAACACTATGGAGGTTCTGGGAAAAAATTAATACAACTACCACATGACCTGGTAATTGCTCTACTGAGTATTTCTTTGGAGAACACAAAAACACTCCCTCAAAAAGAGAGATGCACTCCCATGTTCACTGCAATATTCTTCACAATAACCAGACATGGAAACATTGACCTTGGGAGCATGATGCTGAGAAACTCAGACACAGAAAGACAAACACCAGAGGGTCTCATGGACATTCCACATGGAATCAAACAAGTACTGAATGCATATATACTGAGAACAGATTGCTGGTTGACAGATTCAGGGAAGGGGAGAAAGAGGTGAAGGTGGCCAAAGGTGCCATGTTTGAGTGATCGAATCCGCAAGTCATGGAATGTTCTGTGCTGCATGGAGACTAAAGCTAACCCTGAAGGATGGGGTAGAGGCACCCCTGCTACCTGAAAGTACAGTGTTCCTAGGAAACCTTTCACAGCAGAACTGGTGTAAACTGAAAAGGGAATGACTCTTCATTTCTACAGAAAAATGAGTGAGCATGCTCTGACACCAAAAGTTCCTTCTGCTTGGCTCTTCTGAGACCTCAGGACACAACATCCTAATGAATGCCCAAAAGAAATGGAGATAGGGCACCTGGGTGGCTCAGTGGGTTAAAGCCTCTGCCTTCAGCTCAGGTCATGATCTCAGGGTCCTGGGATCGAGCCCCGCATCGGGCTTTCTGCTCAGCAGGGAGCCTGCTTCTCTCTCTCTCTCTCTGCCTGCCTCTCTGCCTACTTGTGATCTCTCTCTCTCTCTCTCTCTCTCTGTCAAATAAATAAATAAAATCTTTTAAAAAAAAAAGAAATGGAGATAAAGCACAGAAGATGCTCACACAATTCATAATGCTAGTGGCTGGATACGGAGACCAGTGCCCAGAAAGGGGCTGGTTGGGGTGCACGCTGCCTCTGTAGTGGTCCCCACAAAACAGATGCTAAATGCAATGCCCACTTTTTGACTTTTTCATAAGAGAGAAATCCTCTCCAGGTTTCTTCCTGCTACTGGAGCTGGGTAATAACATAGGTCTTTTCAAAAAGCCAAGTGTCTTCCCAGGAACTTTGACAAAAGTGGGGGAGACTTGCACTTGAAAGTTGCTGAAGGGGTAGAAGTTCAAAGTTCTCCCAGACACAAACATCAACAGATCCACTGTGAAAGGCACCTTCATCAGCAGGTAGAGCATAGACTATCTCCTACCCCCACAAACCTCCTCTTTCACCTTGCTCAGGACAACCAGCAATAGCTGGGAGTTACCTCAATCCCTCCTTTCCCCCATTCCCAGTATCAAGCCCATTGGCAAATCCTGTGAGCTCCATCTTCGATAGACACCCAAAATAGGACTAACCCCTCCATCCAAGGCCACCTATCTGGTCCACACTGGAGCCCATCTCTTGTCTGAGTTCCTGGAAAAGCTTCATCATTGACCTCCCTTGCCCATCCTCAACCCTGGGTCATCTTTTCTCAACACTGTCCCCAGGATGGCTCAGTGAAACAGGGTCCCATGGGGTTATGGCCTTGCAATGGCTTTCTGTCATGCTACTGTAACCTCCCTGAGGTCATGTCCTAAGATGTCTCCTGTGGCCACAGGGCCTTCTTGCTGCTCCTGGACATACCTGGTACGCTCCTGCCCCAGAGCCTTTGCATATGCTTTCCATTCTGATTAGAAGGCACTTCATGTGACATCACTCACCTTCTTTAGAATTTGACTCAAGCATCACCTTCCTAGTTAAGTCCCATCTGGCCCCTATGTGAATACCAAGCACCACCACCACCTCCCCTTCAGCACCCAGCTCTGTCTCCTGCTTTTTACTTCCAGAGAAGTTATCATAGTCACCAGTCAATCTAACCAAGGGAGAAATGGAGGCCTACTCAGATGGTTTCACCACTGACTTCCTCCGATTTCCTAGTCTAGAGCCCTGAAGGAAAAGGTGACCAGAGCTCTTGCACAGCCAGGATGCCCTGGGACAATGGGATCCCCTACTGCACCCTGAAGACCATCAGGAAAATGAGCCCTAAGAGGAATCCACTTGCACATGAAACCTGAAACCAGACACCTTCCTCAGTTACAGGTGAGCACACACACTTCCTCCCCTGGCCTTATGTGCTCATCTGAGAAAGCTGAGCAGAGAAGCATCCCAGAGTCCACAACTCTCTCTGGCCAAGGTCCTGGGAAACAGATATCCCTCCTCCCTGCACCAGCCACCTGTGATTGATGTCTGGCATCCCCCTGTGCTGGGGCAGAATGGTGCACCTGTCCCTCTTTCCTGGGACGTCATCACAAACCAGGTTTTGCTGCACAGTTTTCAGGAAGGAACCTGCAGCAGCAGTAGCAGCAGGCTGCCCAGGCTTGGTCTCAGTCTTGCACATCAGGCCCCATGGGGAACTAGAGCTCAAGGAGACTGGTGTGCTGTGTGGTCTTAGAAGCTAACGGCAGGAGCTGAGATTTCAGGTCCAAATGAAAACTGTCCTCTTCCACACAGCACGGGAAAGTGGAGGATTTCTCAGGGGTGTGGCTCTGGAAAAAGTGCTTGCTGCTGGCTGAATTCACAGACACGAGGCAGAGGACACCTGCGGTGCCTCATCCAAGGAAGCAAGGGGCACACTGGGCAAGAATCAATCATGCTGCCTGTGGGCTGCTTCCCACCCAGCCCCTTGCTGAGATGAGGGCTTGAGAACCCAACAGGAAGCAACTTTCGCATCACATCAGCAGGACAGCTGGCCAGGGAGCAGTGCCCTGTCCCTGGGGCAAGCTGGCCTGCCCACCAAGAGCGATGCCTTATTGCCACAGCCTCCCAATCTCCCTGCTATCTGATCTGACTACCCTACCAGGCTCAAACCTGCTGACATGGTGACTCCTAAGCCCCAGAGACTGCTTTCCATCTCAGCTCAATGCTACCCACACAGAAGCAAATTCTAGTCTCAGCAATGTGTTCATCATTAGCTCTGGAATCCCCTGGGTTGGTCTACACTGGCCCACACAGATGTCCCATCCCGATCATTCCTCAAGTGCCCTAGGGTTTCAAGCCACCTTCAAGCTGGCCTTCAATAGGCAGGAATGGGTCCATTTAGGCAGATCAGCCGAGTGACTCTGTTTGCGGGAAACTCGCACAACATCCTCCCTGAACACCAACACTTCGAAGTCCAAGCTTCAAACCTTCCCTCACTGGGCACGGAGCACCCAATTTTCAGCATGAACACTGCTCTTTCAAATCTTTTGTCTCCCATTCCTTCAAATCAGAAACCAAGCTCCAGTCACCACTCTATTTTCCCTTCAGAGAAGTACGGAAAAGGATAGAATAAAACACTGTGTGTGCACAGCACACTTCTATCCACATAGAATTCCTTGTTGTTCCTCATACAGGCAGCCCTATGTTACCCATACTCATGAGAGATACCACAGGTTCACTCCTCATATTTATATTAGACCTTACATTTTTCCTTAGGTTATTTGTATCTCAAAGTCAATGTCGAGATTGCTTTCTTAAATCACAAGAATAATCATGACGTGGTCACGTAAAGGTCTGGATCTCCATAACCAGACAACATGGCTCCAGTTCATATAAGGATGAAGACACAACCTCTTCCCAGGAAGCAAAACCCACACCTTCAGGGATCCTGACATGCCTCATGGGTGATGAGTTCCTTTGCTCCATGGAGTTGTCTGAGTGCAAAGGATACAGGCACTCTCCAGGGTTCATTATGTTTTCTTCATAAGTTCCCCAGTTCAAGTTGCAAGTGATTCACTGGGTCAGGTTTCAGAGCCTAGGAGGGGCCACCAGGGGAACAGAACACACCACCCCCCTCCCCTGCCACTGCTGCCAGGGAAGGCTAACAGGGGCTGTATTCCATTGGGAGCACAATGAGCCACTCCCTGGGCTCCTAAACAAACTACACTCCTCCATTTCTCCCCCTCACAAAGGACACTGCACCCTGTCACAGCTCTGAGTCTGTGCTTTACATTAAAAAATAATTTCCTTTTTTGGGGAAAGGTTTTATTTACTTATTTGACAGAGAGAGACACAGCAAGAGAGGGAACACAAGCAGGGGGAGCAGGAGAGGGAGAAGCAGGCTTCCTGCTGAGTAGGGAGCCCAATGTGTGGCTCGATCCCAGGATCCTGGGATCATGACCTGAGCCCAAAGCAGATGCTGAATGACTGAGCCACCCAAGTGCCCCTTAAAAATAATTTCAAAGATCAGAAAATGGTTCACAGAAGAGAAAAACATGAACCCCCACCAAGGATCGACTATTTCAGAAGACTGTTTTCCCATTGTTTCATTAAAACAGGAAAGAAAAACACACAGGCTGCCCCTTCCACAAGCAGGTCTGATTCACTTCAGGGATTGAAAGGAGAGCAGGAAATAAAAGAGGAACAGGTGTTCTGATGACCTGTTATTTCCACCATCTAACTTTTGAAACCACCCTCACAGAAAGAACGAAGCACAAACCAATGTCTCGACCTGGCAATGCAGAGAAGTCTGAATTGGAGTGACAGGGACAGATGATGAGGTTGTGTGTTGGGTGAGGCTGGTGGCAGAGAAGAAGGTGCTCTGCCAGCTCTCCACCTGTGCCTCACCTGTCCTCAGCCAGGAACCTGCTCTCAGCCCTGACCTGTCACAACTGTCACACGGGGGACACACAGTCACCCCTGGAGCCAGCCCTGCCCACAGCCTCTTGCAGAATGTACTCGGCTCTCCTCTGGACCCCTGTCAGCTCTCCCCAGACCCGGAACTCCCCTGTCTGCTGCAAAGCTCCAGGATCCACCCCCCCTTCCAAAATTACACTGGCCCAAAGCTCTCATGAGAAAGGCAGAAGGCTACCTCCTGAGTGGTTAATACCTACTTTTCTTTTCTGTCCTATTTCTCTGTACTTACCTTTCTACCTGGGCAAACTGTAAGTAACACATCCATGGAACACGAGCATGCTCTGAGATCTGAATCTTTCACTGTAGCTTTCTGAGGACTCCTTAGGCAATAAGAAACTAGCGTATCCTACCACAGCGTGTTTGAGAACTATCATCTATAGAATAGGAGAGCAAAAATCACTCCATTTTTACCTCACTCTTCATGAAGGAGAACATGGTCTTTTTCTTTTCTTTTCATGGATTTCAGTTCCAGTTAGTTTCCATGCAGTGTTCATTCGTTTGCTTCAGGGATAGGATTTAGTGATTCCTCACCTGCATACAATAGCCGGTGCTCATTGCAACAAGTGCCCTCCCTAATCTTCTTTCTCCATTTATCAGTGAATGGACGTTGGGACTCCCTCCATAGTTTTGTTATTGTTGAAAATGCTGCTATCAACATCATGATGCTTACATGCCACTGAATATGCATTTTTGTGTCCTTTGGGTTAATACCTGGGAGTGGAATTGCTAGATCTTAGGGTTGTTCAATTTTTAGCTTTTGGAGGAACCACCATACTCTATTCCAGAGTGGCTGCAGCAGCCTGCATGCCCACCAACAGTGCAGGAGGGTCCTGCTTTAAGCAGAACAGTCCCTGCCAGCAAGTTCCTAAGGAGGAAATGGAAAACCTGGCATGAACCTGCACTGCTGGGCCTTCCACCATCTCGCAAAGCAGTTTGCAACTGCCTCCACTGGTCTCAAGCAGCACTGGCACATCTTCCACCATCACTCAGACTGCAACTCAGCACGGCCTCCAGTGACGGAAATCCACAGTGCCTTTCCTCCCACACCTTGTACTGTATCTGTGCACTGCATCCATTGTCGGGAAGAGCCAATGGCACATCTTCCAGCACTTGCCCACTGCAGCTCAGCATTGCCTCCCTTAGCAGCAAGCTGAACTGCCCCATCTTTCAGCATCTGTTGCACTGGACCTCAGCACTGCCTCCAGTGGTGGAAAGGTGAATTATGAGTGCTGCTTGATGGCATGGCAGTGTAGAAATCTGTCACTGGAGGTAGTGCTGAGCTACATTGCGAGACCCTTGAAGAAATGAAATGTCGGTTCCCACCACTGGAGGCACTCATCAGTTACAGTGCGAGGGATGCCAGAAGTTTTTGCAGTGCTCATTAGTGCTACTAGAGGTAGTGATGATCTACAGTGTGAGACAATTAATGGCATGCCTGTGTAGAATGTGGCCACTGGAGGCAGTGTGAAGCTGCAGTGTGAGACCCTGGAAGACGTGCAGTGATGGTCCCAGCACTGGAGGTGGTAGTCAGCTGCAGGGTGAAGGATGTTTGCAGGGTTTGTATTGCTGCTTACAGCCACTAGAGGCAGTGGGAGGCCATGGGTGGCATGGCTGTGCAGCTTGTCATCGTCACTGGAAGCATTGCTGAGTGACAGTTTGAGACCCTGGGAGGAGTGCCAGTGAAGTATCCTGCCACTGGAGACAGAGGTCAGCTGCAGTGTGGGGGATGCCAGAAGGCTTTGCAGTGCTCTTTTCAGCCACTAGAGGCAGTGGTGAGAGACAGTACGAGACCATGGGTGGCGTGGTTGTGCAGCTTGTTGCCACTGGAGGCAGTGTATAACTGCAGTGCCAGACCCTGCAAGAGTGGCCATGCAGGCTCCTACCACTCGAGGCAGTGGTGAGCTGCAGTGCGAGACACTGGAAGAAGTGAAAGTGTCAGTTAGTGCCACTGGAGGCAGGGGTGAGCTGCAATTTGAGATGCTGCAAGGAGTGGCAATCTAGTTACTTAGCATTGGAAGCAGTGGTGAGCCACATAGTAAGAGGCTGGAAGATGAAGCTGTGCTGATTCTTGCCACTGGTGGCAGTGGTCAGCTGCTGTGCAAGGGATGCCTGAAAGTTTTGCAGTGCTACTACTGGCCACTAGAGGCACTGTTGAGATGCAGTGCGAGTTCGTGGCCAGCATGGCTGTGCAACTTGTCTCCACTGGAAACAGTGGTAAGCTGCAGGGCGGGAGGCTGCAAAGAGTGGTATAGCAGTTTCCTACCAATGGAGGCAGTGGTGAGCTGCAGGGTGAGACACTGGAAGAAGAGCAGTGTCAGTTCTCGCCACTGGGGGCAGTGGTCAGTTGCATTGTGAGGGCTCCATGAAGGCTGGAGGCAGTGGTGATCTGCACAGTGAGAGGAACAAAGAGATGTGACACTGCAGCTTGCTGCTATTGGAGGCAGTGGTGAGCTCCAGTGGATGAGGCTAGAAAACCTGCAATGCCCTATCACGCCACTGGGCATAGTGGTGAGCTGAATCGTGAGATGCTGGAAGAAGTGGCAGTGTCGGTTCCCGCCACTGGCGGCAGTGATCAACTGCAGTGGGAGAGTTGCTGGAATGCTTTGCAGAAGTGATTACCACCACTGGAGGCAGTGTTGAGATGCAGTGCAGGACCATGGATGCATGGCCATGCAGCCTGTTGCCACTGGAGGTGTGGTTGAGTTACAGTATGAGACCCTGGAATAGTGGAAATGCAGTTTCCTACAACTTGAGGCAGTGGTGAGCCACAGACTGAGATGCTGGAAGAAGAGGCAGTGTAGGTTCACACTGCTGGTGGCAGTGGTGAGCTTCAGTGGAGGAATGCCTGAAGTCTTTGCAGTGCTGCTGATGGCCACGAGAGGCAGTGTTGAGATGCAGTGTGAGACCACAGATGGCATTGCTGTGCAACTTGTCGCCACCGTAGGCAGTGCTGAGCTGCCATGGGAGACACTGGAAGGAGTGACAGTGTAGTATTCCGCTAATAGAGGCACTGGTGAGCTGCAGGTTAGGATGCTGCAAGGAGTGGCAGTGCAGTTTCCTACCATTGGAGGCAGTGGTAAGCTTCAGGGTGAGAGGCTGGAAGGAGAGGCAGTGTCCATTCCCACCACTGGAGGCAGTGGTCAGCTGCAGTGAAAGGGATGCCAAAATGCTTTGCAGTTCTGATTACCGCCACTGGAGG
This sequence comes from Ailurus styani, assembly GCA_002007465.1. NCBI lineage: Eukaryota > Metazoa > Chordata > Mammalia > Carnivora > Ailuridae > Ailurus > Ailurus styani. The sequence goes on along the minus strand of LNAC01000991.1, from coordinate 383,630 downwards.
CAGTGCTAAGCCATACAGAGAGAGGAATAAGGAGCCAAGACACTGCAGCTTGCCGCCAGTGGAGACAGTGGTGAGCTCCAGTGTAAGACTCTGGAAAAAGCTGCAATGCCCTTTCATGCCACTGGACGCAGTGGTGAGCTGCAGTGTGAGATGCTGGAAGGAGTCACAGTATCAGGTTCTGGCATTGGAGCCAGAGGTCAGCTGCAGTGCGAAGGACACCTCAAGGCTTTGTAGTGATTCTTACCACCATTTGGGCACTCGGGCACTTCTCACAAGATTCCTACTCAGTTCTCATAAGAATTTATTCCAAACCTCGTGAGATCTCAATCCATAGTTTGTGAGAACTCAGTCCAAATCTCCTGAAAACTCAGGCAATTCTCAAGGGATTTCTGTCAATTTGGGTAGAAATATCATGAGAATTGGGTAGAAATCTCGTGAGAACTCATTTCAAATATCATGAGAACTCAGGGGTATCACATGATCTCAGTCCAAATCCAGTGAGATCTCAGTCCAAATCTCGTGAGAACTTATTCCAAATCTTGAGAGATCTCATTCCAAATCTCCTAGGAACGTGGGCAATTCTCATGAGATTTCTACCCAAATTTATTGATTTGGGTAGAAATTTGGGTAGAAATCTCATGAGAATTGGGTAGAAATCTTGGGAGAACTCATTTCAAATATCGTGAGAACTCAGGGAAATCAGTTGACCTCAATCCAAATCCTGTGATATCTCAGTCCAAATCTGGTGAGAACTTATTCCAAGTCTCAAGAGATCTCATTCCAAATCTTGGGATATCTCAGTCCAAATCTCATGAGAACTCAGGCATTTCTCAAAAGATTTCTACCCAAATCTTGTGAGAACTCATTTCTTTTTTAAATTATTTATTTATTTATTTATTTATTTGAGAGAGCATGAGAGAGGAGAAGGTCAGAGGGAGAAGCAGACTCCATGTGGAGCTGGGAGCCCGATGCGGGACTCGATCCCAGGACTCCAGGATCATGACCTGAGCCAAGGCAGTCGCCCAACCAACTGAGCCACCCAGGTGCCCTGAGAACTCATTTCAATAATTGTGACAACTCAATGAAATCCCATGAACTCTCCAAATCTCGTGAGAACACGGGCACATCCTACAAGATTTCTATGCAATCTCGTGAGAATTGCATTTCTCAAGCATTTCTCATGAGATTGCTACCCAAATCTCATGAGAATTCATTTCAAGTATCATGAGAACTCAGGGAAATCATATGACCTCAGTCCAAATCTCATGAGATCCCTGTCCAAATCTCATGATAACTCAAGTTGGAGTGCTGATTACCACCACTGGAGGCAGTGGTGAGCTACAGGGCGAGATGCTGGAAGAAGTGGCAATGTTGGTTCCCACCACTGGAGGCAGTGGTTAGCTGCACAGTGAGAGGTGCTAGAAGTCGTGACACTGCAGCTTGCCACCACTGGAGGCAGTGGTGAGCTCCAGTGCAAGAGGCTAGAAGTTCCAATGCACTTCCACACCACTGCATGCATTAGTGAGTTGCAGTGTGAGTACTGCAGTACGCCTGGAAGGCATAGCAGTGCAGGTTCATGCCACTAAATACAGTGCTCAGCTGCAGTGTGAGCAATGCCTGAAGGCCTTGCAGTGCTGCTTATGGCCAATAGAGGCAGTGCTGAGATGCAGTGTGAGACCATGGATGCTGTGGCTCTGCAGCTTGTCGCCACTGGATGCAGTGCTGAGCTGCCATGCGAGATGCTGGAAGGAGTGACAGTGAAGTATCCCACTACTGGAGGCAGTGTTGGGCTGCAGTTTAGGATGCTGTAAGGAGTGGCAGTGCAGTTTCCTACCACTGGAGGCAGTGGTGAGCTGCAGGGTGAGATGCTGGAAGGAGAGTCAGTGTCTATTCCTGCCACTGGAGGCAGTGGTAAGCAGCAGTGTGAGGGAGGACAAAATGATTTGCAGTGCTATTTACCACCACTAAAGGCAGTGTTGACATACAGTATGAGACCATGTATTGCATGGCTTTACAGCTTGTCACCCCTGGAGACAGTGATGAACTACAATACGAGAATGCTGAAAGGAGTGTGAGTGAAGTATCCCAACACTCGAAGCAGTGTGAACTGCAGTGCAAGATGCTGGAAGGAGTGGCAGTGGCAGTTCCCACCACTGGAGCAATGGTCACCTGCAGTGGGAGGGATGCCTGAAGGTGATGCAGATCAGGCCTGCCATGTCCATAGGCCCTAATCCTAGTTTGAGTTTTCTGGCTTCAGGACCCTGAGATCAGCACCCAAGGCCTCCTGATTAGGGACACCTGAGGCATACTGCAGGACTCCACCTGCCACCCAGAAGGAAACTGTGCCATTTGGAACTCCTCGAAGGATTCGGAGCAGGAGAAATCTGCCTGCCCACCTGGAGCCACCCCCAACTTCAGTGATCCCCTGGACCTGAGGCCACCCCCAATTTCAGCAGCCCCCTGGACAAAAACCCAGAGCCTGATAGTCAGCCTAACTCAAGCCCTCAACTCAGCCCCCCAGGGAGTTTGCCTCAGTGCTGGCAGATTGGGCCTGCCATACCCCTACACCCTAACCCTAACCCTAGTTTGGGTTTTCTGGCTTCTGGTCCCAAAGGCCTGACACCCAAATCCTCTAGATTGGGGACACCTGTGCCATACCAGAGGACTCAGCCTGCCACCCAGAAAGAAACTGTGCCATTTGGAACTCCAGAAAGGATTTAGAGCAGAATTCTGATTGAAATAATCAACAAATCCCTGTTTATGTATGTTTGTTACCATACTGAACATAAACCCTGAGCCTAATACTCTCCCTATCAGCCCTCAAATCAGTCCTCTGTGACACTCTCCTCACATCAGCAGATCACACCTTCTATGCTCCTGGGCCTGAACCCTAATCCTAGCTCAAGACATGGGTGAAAACCTGAACAAGTATTCTCTGTAGACCATATACAAGTGATTAACAGGCACATGAAGGAGTGCTCAACATCATCAGCCACCAGGGAAAAGCAAATCAAAACCACAAAATACCACTTGACACCAGTCAGAATGGCTAAAATTAATAAGTCATGGAATAACAAATGTTGTTGAGGATGCATAGAAAGGGGAGCCCTCTTCCACTGCTAGTGAGAATACAAGCTCATACAGCCAGTCTGTAAAATGGTACCAAGTTTCTTCAAGAAGGTAAAAATCCTACGACCCAGCAACTGCCCTACTGGGCATTTACCCCAAAGGTACAGATTGAGTGAAAAGTAGTGGCACCTGGGCCTCAATGTTCATTGCAACAATATCCACTATAACCAAACTATGGAAAGAGCCCAGATGTACATGGACAGATGAATGCATAAATACAATGGAATATTACTCAGCCATCAGAAAGGATGTATACTTATCATCACATAAACCTGAATGGAACTGGAGGGTATTATACTGAGCAAAACGAGTCTATCAGAAAGAAAACTGTCATTGTGTTTCACTCCTATGTGAAATAGAAGAAACAGCACAGAGGATCATAGGAGAAGGGAGAGAAAACTGAATGGGAAGTCATCAGAGAGAGAAAAAAACCATGAAAGACTCTTAAATACAGAAACAAACTGAGGGTTGTGGGAAGGGAGGTGGGGTAACTGGGTGATGGGCATTAAGGAGGGCATGTGATGAAATGAGCACTGGGTGTTATACACAACTGATCTATTATAGAACACTACATCTGAAACTAATGATGTGCTATAAGTTGGCTCATTGAATTTAAATTTAAAAAAACAACTCAAACAATCCTAAAAATTTGTATGGAACCACCAAAGATACTGAACAGCCAACACAATCTTGAGAAAGAAAAGCAAAGCTGGAGGAGTCACAATTCCAGATTTCAAGTGGTACAACCAAGCAGTAGTCATCCTAACAATATGGTACTGGCACAAAAATACATGCAGCAACCAAGGGAACAGGATAGCAGCTCAGACATAAACCCACAATTATGTGACCAATTAATCTTCCACAAAGCAGGCAAGAATATCAAAAGGGAAAAAGGAGCGTTGGTGGTATAGTGGTGAACATAGCTGCCTTCCAAAAGGGAAAAGGACAGTCTCTACAAAAAATGGTGTTGGGAAAACTGGGCAGCTATGCACAGAAGAATGAAATTAGACTGCTTTCTTATGCCATACAGACAAATAAACTCAAAACAGTTTCAAGACCTCCAAGGAAGACCTGAAACCATAAAAATCCTACAAGAGGGCACAGACAGTAACTTCTCTGACGTGGACCATACCAACATTTTTCTAGACATGTTCCCTGAGGCAAAGGAAACAAAAGCAAAAATAACCTACTGGGACTACATCAAAATAAAAGGTTTCTGCACAGCAGAACAATGAAAAAGTAATAATAAGAAGAAGACAACCTGTTGAAAGGGAAAAGATATTTGCAAACATCCTATGGAATGAAGGGATAGTGCCCAAAATATATACAACTGATAAAACTCAACACCCAAAAACAGAATCCAGTTTAAAAAATAGGCAGAAGGTATGAGCGGACATTTCTCCAAAGAAGAAATACAAATGTCCCATGAAAAGTTGTTCACCATCACCCATCACCAGGAAAATGCAAATCCAAAGTACAATGTGATATTACCTCACACCTATCAGAATGGCACACATCAACAGCACAAGAAACAACAGCTGTTGGGAGGATATAGAAAAAGGGAAACCCTCATGCACTCTTGGTGAGAATGCAACCTGTTGAAGCCACTTTGGGAAACAGTATGGATGCTCCTCAAAAAATTAAATAGAGAATTACCCTATGATCCAGCAGTCACACAACTGGTTTTACCCAAAGAATAGAACAATAACTGAAAAGGATATATGCAGCTCTGTTTCTTGAAACATTATTTACAATATAACAATAGGGAAGAAACCCAAGTACCTATTTATAAATTGATAAATGAGATGATAGATATGTATACAGACACACACACACACACATACACACACACGATGGAATACTACTCAGTCATAACAAAGAATGAAATCTTGCCATTTGCAGCCACATGGCTGGATCTAGACAGTGTGATCCTAAGTGAAATCAGTCAGAGAAAGACAATACCATAGGATGTCACTCTTATGTGGAATTTAAGAAAGAATAAAAATAAAGGAGAAAAAAGAGACAAACCAAAATACAGACTCTTTTTTTCAAAAGATTTTATTTATTTATTTGACAGAGAGCTAGAAAAAGAGCACAAGTAGACAGAACGGCAGGCAGAGGGAGAGGGAGAAGCAGGCTCTCTGCTGAACAGGGGGCCCAACATGGGGCTTGATCCCAGGGCCTTGGAATCATGACCTGAGCCAAAGGCAGACACTTCACTGACCGAGCCATACAGCTGCCCCACAGACTCTTAACAATAGAGAACAAACTGATGGTTGCCAAAGGGGAGGTGGAGGGAGGGATGAGTGAAATAGGTGAAGGGAATTAAAAGTATACTTTTCATGTTGAGCACTAATATGTCAAATTACTGAATCACTCTATTGTACATCTGAAATGATATACCACTGTATATTAAGTTAAAACATACCACTGTATGTTAAGTTAAAACATAAAAGAAGATTTTTCTTTCATTAACCTATTTGAAAAAGCTTTTGCTGTGCAATGTCCATAAGCCCTACTCGGGAATATTTCCTTGACTATATTTATTCACTCTATGCCAAATTCAAATTTCACTGAGTTCTTATCATTTAACTCTTAATCCTAGCCCAGAGGAGCCCTGGTCTCTTCCTGTCACAGCTCAGCACCTAGGCATTCAACAGTGTACATAGAGACAGATGCCACTTAACAGTCCAGAAAGCTATTATTGTTTCTGTTTTAGTGTGAGATAGTCACAGGGTATGGGATAGTTTTCAGAGCAGGTTGGTTCTCTATCCTGGATCTCTAATTCAATGGTCATTCCCTGGATCCATTTGGCCAATAGGTGCCCTGTGGATGGGCTTCCTTACAAGCACATCCATGGAAGAGGCAAAGGCTGGGTGGTCTCAGTGCAGGACAGGAATAGGTCAAAGTACAGACAAGGGTACAATCCCTCCCCAGATCCAGGAACTGCCATGGGAGCTGGTATGGGAGGTAGAAGCAACAGGAAACCACTGAGGTCTCCACATGAAGGCAAGAGGCACAGCAACTTGGCGGCTGCTCTGAGCTACCTCTGGGAGGGAGGGGATGAACTAATGAGAAAGAGAAATTGCCTGCCCCTGGCCCATGCTAGCTGCCCACCATTCCTGGCACACATCTGTCGACATAGTTGACACAGAGCCTGGGCTCAGGATGGGCTGGTTCAGGTCTCCCAACCCTCAGTGGCACAGCTGGCCCCAGGGCTCAGAGACATGCTGAGGGAGCTGGGAGGGAAGGTTGCCCCTCCCAGGTCAAATCCTTGTTGAGCAGACAGCCCCGCAGGACTGCTGAAAACCCTCTAACAGCTTTGAAAGACATGCCATAAATGAACAAATGCAGGGAGAAATAGAGAACAATATTGGTTTTTAAGGTCAGAGCTGTCAACTCAGGAAGTGGGGACAGCTCCTCTGAGGAGGACTGAGGGGAGGGAAGGCCAGGCTGAAAAGGGAGACATGGCTCTCCTGATTGGGGACCTGCTGCCCCCTTCCAGGGCAGGGCATTGTCCTCACCTCACAGGGGATCCATGGAAGTATTCTATCAGGGGACTGACAAAGCTGCCTCTTGAGAAGGCTACCCTGCCATCAGGTTCCACAGAGCCCCAGGGAGTAGGGCCAGATGGACAGAGAGCAATACTCCAGGGGCCATGATGAAGAACAGAGGCTGATGACCATGAAGATGATGCAAAGCAGGAGGCAGCAGCATGGGTGCCGGCTCGAAAGTACCGAGAGCACCATGCCCACAGGTAGATTGACTGGGTGCCTTCTGAGCCAGGCATGGCTGACCTCGGTGGGTTCCAGACTCATCCTGACCACAAACCTAGGAACTGTGCGCCACCACTGCCCTCTCTCCATGCCGCTACTAGGAACCATAGTCATAGACCCCAGTCAGTTTGTATGGAAATGAAGGAGCGGCTCCCCCTGCACACTGGTCCTCTGGTGGCTATCCAGTGCAACCCTTGTGCCTGGCCAGAGACTGCTGTCTACCTGTCTCCAAACAACTCAAAAGACAGAAGGGTGTCCCTGAATTCCACAGGATATGATGAAACACATCCACAGGCCCTGCTACCCCACCCACCAACAACCAGGGGGTCACTTTGGACCTCAGCTATTGTCATGAAGTACACCATGCCCTGTTTCTGTCACTTTCAACAGAAAGTTGGGTTCTGATCCCCCAATTCCATACATTGTGGTTGCTGACCTGGAGCCATGCCAGGAACCCACATGGCACCTTTCTGTTAGAGAAGACCACCCTGCACCTCCTGGAAAACGTTTCTAATGAAGTACAAGACCATCAGGACTACAGTGTGAACAGTGGTACACAGCCTGCATGGTGGTAGTCAGTAATTCTAACAAGGGTTGACACACCTCCACTCCATTCTCACAAAACATTCCTCTGTCCCCACAGAATGTGTGCTCTTCCCTCAGAAAAAAAAGCCCAGGAAACTAACCATCAAACTGAATGCTCCCTTCACCCTCTGTTTCAAATCATGTCCAACCACAATGGTATGGAAGTAGAAATCAGTCACAAGAAGAAAATCAGACAGTCAGAATTATGTGGAGATTTAACAACATGCTATTAAACAACCAATGGTCAAAGAAGAAATCAAAGGAAATTTTAAAAGTACCTTGAGCCTAATGAAAATGAGAACCTACAAAAACTTAGGGGATGCAGCAAAAGTAGTTCTGAGGGAGAATCTCATAGAAATTTGGGTCTTCATCAATCCACCTGAAAGCTCTCCAATAACCAACCTAATTTTACACGGGAAAGAAGTGGGAAGAAGGGGAAAAAAGAAAAGCCCCATAACAGTAGAAATAAGGAAATAACAAAAAGGAATATGGAAATAAATCCAATGGAGACAAAAAAGAAAAAAGATCGATGAAAATACGAGCTGCTTTTTTTGGAAAGAAAAACAAAACTGACAAACTTTTAACTAGACTCACCAAGAAAGAGAGAGGACTCAAATACATCGGGAAAGAAAGATAATTGATTCTTGTCTCACATCAAGATCCTAGAGGAGAACATAGGCAGCAACCTCTTCGGCCTTGGACACTGCAACTTCTTGCAAGACTTGTCTCTAAAAGCCAGGGAAACAAATCAAAAATGAACTATTGGGACTTTGTCAAGATAAAAAAGCTTCTGCACAGCAAAGGAAACAATGAACAAAACTAAAAGGCAGCCTATAGAATGTGAGAAGATATTTGCAAATGGCATTACAGATAAAGGTCTGGTATCCAAGATCTACAAAGAACTTCTCAAATTCAACACCCAAAAAACAATGAATCCACTCAAGAAATGGGCAGAAGACAGGAAGAGACACTTCTCCAAAGAAGACATCCAAATGGCCAACAGACCCTGAAAAAAGGCTCCACATCACTTGCCATCAGGGAATTCAAAACCATAATGAGATAACATGTTCCAGTAGTTAGAATGGCTAGAATTAACAAGACAGGAAACAACAAGTGTTGGCAATGATGCGGAGAAAGGGGAACCCTCTTACCCTGTTGGTGGGAATGCAAGCTGGTGCAGTCACTCTGGAAAACAGCATGGAGGTTCCTCAAAAAGTAAAAATGGAGGTACCCTATGACCCCACAATTGCACTCCTGGGCATTTACCCCAAAGATACAGATGCAGTGAAAAGAAGGGATACATGCATCCCAATGTTTGTAGCAGCAATGTCCACAAGAACCAAGCTGTGGAAGGAGCTGAGATGTGCTTCAACAGAGGAATGGATAAAGAAGATGTGGTCCATGCATACCGTAGAATAGTACTCAGCCATCAGAAGGGATGAATACCCACCATTTGCATCGACATGGATGGAACTGGAGGGGGTTATGCTAAATGAAATCAGTCAAGCAGAGAATGACAATTATATGGCATCACTCATATGTGGAACACAAGGAATAGTGTGGAGGACCACAGAGGAAGGGAGGGAAAACTGAATGGGAAGAAATCAGAGAGGGAGATAAACCATGAGAGACTCTTAATCATAGGAAACAAACTGGAGGAGAGGTAGGTTGGGGTGTGGGGTAACTGGGTGATGGGTATTAAAGAGGGGACATGTGGTGATGAGCCCTGGGTGTTATACACAACTAGTGAATCACTGACCATTACAACAAAAACTATACCTTGGCTAACTGAATTTAAATTAAAAACTGTGGAAAACTTAAAAGAAAGAACAATGAGCTATTACAATGAATACCACAAAAATACAAATGATAAGAGAGTACTATGAGCAAGTAGTCAATACCTAGGACAACCTAGAAGGATAAGTTCCTAACAATGACCTAGAAATGACCTAGAAAGACTGAACCATGAAGGAAAAGAAAATCTAAATAGACTGATCACTCGTAAAAAGATTGATTCAATAATCAAATCCTTCCAAGAAACAAATGCCCAGGACCAGACAATTTCACTGAGGAATTCAATCAGATAGTAGAAGAATTAATACCAACTTTTGTCAAACTGTTTAAAAGATAGGAGAGAAGGGCATATGTCCAAACTCATTTTATGATGGCAGCATTACCCTGCCACCAAAACAAGACAAGGACGCTACAAGAAAAGCAAAGGCCAATATCCCTCATGAACAGAGATGCAAAAATCCTCAACAAATTATTGGCAAAATTAATGCAGCAATACATCAGGAGAATCACACAACACGATCCAGTGGGATTTATTCCATGGATGCAAGGATGATTCCACATCTGCACATACACCAATGAGATACACCACCTTAACAAAATAAAAAATAAAAATCCTAGGATTGTTGCAATAGGTGCAGAAAGAATACTTGACAAGATTCAATATGCATTTATGATAAAGACTCTAAACCATCTGGGTATTGAGAGAACATACTTCAACCAAATAAAGGCCCTATATACAAAGCCCACAGCTGACTTTATACTCAAATGTGAAATGCTGAAAACTTTTCCACTACAATCAAGAACAAGAGAAAGATGCCCACTCTTAACACTTTCATTCATCTTAGTATTGAAATCCCTACCCAAACTATTTAGACAAAAAACAAAACAAAACAAAAAAAGATATGAAATCTAAATAGGAAAAGAAAATGGTCCCTATTTGCAGATGACATGATACTATATGTAGAAATCCTATAGAGTCCACCAAAAAAAAAAAAAACACCCGTTAGAATAAACAAATTCAGTAAAGCTGCAGGATACATAATCAACATACAGAGACCTAGTGAATTTCTTTTTTTAAAAGAGTGTATTTATTTGACAGAGAAATAGAGAGAGAGAGAGAGAAAAAGCACAAGCAGGGGGAACAGCAGAGAGTCAGGGAAAAGCAGACTCCCTGCTAAGCGGGGAGGCCAATACCAGGCTCATTCCCAGAACCCTGAGATCATGATCTGACCTGAAGGCAGACACTTAACTGATTGAGCCACCCAGGTGCCCCAACTTGTATCTCTATATACTGATGACCAACTTTCACAAAGAGAAATTAAGAAAGCAATGCCACTGACAACTGCATCAAGAAAAAATAAATCTAGGAATAAAAGTAACCAAGAATGAGAAGGACCTGGTATACTGAACACATGGCAGAAAAGTAAAGAAAAAAATGTGTGTATTGGGGGATGAATGTATGGGTCAAAGATTTGGAAGATGACACAAATAAATGGAAGCATACACCATGCTCATTAACTGGAAGAGTTAATAATGTTTACATGTTCACCGTACCGAAAGCAGTCTACAGATACGATGAAATCTCTATCTGAATTCCAATGGCATTATTCAGAGAAATAGAAAACAGTCATAAAATTTGTAGGGAATCACAAAAGGCCCCAAATACCCAAAGCAATCTGGAGAAAGGAGAGAGAGAGAGTCCAAGGTGGCGGAGGAGTAGGAAACCTTAATTTCATCTGGCACAAGGAATTTAGCTAGATAGCTATCAAACCATTCTGAACACCTGGAAATTCAAACAGAGATCCAAGAAAATAGCTGCAACTCCAAACAGAAAAGCGACTGCTTTCCACAAGGTGGGAGGTGCAGAAAAGTGAGTCTAAGTCACTAGGCAGGAAGTAAACCATGGGGGTAGGGAGCCACCAACAGCCAGCTACCGCCAAGTGCTAGGGGCAGCAGAGCACAAAATCGGGTCTTTTGTAAGTCTGCTCTGATGAGGGACGTCACTCTGGTGGCTAAGCAGGGGGTGGATGGGACAGTGTGGTCTCAGGATATTCGAGGTCCCAGGAAGCCCAGGGGCACTTAAGGGCAGCTGAGCTCCCAGGTATCAGAGGAGGGAAGCTGACTGTAAAGAGTGAGCCCAGGAGTGGGCTCTAAGCTGGAGGTTGCCATAAACTGTGATACACAGCACACTCTGGCCACTGCTCTTTGAGAAGGGGCCCAAGAAGTAGCACAACTAGGGAGAGCATCCTTCCTCCCTGAGGAGGAGTGGCGCCTGAGCGTGTTGCAGGAATTGGCTGGGTTTGGAGACTCCAAACGGGGTCGTGTGCCAGAGAGAGAAATGCCTGGTCACAGGTCCAGTGAGCACGAGTGTGGACAGAGACTAGGGAGACAGGAAGGACTGACCACTTTTCTGTGAGGGTGCACTGAAGAGTGGGGCCCCAAGCCCTCACCTCCAAGGACAGAGATTGGGAGACCACCATGTTCATTCTCATCCCAAAAGATTGGGATCATTCCCTGCATATTTTCAGACCCCAATGCTTTGAAAATGGAACACAATCACAAGAGGAAAGTTGGAAAGAACTCAAATACACGGAGGCTAGAGAGCATCCTCCTAAAGAATGAATGGGTGAATCAGTCAATTCAAGAATTTAAAAAATTCTTGGAGACACATGAGAATGAAAACACAACCATTCAATATCTTTGGGATGCAGCAAAGGCAGTCCTAAGAGGGAAGTATACAGCACTACAACCTTTCTCAAGAACCAAGAAAGGTCTCAAATACACAACCGAACATGCCACCTAAAGGAGCTGGAGAAAGAGCAGCATAGCAAGCCTAAACCCAGAAGGAGAAGAGAAATAAAGATCAGAGCAGAAATCAATGAGGTAGAAACCGAAAGAATAGTAGAACAGATCAATGAAACTAGGAGCTGGTTCTTTCAAAGAATTAATAAGATTGATACACCCCTGGCTAGACTTCTCCAAAAGAAAAGAGAAAGGACCCAGATCAATAAAATCATGAATGAAGAAGGAGAGATCACACCCAACACCAAAAAATACAATTATAAGAACATGGGATGGCAACTCTATGTCAACAAATCAGGCAGTCTTGAAGAAATGGATGCATTTCCAGAAACATAGAAATGACCAAAACTGAACCGGGAAGAAAAGGAAACCTGAAGAGACCCATCATCAGCAAGGAAATTGAAGCAGTCATCCCAAATCCCCCAGGAAACAAGAGCCCAGTGCCAGATGGCTTCCCAAGGGAATTCTACCAAACATTTAAAGAAGATTTAATACCTCTTCTTCTGAAATGTTTCCAAAAAATAGAACTGGAAGGAAAATTTCCAAACCCTTTGATGAGTCCAGCATAACTTTGATCCCAAAACCAGACAAAGACCCCACCCCAAAGGAGAATTACGGGCCACTATCCCTGATGAATATGGATGCAAAAATTCTCACCAACATACTAGCCAATAGTCTCCAACAGTACATTAAAAGGATGATTCACCACGACCAAATCAAATTTATTCCTGGGCTGTGAGGGCAGTTCGACAGTTGCAAATCAATGGAATCCACAACCTTAACAGAAGAACAAGAACCATAGGATCCTCTCAATACATGCAGAAAAAGCATATGACAAATTAAAGCATCCTTTCTTGACCAAAACTCTTCACCATTGAGGGATGGAGGGTACATACCTCCACATCATAAAGGCCATCTATGGGAAACCTACAACAAATATCATTCCCAATAGGGAAAAACTGAGAGCTTTTCCTTTCAGGTCAGGAACATGACAGGGATGCCTATTTTCATCACTATTGTTCAACCTAGCACTAGAATTCCTAGCCTCAGCAATCAGACAACAAAAAGAAATAACAGCCATCCATTTAAAAAAGGGGGGGGCGCCTGGGTGGCTCAGTGGGTTAAAGCCTCTGCCTTTGGCTCAGGTCATGATCTCAGGGTCCTGGGATCGAGCCCCGCATTGGGCTTTCTGCTCAGCAGGGAACCTGCTTCCTCCTCTCTCTGCCTGCCTCTCTACCTACTTGTAATCTCTCTGTCAAACAAATAAATAAAATCTTTGAAAGAAAGAAAAAGAAAGGAAGGAAAGAAGGAAGGAAGGAAGGAAGGAAGGAAGGAAGGAAGGAAGGAAGGAAGGAAGGAAGGAAGGGAGGGAGGGAGGAAGGAAGGAAGAAAGAAAGAAAAGTATTCCAAATTGGCAAAAAGGAAGTCAAACTCTCACCCTCTGCAGACAATAGGATACTTTCTGTGGAAAATCCAAAAGACTCTACCCCAAAATTGCTAGAACTCATCCAGGAATTCCATCAAGTGGCAGGACATAAAATCAATGCACAGAAATCACTTGCATTTGTCTACAGCAACAATGCAACAGAAGAAAGAGAAATTAAGGAGTCCATCCCACGTATAATTGCACCCCAAATCATAAGATACTTAGGAATCCATATAACCAAAGAAGCAAAGGATCTGTACTCAAAAAACTATACAATAGTCATGAACAAAATGGAGGAAGACACCAAGAAATGGAAAAACATTCCATGCTCATGGATTGAAAGAACAAATATTGTGAAAATGTCTATGCAAGCTAGAACAATCCACAGATTCAATGCAATCCCTTTCAAAATTCCATCCACATTTTTCACAGAACTGGAATAAATAATCTGAAAATCTGTAAGGAAGCAGAAAAGACCCCGAATATCCAAAGGAATGTTGAAAAAGAAAACCAAAGCTGGTGGCAACCCAATTGCAGACTTCAAGCTCTATTACAAAGCTGTAATCATCAAGACAGTATGGTACTGGCACAAAAACAGACCCATAGATCAGGACAGAATAGAAAAACCAGAAATGGACCCTCAACTCTAGGGTCAACTAATCTTCCTCAAAGCAGGAAAGAATATTAAATGGGGGGGGGAAAGTGTCTTTTTTGGGGGGAACATGGGACAGCTACATGCAGAAGAATGAAACTGGACCATTTCCTTATACCATACACAAAAATAGACTCCAAATGGATGAAAGCCCTCAATGTGAGACAGGAATTCATCCAAATCCTTGAGGAGAACAGAGGCAGCAACCTCTTTGACCTCAGCTAGAGTAACATCTTGCTTCACATGTCTCCAAAGGTGAGGGAAACAAAAGCAAAAAGGAACTGTTGAGGTTTCATCAAGATAGAAAGCTTTTGCACAGAAAAGGAAATAGTCAACAAAACCAAAAGACAACAAACAGAACAAGGGAAGATATTTTCAAATAACATATCAGATAAAGAGCTAGTATCTGAAATCTAGAAAGAACTTACCAAACTCAACACCCACAGAAAAAATAATCCAATCAAGAGATAGGCCAAAGACATGAACAGACATTTCTCCAAAGAAGACATCAAATGGCCAACAGACACATGAAAAAGTCCTCAACATCCTTCGACATTAGGGAAATACAAATCAAAACCATAATGAGATATCACCTTACACTAGTCAGAATGGCTAAAATGAACAAGTCAGGAAATGACAGGTGTTGGCAAGGATGTGAAGAAAGGGGAATCCTTTTCTACGGTTGGTGGGAATGCAAGCTGGTGAAGCCACCCTGGAAAATAATGTGGAGGTTCCTCAAGAAGTTGAAAATAGAGCTACCTTACAACCCAGCAATTGCACTGCTGGGTATTTACCCCAAAGATACAAATGTAGTGATCTGAAGGGGCACCTGCACCCCAATGTCTATAGCAGCGATGCCACAATAGCCAAAGTATGCAAAGAGCCCAAACATCCATCAACAGATGAATGGATATGACAATGAATTGAATATTATGGAGCCATCAAAAAATATAATCTTGTCATTTGCAATGACATAGGTGGAACTAGATGGTATTATGATAAGTAAGTCAATCAGAGAAGGACAATTATCATAGGATCTCACTGATATGTGGAATTTAAGAAACAAGATGGAGGATCACAGGGGAAGAGAGGAAAAAAAGGAAGCAAAATGAAACCAGAGAGGGAGACAAAGTATAAGAGACACTCAAACTCAGGAAACAAACTGAGGGTTTCTGAAGGTGAGTGGGGTGGGGGAATGGGGTGGCTGGGTGATGGGCATTGGGGAGGGTATGTGCTGTGGTGAGCACTCTGTGTTGTGTAAAACTGAAGGATCACAAACCTGTACCCCTGAAACAAATAACATATTATATGATCATAATAAAAAAGAAGTGAAAGAAAATCATTTAGAATACAAATGCAAACTAAGTAAAAATAAATAATCTCATTGAAAGAAAGAAAGAAAGAAAGAAAGAAAGAAAGAAAGAAAGGAAGGAAGGAAGGAAGGAAGGAAGGAAGGAAGGAAGGAAGGAAGGAAGGAAGGAAGGAAGAAAACAAGCAACTAAGCGACCTGGAGTCACCACACTCCAATTTCAAGCTAGATTACAAAGCTTTTGTCATCAAAGCAGTATGGTACTGGCATGAAAACAGACACACAGGTCAATGGTACACATAGAAAGCTCAGAAACTGATAATCATAGTACTTTTGACAAAGTTTATTCATTAGTATATTAAAGGTCTATTTAAATTTAGCTCTGATAGAATTATTAACTCTGAATGGGAATTAATATTTATGTCCTGTTCCAACAGTTGCTTCCGATAAATACATTTCTTTAAACATGCTATTTTATATAAATATATATTATAAAATAAGGATGATTAAAATCCACACTTTTAAGAAAAATTAAATTCACTTTCATAAACCTACCATGGAAAAGGAAATATAGATATCCATCACCACAACTGAGAACATCACAAAAGAAGACAATCAGATGCAATCTGGTATCTGATGGAAGAATATAATACTACTTAAGTAGTTCTGCCCAAATGTTCAACCTGTTGAAAGCGATAGAGCCAGTTACTCATTTACAAAAGAACAGATGTCAGAGAAAAGTCCTAACAAAGAGTATGAAGACATTACCAACAAAGTTCACACTGCATATATTCCAACAGGAAAAAATATTTTCCCGACAAATAAACTGTAAGACAAG
>LNAC01000991.1:350484-367212 GCA_002007465.1 Ailurus styani | reverse complement strand
AAAAAGGAAGGAAGGAAGGAAGGAAGGAAGGAAGGAAGGAAGGAAGGAAGGAAGGAAGGAAGGAAGGAAGGAAGGAAGGAAGGAAAGAAGAAACCTCAGAACCTAACCGATAAATGTAACTTAACTTATCTGACTTACCTGACTTATCTGTGTCATAAGTTAAGATCTGGGGACACAAGGTCCTCTCTTTGTGGCCAATACATTTTGGTAAATTCTGGGTCTTTTGAAAATGTGAATGGTTCCAATTTTATGACGGATGTTTTTCTGTGTCAATGCTGAGCAACCATCTTTAAAAAGAACAATGGAGAGAAAAGGTTTTCTTCCTGGTTCTAGACAGACACCTCCTGGTGGGGCTGGAAGTGGTCCTGCAGCAGCCATGGCGCCAGGATGGCCTCTGGTTGGGTCTTCCCTCCCAGTCCTTGCATCTTGCCATGGCCATGGGGCTTTAGGGCCAGGTCTTAACTTATGACACAGCAGCAGAAGATATACAATGGGGAAAGGACTGTCTCTTCGGTGAACAGTACTGGGAAAACTGGACACTAAATGCAGAAGAATGTGATTAGATCACTTTCTTACATGACATATAAAAATTATGAATGGATGAATGATTTGAACATAAGAATTGAATCCAGGGCGCCTGGGTGGCTCAGGGGTTAAAGCCTCTGCTTTCGGCTCAGGTCATGATCTCAGTGTCCTGGGATCGAGGCCCGCATCGGGCTCTCTGCTCAGCAGGGGGCCTGCTTCCTCCTCTGCCTGCCTCTCTGCCTACTTGTAATCTCTCTCTCTGTGTCAAATAAATAAATAAAATCTTTAAAAAAAAAAAAAAAAAAGAATTGAATCCATAAACCTCCAAGAAGAAAACACAGGTAGTAAGTTTCTTCATATTGGTTTTGGTGAAGAGTCTTGGCTAATGAATTAAAATTTTAAAAATTAAATTAAATTAAAAAATAAAAAATAAAACCAAGGCAGAAAACGTACATAACCCAGAGGGCTCCATGCTCCTGGAGGCTGAGCTAGCAGCCACTACCAAGACCTCTGGCGGTCAGGGGACTGGGGGTCGGAGAGCTGGCTCAGTGCACCCCTGACCCTAAAGCCCCATGGCCATGGCAAGATGCAAGGACTGGGAGGGAAGACCCAACCAGAGGCCATCCTGGTGCCATGGCTGCTGCAGGACCACTTCCAGCCCCACCAGGAGGTGTCTGTCTAGAACCAGGAAGAAAACCTTTTCTCTCCATTGTTCTTTTTAAAGATGGTTGCTCAGCATTGACACAGAAAAACATCCGTCATAAAATTGGAACCATTCACATTTTCAAAAGACCCAGAAGTTACCAAAATGTATTGGCCACAAAGAGAGGACCTTGTGTCCCAGGCAAGCCTCCTGTGTGCAGGTGCAGCTGGGGATCCTGGACATGCCTGTGTGGGCAGTGCTGGGCTCCACAATCTTCCTCTAGGGGACAGAAGTAGGAACCTGCTCTGACAGCTCTGCTCAGGACAGCACACCCTGATGGAGACGGGGACAGTCCCTCATGAGTACTGGATGTCCTGGTGATTCTTGGACCCCACCACAAATCTCAGCTTCTTTATGAGGGTGGTGGGAGGGTAGCCCAGCAGCCATGGGTCCCATAGGTCCTCCAGGGATAGCGCCTTGGTGGTCTTGATGTCCAGTAAGTACCTATTCAAGTAGCTCTTGTAGGGTGCCTGGGTGGGTCAGTGGGTTAAAGCCTCTGCCTTTGGCTCAGGTCATGATCTCATCAGGGTCCTGGGATCGAGGCCCGCATCAGGCTCTCTGCTCCGCAGGGAGCCTGCTTCCTCCTCTCTCTCAGCCTGCCTCTCTGCCTACTTGTAATCTCTCCCTCTCTCTCTCTCTGTCATATAAATAAATAAAATCTTAAAAAAAAAAAGTGGCTCTTGTCACACCACACAACCTCGATCCTTTTGGCCAGGTTAACTCTCATCACCTAGTGACAGGCCAAGGTCAGTCATTGAACCTCCACCACCAACCTCCCAAAAAAGGCCCCCAAGTAGTAAACATTGCCCTGGTCCCTGGGGATGTAGGCCTGAGACTGTGGCCAGCACTGGTAGCTGCAGTCTTCACGGGCCACCTGGTAGAAACTGGGGTGCATGGTGCCAAAGAGGGGGGACAGGATCTCCATGCCTACATGATCGTAGAACTCCATGTCCACATCCACACATATCAGGTCATCCACCTCACAGAGGAAGTGCTGCTCACAGAATCAGCTGACCATCGCCGTGCGCTGCATGGACACATCCTGCCTTGCGTGTTACCGGGGACTTTGAGGACCACCACCCTCCAGCCCTCCCAGGGGGCACACGGGCCCGGCAGCCTGCTGGTCGGTGACAACCTAGTAGGTGACCCTGTGTCCCACCATGATGGGCTTCTCTGCCCTCTACAGGAACAGCTCCAGGAAGACCACCTCTTTGCAGGGACGAGGGACAGGAAGGAGGAGGGTAACTGTCAGAGGCTGGCGGCAGGACCCCAGAGCTGGGGGCCATGGATGTGTGCACCTTCTTCAAGGGGGCAGGCCCTGGGCTGCTCTAAGCAACAGCCACTCTCCCAGCCTGTCCTGAGCAAGTCTGCTCGTGGGGCCTCCCTACCTTCTGTTCCCAGAGATGGGGGCCATTAGTACCCCATCATACAAAGGGAAACATGAGGCTTCAGAGGCAGGAAACCAACCCCAGTCAGCATGCTAGAGCCAGGAACACTCCCCCTATGCCAAGCTCTTGGAAAAACCCTGCAGGTGCCCTCCCTGGTGGACCCCCTGCAGGTCTGGTCCCTACCTCCGGGAGTGGAGCACCTTTGGGCACAGCCCTCCTTTCTATGGCCTACAGACTGGATAGAATCAGCAGGGCTGGCCTCCTGCCCCACTCTGCTGAGTGGCCTGTCGCTGGCCCCCATAGAGCTGTCTCCACCGCTATAGGGTCCTCCCTTGAAGGCTACTGGGCCTCTTGCTGACAAGGTCCATCAGTCAACCACTGGTAGTCCTAGGAGCAGTCACCCTTAAACTCCCCCAGATCAGGAATCAGGTCCAGCCTGTGGACAAGAAGGGGAAAGAGAACCGCTGGAAGAAGAGGGGGCTTGCTTAGGCCCCAGCTGTGAATCCAAGAGTGTAAGCTTCCGGGTCGAGGTCTACATCTCCCCAGCCCCAAGAAGTTGGAAGTCTTGCCTCTGTGAGGGGACTACCTGTGGGGACAGCAGCTGCCCCATTGTCCACAAGGTTGGTGAGCCCCTCTGAGACTGATTTTTTTAAGGGTTTATTTATTTACTAGACAGAGAGAGAGAGACAGCTAAAGAGGGAACACAAGCAAGGAGAGTGGGAGATGCATACTCCCCACTGAGCAGGGTGCCAGACGTGGTGGGGTTCAATCCCAGGACTCCACGATCATGACCCAAGCTGAAGGCAGTTGCTTAATGACAGAGCCACCCAGGCGCCCTGAGACTGATTTTTTTATACAGGCATTATGACTACTTCCCTGTGCCTGCCCCATACCTGGCAGGTCAGTAAATCACTCACACAGGGAAAGTGAGCACTACATTTAAATACGGGACAAGGCCACACACCCAGCAGACACAAGTCAGGTCACCAAGGGACATGTCCAAGTCCAGCCAACGGGGGACCAAGCCAGACATGAAGCAGGTGGAAAGAAGACTGCTCCAGGCAGAGGGTAGAGAGAATGTAAAGTCTTGGAGTCAGGCTGGAGGCACATGTGGGATGACCACACACCTGGGAGGCCCATGGAGGTTGGGGAGATACAGTGGGAGAGGTGAGGCTGGAGAGGACAGGCGGCTGGGCAGTGGATCACAGAGAGGCTCAAAGGTTATGTTCTGAAAAGATCACTCTGGTTACTGGAGAAGAATGGGCTCTGTATAGTGGGGGACAGGGAGACCCTAACCCTCAACGCTAACCCCACCCTAACCCTAAGCAAATATCATGCCTAATTTTGAGGGCTGATGACTCTACTCTGGAATCACAAACAAGTTCATCATGCTGGCTTTCACTCCTTGCTCAGTATGGTACTGAAAGTTCTACCCAGAACAATAAGGCAAGATATAAGGAATCCACATGTGAAAGGAAACAGTAGAACTAGGTCTATTCAGAGACCAGAGATGACATCATCTTATACAGAGCTTCCTAAAGAACAAAAAATAATTACAGCCAGTTACCTAATTCTGCAAATTTACAGGACGACATATCAATACACAAAAATCTCTCTTATTTGTCTACACTAGCAATGAATCATCCAAAAAGGAATTTAAGAAAACAATTCCATTTTAGGGAACATCAACATTGACAAAATATTTAGGAATAGATGTAATCAAGGTGTAAGTCTTGTACACTGAAAATTACAAAACGTTGCTAAAAGAAAGTAAGGGAAACTAAATAAATCTGAGGACACCCCATGGTGATGAAAAGACATACTACTGATAGATGGCAACAGTACACAATGCAACGTGGTAATTTAATGTGTCCCCAAGAAATTTCACAAAGACTTTTGGGAAGAAATGCACAAGCTAATCGTGACAGTAATATGGAATTTTAAGGGACCACAAGATAGCCAAAACTGTCTTGAAAAAGAAAATCAAAGGTGAAAGGTCATACTTCCAAAGTTCAAATCTTAATACAAAGCAACAGTAACTAAAACATTGCGATACTGTTGTAAAGGTATGCATACACCCTGAAACAAATAATACATCATATGTTAATTAATTGAATTTAAATTTAAAAAAAATTTTAATAAATAAAGTAAAAATTTTTTTAAAGTATGCATACAGATCACTGGGATTTAACTGAGAGCCCAGAAATAAACTCTTTCATCTATGGTCTGCTGAATTTTGACAAGGATGGACAACATCACACTGGGGGGACAGAAGAGTCTTTTCCACAACAGGTGCTAGACAATTAGCTATCCATGTACAGAGGCATGGAACTGGACCCTAACCTCACACCGCATATAACCATTAATTCAAAATAAGTTAAAGTCTTAAATGTAAGAGGTAAAATTATAAACTCTAGAAGAAACAAATGGGGATAAATCTTCATAACCTTGGATTTAGCAATGCTTTTAGATTTGACACCAAAGCATAAGAAGGAAAAGAAAAAAATAGATAAAATAATATCCTCAAAATTAAAAATCTGTCCTGGGCACCTGTGTGGCTCAATTGCTTAACCTTCTGACTCTTAATTTTGGCTCAGATCATGATCTCAGGGTCATGAGATCGAGCCCCACGTCAGGCTCCACACTGAGTGTGGGGCCTGCTTAAGATTCTCTTTCCACCTCCCTCTGCCTCTGTCTACTCACACACTCTCTCTCACTCACTTTTTTTTTTTTTTAAAGATTTTATTTATTTGACAGAGAGAGGGATTACAAGTAGGCAGAGAGGCAGGCAGAGAGAGAGGAGAGAGGAGGAAGCAGGCTCTCCGCCGAGCAGAGAGCCCGATGCGGGCCTCGATCCCAGGACCCTGGGATCATGACCTGAGCCGAAGGCAGAGGCTTTAACCCACTGAGCCACCCAGGCGCCCTCTCTCACTCACTTTTAAAAAACAGAAATGTAAAAAAAAATTAAGAATCTTTGTCCATCAGAAGATACTATCCAGAAAGCGAAAAGACAGCCCCCAGAATGGAAGGAAATATTTGTACATTATTTATCTAATAAGAGTCTGTTGCCCAGGGCGCCTGGGTGGCTCAGTGGGTTAATGCCTCTGCTTTCGGCTCAGGTCATAATCTCAGGGTCCTGGGATCGAGGCCCGCATCGGGCTCCCTGCTCGGCGGGGAGCCTGCTTCCCCCCCTCTCTCTCTCTGCCTGCCTCTCTGCCTCCTTGTGATCTCTCTCCCTCTGTGAAATAAATAAATAAAATCTTTAAAAAAAAAAAAAAGAGTCTGTTGCCCAGAATATGTAAAGAGCTTTCACAGCTTAACAAAAAGACAACCCCATTTTTAAAATGGACGAAGGACTTGAATAGGCCCTTCTCCAGAGAAATTATACAAATGGTGTATAGCACATGAATAGATGTTAAACATCATTAGTCTTTATGGAAATGAAGATTTAAACCAGTTATGTGGCCTTTTATACAAGCAGAATCAATACGATCAAGAAAACTAAAAATAACAAAAGGATGTTGAGAAACTGAAACCCTTAAACCTCACTTGTGAAAAATGGTGCAGTCTATGTATAAAATAGTTTGGCATTTAT
Source organism: Ailurus styani (assembly GCA_002007465.1). NCBI lineage: Eukaryota > Metazoa > Chordata > Mammalia > Carnivora > Ailuridae > Ailurus > Ailurus styani. The sequence continues at coordinate 361,001 of LNAC01000991.1, read as the reverse complement.
TCAAATAGATCAAAGCAGAATTACCATAGGGTTCAACAATTGCACTCCTAAATATATACCCCCAAAATTGAAAACACTGGTTCAAACAAACAAACAAAAATGTACAGGAATATTCACAGCAGCAGTGTTCACAACAGGCAGAAACCAGAAACTATGCAAATGTCCATCCATGGGGCAAAGGATAAACAAAATGAGGTAGATCCATAAATGGCAATCTTGTTCTGACCTATGAAGGAATGAAGTAAAATGGTTCATTTGTAGGAAAAGAATATGGTGGTTCCTTAAAATCTTAAACACAGAATTCCGCTATAGACTATATGCCCCCAAAAACTGAAAGTAGAAGTATCCTTATTCAGAGCAGCATTTCTCACAACAGCCAAAAGGTGGAAGCAACCCAAGTGTCCACTGACAGATGAATGGATAAACAAAATGTGGTTTATACACGATGGAACACGATTCAGCCTTAAAAACGAAGGGAGTTCTGACACGGATTGAATGTGGAAGTCATTACACTGAGTGAAATCAGCCAGTTATGGGAGGACAGATAGTGTATGATTCCACTTGGATGAGGTGTCTGGGACAAAAAGCTGGATGTGGCTGCAGGGGAGTTGGTGTTTCATGCATACAGTCTTCCTAAGAGAGAATGAAAAAGTTCTGGAAAATGATGTACAACCATGGGAACTCAGCTAAGGCCAGAGAACTCTGTACCTGAAATGTTTTAAGGGGTCAATGTTATCTTGTTTAGTCACCGTGAAAAAGTGAATGAAGGACTGATGCATGTCACAACATGTATGGACACTGAAAACAGCCCCAGTGACATTAGCCATATAGAAAAACCACTCAGACTGGAGCCATCTGTGCTCCTCAAATCCATCAAGGTTACCCAAATAAGGGAAAGTCCTGGAAGAAGTTCCAGAAGAAGAAAACTGGATCCGAATAGGGAAGACATTTCAGACCATCGGGCAGGTAGAGACAGCTAAAGTGGGCCTGTGGTCCGGGTTCAAATGTGGGAACCGTCCTGATTTCCTCACTTGGGGTTATGTGGTGGTTCCTCAGGACGGTGTCCCTGTTTAGGGTAAAATACACCAAAGTAGCCCCTGTGAAGTGGCAAACGTGGTAAAGAAATGACACCTGAGGAGTCTGAGTATGGAGGTAAAGCGTATTTGCACTGCTGTGACAAATTAATGCAGATTTGAAACCACCTCAGAGTAAATGCCTCTTCCAAACATCCACATTGGCACAAGGTCACAGAAGAAGAGAGGACATCAGACTTCGGGATGGAGGTCAAGCCTTCCCAGATCCAGTTCACCAATGGTGGAGAGGCCACTCGCCCTTGGAGGAGGCCACATGTTAGCTAGAGACTCATGAGAGGATTAAATCAGGGGCCTCCATATCTTGGGTGCAGTAGAAGCAGTGGGATTTGAAATTCCAGTTTTCCACAACCTTCCACCACATCCTAGTTAGAACTGTGAAAATGCATGAAGGGAAGTCTCAGTAAACTGGACGGGGGATGCCAGAAGAGGAGACTAGAAGGGGGCACCTGCCACTCAGTGCCCATTACAGACCTCACATTAGAATCACCCACAGGAGAGACTCATCCATTCCAGGCCCCAAAGGTGAAGCTGGAGGGTTCATTTCCTACAAGAAATCACCACCCCAAAACTCAGCCAGTGAGAATCCTCCATCACCCCAAACCCCTGCCTTTTTCTACTGGACTTTCCTTCCAAGCAACCCTTCCAACTTCGTCCTCCTTCTCCATGAAATACTGTTCTTCTCCTTTGTTTCTTGCACTTGTCTGTGATGTGACCATAGCTTGCTCGTCCCAGATTGCAATTCTCTGCTATTCCCAAATAAATCCATTTCCTTGGTCAAATAATTGGCAGTTTGAGTTTAAAGCTTAAAGAACTAATAAATTCAAGAAACTTGCAAGGAGGGCGCCTGGGTGGCTCAGTGGGTTAAAGCCTCTGCCTTCGGCTCAGGTCATGATCTCAGCGTCCTGGGATCGAGGCCCGCATCGGGCTCCCTGCTCGGCAGGGAGCCTGCTTCCTCCTCTCTCTCTCTGCCTGCCTCTCTGCCTACTTGTAATCTCTCTCTCTCTCTCTCTGTCAAATAAATAAATAAAAATTTAAAAAAAAAAAAAAGAAACTTGCAAGGAGCAAAATCCATACACACAACTCAATTGCATTTCTGCGTGCTCCTAAGGAACCATCAGAAAGAGAACTACAGAGAAGTTTCTCATTTACAACTGCATCCAAAAGAACAAGATACCTAGGAATCCCCTGAACCAAGGAGGTGATACACCTGTCTGCTGACAGCCATGAGACACTGATGACAGACATGGAAGGAGACACATGGAGACAGGAAGACACTCTGTGCTCAGGGAAGAACCCCGCAGGGCTGAGGTGAGAGGAGCACGAGCACCGAGGCGGGCAACCTCTCCCTGACTGCAGGCTGTCTGAGGAGCCCCAGGAACTGAATCCGCAGGCACAAAAATGGGGGGATGTTTTTGTGAGATGGGCGGAGTGCATCCAAGCCCAGAAAGGGGAGACACAACAGCCCAGTGCACAGCACCCTAAGAGGCCAAGTCACCACACACAAAACCACGGAAGCCCCAGCATCTACACAGCGCACCCTTCCTCCATAGGGTCCTGAGCAGATGCACCCCCTCATAAGTCCCCATTCAGGTGGCTTGTCCTCACCTTCTTCTCCAGCAGCCGGTGCTGAGGAGGCTGGACTGCTGTCAGTGTGGACATGGCCCCACATCCTCCACAGAGGGTCCTGTCAGTGTGGATGTGGACCCACATCCTCCCCAGCTTGTCCTGCCAAGGTGGGAGCAGCCCCAGGTCCTCCAGAAGTCTCCACAGCGGGTCCTGAGGAGGCCAGGCTCCTGTCCCGGCTGCAGCTGCACATGCCAGGCTCAGGGTGGGAGCTGGGGTCCTGCGCCCTCTGCAGGCGGTGGAGACAGTGCAGGACTAGTTGAGCTCACCCTTCAATGGGAGAACCTGCTCCCTCCCGGGGTCCAGCTGAAGCCATCTCATTCTGGAAATTCAAGCCCCATGGAGCCCAATATCCCCCAACTTCTCCAAAAATAGCTAAGGAACAATGAATTGGAAACAATATGGAATGACAACAGTCCTTGACCCAAAGAGTGGCACTGAACTTGACCCTGGCCCTGACGCAGACCCACACTCTGACCTCAACTTGATCTCAAGCCTGGCCCTGACCCCAATCCACGACCCTAACCCTAGCCCCCAACCCAAACAATGTTCACAAGAATCAAAAGGTAGAAACTGCAAATATCCATCGATGATGAATGCATAAACAAAGTGTGGTGAAGGGTTTGAATTTGGGTTCAGGTTCAGGTGTCAGTCAGAGCTCTAGGTTAGAGTTTGGGTTTAGGATCAGGGTGAGGATTTAGAGTGAGGGGCAAGGGAACAGTTAGAGTTTGGGGCTCTAGATTTATGATTTAGGGTTTAAGACTCAGGGCTTCTGGGATAAAGTTTAAAGTCAAATTTGGGGTTTGGGTTCATGCTGGGATTTGGGATCAGGGTTCATGACTCAGGGTTCTGGTTTAGAGTTTGGGTTCATGGTTCAGGGCTTGAATTCAGGGCTCAGGTTCAGACTCCAGGCTTTAGGTTCAATTTTAGGTTTAGGATTCAGGGTTCCAGTTTGGGCTTTAAGGTCAGGTTAGGTTTCAGCATTAAAGTTAGGAGCTAAGGTTAGGTTTAGGGATCACATATTTTCTTCAGTTGTCATCATGGACACAAAATCTCTATCTGAAGATTCTAAATCTGAAACGTATTTTGTCTGGGTGTCAGGAGCTGGTTTAGAATTTGGGATCACAGTAACTCCCTACTGACAGCATTCTGATCCTAGAGTCTCCCAGTCACCCAGAAGTGGCTTTTGTCTTGGCTCAAACATACCCTTGGCAGAGAAGGCTGAGCTGGTGCCAAAGCCGGGATAATTTCACTAGGTAGAGGTGTGAAACCAAATATTATAGAACTAATCATGGAAAATGAAACAGGAGACAAATAATTGGTCAACCTGTGATTCTTCCACAATAACAAAGACCAAGTTTCCAAAAGAATCTAATAACATTCCCTAGGAAGGCCTATGGAAATCATTACCAGTACCAAAAGAGGGGCCCCTCCCCTGGTTTAAACTAAGAATCACAGCAGGATACTTCCTACTTTGTGTCAAAAATAAAATTTTATTATTTGCCTGTTCCAGTGTACAATTTAAGGAAGCACTGATAACATTTTCCTTTCTCAAATCCTCATTAACACATGGGTAAAACCCAGGCAATGCTGTAATGCACTCTTCATTGGAATACCAAGTACAAGGAGGGCTATTCGAAGTAATAAAAAGATATTGAATATGAAACTCAGAAAAAGCACCTTTTATGGGCAGCTAATGAGGATCCCTAGCCGTAAGATCTAACATCTCATCCTATGGAATTCACCATAAAAATCATCAGTAACAATAGCCTACTGACCACTGTAACCATCTAACCATTAACCTCTAGGCTTGTAATACACACTCCAACGGCTAGAGACACACTTCTCAGCACCAGAATGGGACTTGCCCACTCATAGTAGACCAGCTCTTACAGTGAAGCCAAAAAATCCCACTCCTTGGAAATCCCAGCCATTAGGGCAAAGTCACAGAAACCATACCCAGAACTCAATAAAGGACAGACATCTCTTAAAGTGGATGTGCAGATCACCACTACTCCCATGAAGTAACTCTACAGTGGACTCCAGATCTGTCCTCTTCCCAGAATTACAGGAGCACCACATTCTTCAAATACTCCATCCTCAGAATGAAACTGTGAACTGTCCTCGTCAGTCCTGTGTCCAGGCTCACAGAGAGCTCAGCAAAAGCCAGACACCTTTTTGAGACCACTCAGCCTCTCACACATATCCTAGCAGATGGAAGGTGCTGCTCTCCCCAACTTCTGTACCAACTAGAATATACCTGGAACAACTCTTGCCATATTCCATGTAAAAGGCATATTCTTCATCTGCAAAATGATGAATGGTGAAACAACACGGATTCCCGGCACCTTCTTGAACCTAGGTAAATTGGAGATACAGCTTGGCCAGAGCTATTATCCCCAATCCCCTACACACACACCCTTCCCTTGTGCACTCCATACCAGTTTCCATCCACTTTGCTCATTCTCAGCCACTGTCCCTGCAGACTAGTACAGTAGTACCAAAGTTCTGGGACTGAGGTGCTAAGTGCTAAGCCAGCACCTTGGACCCACTTACAATCAGAAATTAATATTGGTTTTATTAACAGATGCATCCCAGAAGATCCTGCCACCATGACCACTAGAAAAATCATTACAACAGAGGTCTTTTTTTTTTTTTAAGATTTTATTTATTTGACAGAGAAAGACACAACGAGAGAAGGAACACAAGCAGGAGGCCTGCGAGAGGGAGAAACAGGCTTCCAGCTGAGCAGGGAGCATGATGTGGGGCTCAATCCCAGGAACCTGGGAAGGCAGATGCTTAATGACTGAGCCACCAAGGCACCCCTACAACAGAGGTCTTAGCAACCCATGCCAATCTCCATGGCTCCACTCCTGGCTCCAGGGACTGGGGCCTTCATGGGCATGGGACCTGGTCCCAGCCAGTGAGGTGGAGGGAACCTCAGGTCTCAGCCTGCAGAGCCAAGCATGGTGTGGACCACCAAGGACGGGGGCTTTTCCATCATGGTTGCAGAAGTGGCCTAGGCCAGGCCCATGCCAGTGCCACAGAGGGCCCAGGAAGCCAGGTGCTCCATAATATTGCTGAGGACTGAATTGGACTTGTCCTGAAACCCGCACATGCTAGATCCTCTGCTAACCCAGGAGAACCCTAAATGTGCTCATGGTCTTGGCCTGAACAAGATGACCATCTGTGTGGTTATAACCCCTGCAAGATATATCCGCCAGGCAATGGGGACATACTCAGCCAAACAATACCTAAATGGAATTCAACCACAGACAAACATTTTGTGGGAAGCTTGAGGCCTACAGAGAAATGCAAGGGAATTCCTGAGGCCTTAATTGGCTAATCTCACTATCATCTTTTTTTCCTTTCAAGTGGAGGGGCCAGGGTCAGGCAGGACAGATCCCAGTGTACTCCCACTCTGCCACTGGAAAATAAGAGCCCTTTCCCCCATGATCAATCAAGTTGCAAATCTAGGGTGTGGGAAACTACCACCCACAGGCCAAATGGGACCTCCCCCTGTATTCTGCCTATCAAGTGTGACTGGAACATGAGTTATGGACGGTCCGTGGCTGCTTTCAAGCCACAGTGCAAGAGTGGACTCACTGTCAGAGAGACCACATGGATTGCAACACCTAACAGGAAATCTTTACAGAAGACTTTACAGAAAATTCTGTGCCGATCCCTGGTCTCAAAGATCCAAGGATCATGTCACTTGTTTGAGTAGAACAGTGCCTTCTGGGTAAAATCTAATTTCTTCACCCCATAGGCAAGGACTTCCATCCTTTTAGCCAGAACTCCACCTCCATCCTCCTCTATTTACACCTTGAATGGAACGTCTACATATCTGTAGCCTAACAAAAATTCAGTGTAGTTTACACGGTAGTGATGCTCAGAAACAGAGATGTAAGAGTGAACTTGTGAGTGTGAGTGTGTTTCCTCTTTGTTAGCCACAGTGTGCAAGGAGAATACATTACACGAGGATGCTTTCTGTGTCACAGGAACGGCCACACAATGTGGTTCCATAATGATCTCAGAAGGAATCCACCTTCATAGGACAAACTTCATCTGGGAGGACTCCAAACCCCTTGTCCTGGACACTATGCTCCACCGAGGCTGGGGGAACACAGAGGGACAGAGACTCACCCTTCCCATCAGGGTTTTGAAGGACACCTGTTGTTCCAGGACAAAAGATCCCCAAACCATTCATCCACGTGTCATCCAGCCAGGATCTGTGAGAGAGATCTACTCCAAGCAGAAAGGATGTGCCATGAGACAACAAAGGACAGCCCTGTGTGACAAGTGCCATGACAGGGGACACTCAGGAGGACTGGGGGTGTGCAGGGTGGGCCAGACTAGGGGGAAGGGGGAAGGGCAGCACTGTAGGAGGATGTCACAGTTGTCCCCTTGTGTGGCTACAAGTATCAGTGTGACCAAACACTGGCCAGACCAGAAATGACAGGACAGGTGAGGGGGAGTGTCCTTAAACTGTCTTCTGCAAGGCAAAAGTTCAGTAATGAGATTACTTTCAGGACAATTTCATTTCACAGGCATCTATAAGTGCCTAAAGCAGATTGTGTAGCACATGAAGTATGTCATTTTCCATTGCTTTCAAGTCTGAGGTGCCAGGGGCAGAGCACACTTGATATTTCTTTTTGTTGCTTTCAGAGTATGATGACTTTTCCTACCTTCATCTCCGACCCAAGGATAGGGAATAAAGGCAACACAGATCTACACTTTGAAATGTCAACAGAAATCTGCAAACCCAAGTTCTCACAGAAACTAAAGGTTCAGGAACAGGGTGACAAAAAGGGGAGGTAGATAGCAAGGAACCAAAAGAACAGGTTATGTGTATGTGAGCTGGCCCACTTCTCTACTAGTTGGAAGCAAGCCATTCCTGACATGAGGGAGTCACAACTGCACCTGGTCTGTCTGTTTGCTGCCCTTGAGCAGAACAGAGGATGTGCTGAGCTGGGTGTGGGTGTTGGGGGGAGATGGGCCGCTGACCACAGATGCTACCTGCCAAATACTTGTAGGGCCAGCTCCTGGTCCTCAGCTAAGATGAAACAATAATTAGGTTTAGTTACCTATTTCCTGGGACAGGTAATGTGCTCAGTGCTTTGGTGACAATATCCTCCACCATTTTACTTTTTAAAAACACTTTAGGCAGGTAAGATTGAGATACAAAAAGTTGTCCATAGTTAATGCATGCAACTTGATCCTGACCCTAGCCCTAATATCTAGTTAAGATATAATCCAATTAGAATATCACTCGTAGAGCGTTACAAAGGAAAAGGGACAAGATGGTGGAGAAATGGGAGTCCGTGTTTCAACAGGTACCCTGAAGTGAGCTAAATATCTACCAGAACACTGTGAACACCCATGAAATCAGCCTGAGAAGTACGATTATACACTTCTGAATCTCTACTGGGGCAGGACATCATCAGTGAAGAGGGGCATCTTGACTGGATTTACTCAGCTATATATCCCCTCAACCACCTCTCACCAAAATGACTAGGAGGAGGAACACCCAGCAGAGGAAAAATTCAGAGACTGTGACCTCTGCCACAGAACTATTGGATATGGATATAAACAATATGTCAGAAATGAAATTCAAGATAAAAACTGTCCAGGCCATAGCTAGATTGGAGAAGACCATTAGTGGCAACATGGAATCTCTAAGGGCGGAAGTGAGAGCTGATCTGGCAGAAGTCAAAAATACTATCAAGGAGATCCAATCTAATCTAAATACTCTAACAGCGAAGATAACTGGGGCAAAAGATCGAATTAGTGATCTAGAAGACAGGTTGGTAGAAAAGCAGGATCCGGAGAAGGCCTGGAACAAACGACTTAGAAGCCATGAAAACAGAATTTGGGAAATAAATGACACAATGAAACATTCCAATGTCAGAATTATTGGGATCCCTGAGGGGGTGGACAAAGAGAGAAGACTAGAAGATATAGATGATCAAATACTGGATGAAAATTTCCCTAATCTGGGGAATAGAGCAAGTGCTTGTGTCCTAGAGGCAGAGAGGACACCCCCCAAGATCAACGAGTCTAAAAGACCCCCAGACACTTAATTATGAGATTCACAAATCATAAATTCAGAGAGGAGGTCTTAAGGGCAGCTAGGGGGAAGAGATTCCTTACATACAGAGGAAGGACCATCAGAATAACATCAGACCTGTCCACAGAAACCTGGCAAGCTAGAAAAGTCTAGCAAGACATATTCAGAGCACTGAATGAGAAGAACATACAGCCAAGAATACTTTATCCAGCAAGGCTGACATTCAGAATGGATGGAGAGAGAATGAGCTTCCAAGATTGGCAAGGTCTAAAAGATTATGGGACCACCAAGCCGGCACTACAAGAAATATTAAGGGGGGGTTCTATAAAAGAACAAAGAACCCAAGAGTGACACAGAACAGAAAGTTACAGAAACAATGCCTAGAAACAAGGACTTCACAGACAACATGATGTCAAATTTATCTTTCAATAATCACAGTCAACGTGAATGGCCTAAATGCTCCCATAAAAACGCACAGGGTTGCAGACTGGAAAAAACAACAGGACCCATCCATATGCTGTCTACAAGAGATACATTTTGAACCTAAAGATATATCCAGACTGAAAGTGAAAGAATGGAGAATCGTCTTTCATGCCAATGGGCCTCAAAAGAAAGCTGGGGTAACAATTCTCATGTCAGATAAATTAGATTTTAAGCTAAGTGTTTAAGCTAAGATTTTAAGTGTTCAGAGACACAGAAGGACACTACATCATTCTTAAAGGGTCTATCCAAAAAGAGCTAACCATTGTAAATATTTATGCCCCCAACATGGGAGCATCCAAATACATAAGCCAATTGTTAAACAAAATAATGAGTTACATTGATATGTATACTTTAATTGTAAGAGATCTTAACACACCATTCTCAGCAACAGACAGATCATCTAAACAGAAAATCAACAAAGAAACGAGAGCTTTGAATGACACATTGGACAAGATGGACCTCATAGATATATACAGAACACTCCACCCTAAAACAACAGAATACTCATTCTTCTCAAGCACACTTACTTTGGAACTTTCTCCAAAATAGACCACATACTTGGGCACAAATCAGGGCTCAACTGATACCAAAAGATTGAGATTATCCCCTGCATATTCTCAGACCACAATTCTTTGAAACTGGAACTCAGCCACAAAAAGTTTGGAAGGAATTCAAACACTTGGAAGCTAAAAATCATCCTGCTCAAGAATGTTTGGATCAACCAGGAAATCAAAGAAGAACCTAAACAATTCATGGAAACCAATGAGAATGAAGACACATCAGACCAAAACCTATGGGATACGGCAAAGGCAGTCCTAAGGGGGAAATACATAGCCATCCAAGCCTCACTCAAAAAAATGGAAAGATCCCGAATACACCAACTCTCTTTACACCTTAAGGAACTGGAAAATCAACAACAAATTAAGCTAAACCCATGCACAAGAAGGGAAAGAATTAAGATTAGGGCAGAGATCAATGAGTTAGAAACTAGAGATACAGTAGAACACATCAACAGAACTAGAAGGTGGTTCTTTGAAAGAATTAATAAGATTGATAAACCACTGGCCAAAATAATTCAAAGGAAAAGAGGACTCAAGGGTGCCTGGGTGGCTCAGTGGGTTAAAGCCTCTGCCTTCGGCTCAGGTCATGATCTCAGGGTCCTGGGATTGAGGCCCGCATCGGGCTCCTTGCTCAGCGGGGAGCCTGCTTCCCCCTCTCTCTCTCTCTGCCTCCTTGTGATCTCTCTC
>LNAC01000991.1:320561-350318 GCA_002007465.1 Ailurus styani | reverse complement strand
CTCTCCCTCTGTGAAATGAATAAATAAAAAATCTAAAAAAAAAAAAAAGAGGGCTCAAATTAATAAAATTATGAATGAAAGGGGAGAGATTAAGACTAATATCAAGGAAATAGAAACAATCATCAGAAAATATTATCAACAGTTATATGCCAATTACTTAAACAACCTAGAAGAAATGGATACATTCCTGGAAAAATATAAACTTCCAAGACTGAAACAGGAAGAAATTGACAACCTGAATAGACCAATATCTAGTAACAACATTGAAGCAGTGATCAAAAACCTCCCAAAAAACAAGAGTCCATGAGGCGCCTGGGTGGTTCAGTGGTTAAATCCTCTGCCTTCGGCTCAGGTCATGATCTCAGGGTCCTGGGATCAAGCCCCATGTCGGGCTGCCTGCTCAGCAGGGAGCCTGCTTCCTCCTCTCTCTGCCTGCTTCTCTGCCTACCTGTAATCTCTCTCTCTCTCTCTCTCTCTCTCTCTGTCAAATAAATAAATAATAAATAAATAAATAAACAAACAAACAAACAAGAGTCCAGGACCGGATGGATTCCCTGGGGAATTCTACCAAACATTCAAAGAAGAAATAGTACCTATTCTCCTGAAGCTGTTTCAAAAAATAGAAACAGAGGGAAATCTTCCAGATCTTCAAACTCTTTCTATGAAGCCAGCATTACCTTAATCCCCAAACCAGGCAAAGACCCCAAGAAAAAAGAGAATTTCAAACCAATATCCCTGATGAATATGGATGCCAAGAGTCTCAAAAAGATCCTAGCTAATAGGATCCAACAATACATTAAAAGGATTATCCACCATGACCAGGTGGGATTTATCCCTGGGATGCAAGGGTGGTCCAACATTCGTGAATCAATCAATGTGATAGAACAAATCAATAAGAGAAGAGAGAAGAATCACATGGTCCTCTCAATTGATGCAGAAAAAGTATTTGACAAAATACAGCATCCATTCCTGATTAAAACTCTTCAAAGTATAGGGATAGAGGGAACATTCTTCAACCTCATAAAATCTATCTTTAAAAATCCCACAGCAAATATCGTTCTCAATGGGGAAAAACTGACAGCCTTCCATTGAGATCAGGAACACAACAAGGATGCCCACTCTCACCACTGTTGTTCAACATAGTACTAGAAGTCCAAGCAAAACTCACTCTCTTCGCAGATGACATCATACTTTATATGGAAAATCCAAAAGACTCCACCCCCAAACTACTAGAACTTATACACCAATTCAGTAAGGTGGCAGGATACAAAATCAATCCACAGAAATCATTTGCTTTCTTATACACTAGCAATGAAAATATAGAAAGGGAAATTAGAGAATCAATTCCATTTACTATGCACCAAGAACCATAAGATACCTTGGAATAAACCTAACCCAAGAGGTAAAGGACCTGTACTGGAAGAACTACAGAACCCTCATGAAAGAAATTGAAGAAGATACAAAAAGATGGAAAAGCATTCCATGCTCATGGATTGGAAGAATAAACACTGTTAAAATGTATATACTGCCCAGAGCAATCTATAGTTTCAATGCTATCCCAATCAAAATTCCACCAGCATTTTTCAAAGTGCTGGAACAAACAATCCTAAAATTTGCATGGAACTGTAAAAGACCCCAAATTGCCAAGGAAATGTTTAAAAAGAAAAACAAAGCTGGGGCATCACATTGCCTGATTCAAGCTTTACTACAAAGCTGTGATCACCAAGACAGCATGGTACTGACACACAGACCAATGGAACAGAGTAGAGAGTCCAGATATGGACCCTCAACTCTATGGTCAAATAATCTTTGACAAAGAAGGAAAAAAAATCCAATGGAAAAAGACAGTCTCTTCAATAAATGGTGCTGGGAAAATTGGACAGCTATGTATAGAAGAATGAAACTCGACCATTCTCTCACACCATACACAAAAATAAACTTGAAATGGATGAAAGACCTCAACGTGAGACAGGAATCTATCAAAATCCTAGAGGAGAACATAGGCAGTAACCTCTTTGACATCAGCCACAGCAACTTCTTTCAAGACACGTCTCCAAAGGCAAAGGAAACAAAAGCGAAAATGAACTTTTGAGACTTCATCAAGATAAAAAGCTTCTGTACAGCAAAGGAAACAGTTAACAAAACAAAGAGGCAACCCACGAAATGGGAGAAGATATTTGCAAGTGACACTACAGACAAAAGGCTGATAGCCAAGATCTATAAAGAACTCTTCAAGTTCAATGCCCAAAAAACAGATAATTCTGTCAAAAAATGGACAGAAGACATGAAAGACACTTCTCCAAAGAAGACATACAAATGGCCAACAGACACATGAAAAAGTGTTCATCATCACTAGCCATCAGGGAAACTCAAATCAAAACCACATTGAGACACCACCTTACACCGTTAGAATGGCCAGAATCAACAGGACAGGAATCAAGTGTTGGAGAGGATGTGGAGAAAGGGGAACTCTGTTACATTGCTGGTGGGAATGCAAGTTGGCCCAGCCACTTTGGAAAACAGTGTGGAGATACCTCAAAAAATTAAAAATAGAGCTACCCTATGACCCTGCAATTGCACTACTGGGTATTTACTCCAAAGATACAGATGTAGTGAAAAGAAGGGCCATATGTACCCCAGTGTTCATAGCAGCAATGTCCACAATCACCAAACTGTGGAAAGAAGCCAGATGCCCTTCAACAGGTGAATGGATAAAGAAGATGTGGTCCATATGTATAATGGAATATTACGTAGCCATCAAAAAAGGATGAATACCCAACTTTTGTATCAACATGGACAGGTCTGGAGGAGATTATGCTGAGTGAAATAAGTCAAGCAGAGAAAGTCAATTATCGTATGGTTGCACTTACTCGTGGAACATAAGGAATAAAATGGAGGACTCTAGGGGAAGGGAAGGAAAAGTGAATTGGGGTAAATCGGAGGGGGGGATGAACCATGGGAGACTGTGGACTCTGAGAAACAAACTGAGGGTTATGGAGGGGAGTAGGGAGGGGAGAGCCTGGTGGTGGGTATTAAGGAGGGCACATATTGCATGGACCCCTGGGTATGGTGCATAAACAATGAATCTTGGATCGCTGAAAAAAATAAAGTAAAAAGAAAAAAAGAAAATATCGCTCATAAATTAGAGGATGGTTTTTAGGAGCTAAAAAAGTCAGGGACCAACCTTCTTCTGTCTTATTCTCCCTTGAATCTGCTAAATTGGAACACATTCAGCCACATTCAGCTATCTGGAGAGTGACCACACGAGGGCAACAGTGAGTAAACACTGGGGCAAACCCCACTCCAAAGCCAATTCTTCCTTCATAGTGTCAAACCTTATTCATTCAGTGTTTACAGATCATTTTATAGATTATGAAAAGTGTGACTTTGTCAAATTTTTTAAAAACCAAATGAATTTCTTCAACCTGTTAAAAATAGAAGATGTTTTCAAAAATCTCGGAGTTGGCGAGCAGATGAAGGCCCAGGGGCCTGGGAAAAAGCTATTACTGTTGAATATATTCAGGTCTACTTAGGAAACAAGGATGACTTCTATTCTACTTCTTTTCAGAAAGAATTTGTGTCAACTAACAGTACTGAATCCACATAAAATCGTGAAGCTCAGAGGAAAACAAAAGGAGAATCCACAGCCTCCAGAAGCAAAGAAAGACTCACACCCAGGAACCAAGAAGACATACCACGGAGGCTCTGCTCAGGCCAATTTGCAGTTTGTAGATCCTCTGGAGCTAGAATGTCTCCAATGCCCCTGGGGGTCATGAGTCAGGCAGATCGCACACCCTGATGCTGCACTGTTGTAACCCAAGACAAGTCTCCTGGTCCCTTCCTCGAGACACCCCCTACCCCTCTGACTACTCCAGCCTGTTTCTTGGAACTCCCATTCCCCTTTCTGACACCATCATTCACTTTTCCCTTCACTGCCATAGTATAGAGTACGTTTAACTACATACTATTCTGTCACTGAAATGTTTTTTGTCATGTTTGCTGTGAAAGTATATCTTGCATCATCTACCCTGATGTGGAATCACTTGTTGCATTGCATGACTTAACTGTAGATTCAGAGTACCCTCACAGTGTCATGGGGCTAGTGTCCTGGGCCAGGTCCTCACTAAGCTGGCTCAGCTGTTGCAGTGAAGGCCAGATCCAGGCACTGCTATTTTTGTGCAATTAAGATAGCACAGCCAAAACCTTGGTTTGGATTCAGAATTGCTCATGGCTCCTCAGCTACATCAGATGGCATGGGGGCACACCCTGAAGACACTTGTTAGTCCAGTGTTGCCCTAAGGAATTTCCATGGAACAGCCATTGTGTCCAATGGGGGAACTCAGTAGGAGTGGGGAGGATGGAAGTCAGAACTCCTGAGACAGAATCCATCTTGGAGACTCCCCAGAACTTCCTAGGAGTTCATTCCATAGTCTTGAACGAATCAATTAATCTAAAAACATTTCTGCCTTTTAGAAATGATGAGCTTGAAGCTCCGATGAAGTGACTCTCCTAGGTCGTATTGGAAATCAACAAAAGAGCCACACTGAGATGTGAGATGGCTTCCAGCATGATCCCCCAGAGTGGCTTTAGCTAGAGCTGCCATCATCCATTTATCTTTCCCGGACTCCCAGACTCTCATGGGACTCTTCGTGTTGCATATTCTGGGGATAAAGGTCATGTCAGTGCCACAGAAACCTCTGACACTGGTTATAATGAGACTTTGTGATATCAATGGAGTCCTAAGCCATAGGCCATCTCAGAGTTTGTCTGCAAAGATATGGTTGGTGGGAAACCCACATGCTGACAGAAGGTAGAGGAAGATGGAAAAAGCTAGAGAAAGAGGGTGTGCTCATGTCACATTTGACCCCAGATGACATGGTGCTGTCCAGCAGGACAAGTCCCCCAAATGCCCCCAGCACCTTCACAGAATTCACCCCTAAGGTCTGAAGTAGAGCTTCATACAAGGGTCATGAGTGCTCCAGCTAGCTCAGGGAAGCATGACACAGGACGTCATAAAGCCACAGTCTTGACAGATGTATATTCATAGAGCAATAGATTTCTCCAAATAGATTCTGAAATGGTAAAAGTTTCACTGATAAACCATGCATATTTTTGATTAAAAAGAAAGTCATACATTCAGAGTAAAATAGAATGTAAGTCATACATACAGAGTAAAACTCATTCAATTAATAAGTATTTATTGAGTACCTACTTAGTCCAAATATATAGCTCTAGTCCTACCTGGAAGCTTGCAAATAGCACAGGACATAATAAATGGTCAACAGTTGGAAGGAATGCTGACTAAAAAGAGAACAGTGTGGGCTAAGGGGGCCATCATATTCAGAGAGGCCCACTAGGAAGCCCCTCTGAGAAGGTGGCATTTGAGCCAAGACCAGAATAAAAGGGAGGGGGCAAATCCATCTGTGTGAAGAGCAACAGAACAAGTACATTTCTTATTAACTTTATTTTTTTTTAAGATTTTATTTATTCATTTGACACAAGAGAGAGATTACAAGTAGGCAGAGAGGCAGGCAGAGAGAGAGGAGAGAGGAGGAAGCAGGCTCCCTGCCGAGCAGAGAGCCCGATGTGGGCCTTGATCCCAGAACCCTGGGATCATGACCTGAGCCGAAGGCAGCGGCTTTAACCCACTGAGCCACCCAGGCGCCCTCTTATTAACTTTAAAGATAAAACATAAATGTTGAGATGTTTTCACTTAGGTGTTGCTTTGGGACCTTTTGTTCTGCTAACTTTTAGGGATACATGCTTACTTTTCCTCACTGTAAAATGGTCTAAGAAAAAATGTCTTATTTAAGGATTGACATCTTTTATTAAAAGGCAAATTAATTAACCCAAGCTAACCCCTAACCCTAACCCTTAACCCCTAACCCTAACCTAAAGATTGAGTACTGTATTAGTTTTCTACTGAAGCTTAAAAAAATTTCCACAAACTTAGTGGCCTAAAACAACAGAAACTTACTATCTCACAGCTGTGGAGCTCAGGAGTCTAGTGCAGTTGGGCAGGGCTATGTCCTTTCTGGGGGCTCCAGGGGAGAATCCCTTTTTGGGCCTTTTCCACCTTGTGGAGGACTCCAATATCCCATGGCCCACAATCCCTTCCTGCATCTTCAAAGCTTCTAAAAAGGAATGTGGCTCTGCTGTAATCTTGCTTTTAATTCAGTAGACCCAGTTTTGTCGTAAGGCCTGCAAAACTGTGATGAATATACCTGAGTTACTTTAAGCCACTACACAGATGGTAGTTCATCATGCCAGTCATAGAAAACCCATGGACAAGTGAAGGTGAGGGTCAAATGCAGGGATGAATTAAGCACAGAAGTGAGGGTTAGGGTCAGAATCCTGCTGAGGTTAGGTTCAGGGTCAGGGTGGGGGGTGAGGGTCAAGGTCACCCTGAAGGTCAAGGTTAGTGTGAAAGTAAGCATCAGGGTGAGCAGGGTCAGGGTCATAATCAGTGCTAATGGTCATAATCAGGGTTAATGTCAGGATCGGTTTTGGGTAAATGGTGAGAGTGAATGTCAAATTACGACTCATTCTGAACATTAGCATCCAGATTAGTGTGAGAGTTGGGTCCAATTCAGGTTCAGGGTGAAAGCAGGTTCCCGGTCAAAGTCAAGATCAGAGTCAAGGTCAGAATCAGAGTGAAGATAAGGGTCAATTCTGGGTCAGCATCATGGTAAATGCCAGATTCAGAATCAGGTTAAGGGTCACTGCAAGGTCAGTAACAGGGTGAAGATCAGAGTCAGGTCATTTCTAAGGTGAGGGTCATGTTCAGGACCAAGGATAGGGTAAGTGTAGGGTCAGGATCAGGGCCAAGTGTGACATCAGCATGGTGGCTGCAAGAGTCTTCCCTTTTTTCCTCTCCCCTTTTATTTACAACTACTTCAACATCTGTAATCAAACAAAAGTGCCTCTGATCATCACACCAGGACACCCAGATTTCTATGCACCTGTACATCAGAAAATAGGTGGACAGGACCGTGAAGGGGGTTACAGATCCAAGGAAGTTGATGAGCCTGCCCCACCCTGACTTGCTATGATTGGGGGAAGCACAACTGGAAAGTACAAAACAGGGAAACACTCACTGAAGATAGAGAATTTGTGGAAGCCCGGCCAGCTGAGGGGAAAACCAGGCACACCAATGAAGCAAGATGGAGATGGGCTTGAATCAGAGAAGAAGGAAAAATTCAAGTCGGCCTCTCCTGAGGGCAACACTGGTAACAGCCTGCCTTTCAGGGCAGGTGGAAAGCCAAAGTGGTGAGTGAGTGAGTCCATGACCTGGGGAGTTGGAGGAAAGGGAAAGAGTCAGACAAGAATAACCAAAGGCACTGGAGGAATGTGTCCCCTGCTGTCTGTTTCAAGATTTCAGCAAGAGATGTGCCTGTGAATGTCTGGGAGTCTGCCCACTGCAGAATACCACTACTGGGGTGTGCTTTGGGGCACCCCCAAGGCAGAAAGATCTTATCCAAGGATGGTCATTCATCATATTTGACATTGTAATGAAATTGTCAAAAGTTGATCATAAAGAAAGCATCTTTGGGCGCCTGGGTGGCTCAGTGGGTTAAAGCCTCTGCCTTTGGCTCAGGTCATGATCTCAGGGTCCTGGGATCGAGGCCCGCGTCGGGCTCTCTGCTCAGCGGGGAGCCTGCTTCCTCCTCTCTCTCTGCCTGCCTCTCTGCCTACTCGTGATCTCTATCTCTATCTCTGTGTCAAATAAATAAATAAAATCTTTAAAAAAAAATAAAAAAAAAATAAAGAAAGCATCTTAAAGGCAGCCAGGAAACAAAAGAAAGTAACCTACAATGGAGCCCCCATTTAGCTATCAGCAGATTTCTCAGAAGAAACTCCACAGGCCAAGAGAGAGTGGAAGTACCTATTCAGTGTTAAATGATAAAAACTGCCAGCCAAGAATACGTCATCAAGCAAAGCTACCCTTCAGATTGAAAGGAGGAAGAGAGGCTTTGCCAGACTCATCAAAGAGGCTTTGCCAGACTCATCAAAGCTGAGGGAGCTCACCACCACTAGACCAGCCTTGAAGGAAATGCTCAAAGGGGTTCTTCAGCTGAATGAAAAGGCACAAATTAGTGACATAAACACAAATGAAAGTACATAAAACACTAGCAAAGGCAAAAGATTAACACAATTACAAATGGCAACTCTGTATTAGAAGGGTATGTTAACCACTTAATTATAGTTTGGAGGCTAAAGGAAAAGAGCATGAAAAATAACTAAGTCACTCACTTCTCAATGAATTTGCAGCATAAAAAGAGGTATATTTTAACATCAAAACTAAAGGGAAAGAGTAAAAGCCTGGGAACTTTACAGGGAATGAAAATAAGGTGCTATCAGCATAAAAAGGACTATCTTATCTAACAGATGTTGTTTGTAATCCCATGGTAACAACAAAGCAAAACTCTAGAGTCACAAAACAAGGAAAGGGGGAGACCAAATGTACTGTAGAAAACCAGCACTTCACGAAGGTAGACAGAAACAGGGGGAAAGTAACAAAAGAGCTACAAAACAATCAGAAGGCAAGACATAAGGTGGCTGTACTCAGTCTTACATTATCAATAACCATTCTGAGTATTAATAAATTGAATTCACCAGTCAAAAGGCAGAGTGACTCCATGGATTAAAACATGAGAAAAAACAGCCGCAGAATACGCATTCTCTTCAAGTGCCCGTGGGACTTTGTCCAGAAAGGACCACAGGTAGGACACACAACAAATCTTAGCTCATTTAACAAGACTGAAATCATACCAACTATCTTTTCTGACCACAATGGTATGGAACTAGAAATCAGTAAAAGGAAAGCTGGAAGATCCACTAATATGTGGAAACTAAACAGCACGCTTCTGAACAATCAATAGGTCAGTGAAGAAATCAAAAGGAAAATTAAAAATTATCTCAAAAGAAATGAGATTGGAAGGACAACATATCAAAACTTACAGAAGACAGCAAAAGCAGCTCTAAAAGTTTAGAGAGATAAATGCATATATTAAGAAATTGGAAAGACCTCAAATAAGCAACCTATCTTTATACCTCAAGGAACTAGAAAACAACAACAACAACAACAAATTAAGCCCAAAGTTAGCAGAAGGAAGGAAACAATAAAGCTCAGAGCAGAAATAAATGAAATAGGAATGATAAAAACAACAGAAAGGATTGATGAAACTGAGAACTGGTTCTAGGAATAAGATAAACAAAATCAACAAAACTTTACCTAGACTAAGAAAAATAATTAAAAGACTCAAATAAAATTAAGAGTCAAAAAGGAGACATTAGGGGCACCTGGGTGGCTCAGATAGTTAAGCATCTGCCTTTGGCTCAGGTCCGGATCTCAGGGCCCTGGGATGGACCCCACATCAGGCTCCCTGCTCAGCATCAAATTTGCTTGTCTCTCTCTTTCTCCTTCTATTCCTCCCCCTGCTTGTGCCTTCTCTCTCTCTCAAATAAATAAATAAAATCTTTTAAAAAAGGAGACATTATAACTGAGACTGCAGAAAAACAGGATTGTGAGACTAAACAATTACATGCCAAAACCTCAGATAAATTAGAAGAAACAGATACATTCCTAGAAACAAGCAACCTACCAGACTGAATCAGGAAGAAATAAAAAATCTGAACAGACCAATTGAGACTAAAGAGATTGAATCAAGAATCAAAAACCTCCTAACAAAGAACCTCCACCAGGACCAGACAGCTTCACTGGAGATTCTACCAGACAAAGAAGAATTAACACGAATTCTTCTCACACTCTTCCAAAAAATTGAGGAAGAGGGACTACTTCCAAAAATCATCTTGTGAGGCTGGCATTGCTCTGATACAAAAGCCAGAGAAGGACACCACAAAAAAAGAAACCTACAGACCAATATCTCTGATAAATCCAGTTGCAAAAACTCTCAACAACATATTAGCAAGCTGAATTCAAGAACACATAAAAAGGATTACATATCAGGATGCCTGGGTGGCTCAGTCAGTTAAGTATCTGCCTTCGGGTCAGGTCATGACCTCAGGGTCCTGGGATCAAGTCCCACTTCAGGCTCCTTGCTTACCGGGAAGCCTACTTCTCCCTCTGCCAGCTTCTCCCTCTGCCTGCCGCTCCCCCTGCTTGTGTTTTCTCTCTCTGACAAATAAACAAATAAAATTTTTAAAGAAGAAGGATTACATATCATGAGCAAGTAGGATTTATCTCTGGAATGCAAGAATCATTAAACATGTACAAATCAATAAATGTGATATATCACATTAATAAAATGAAAGAAAAAATCACATGATCATCTGAATAGATGCAGAAAAAGCATTTGACAAAATACATCATTTCATAAAAACCCTTAGCAGATCAGGTATAGAAGGAACATACCTCAATATACTAGAGGCATATGTTATGAGCCCACAACTAACAGTATACTCACTGGTGAAACATTGAAAGCCTTTCCTCAAGGAGCAGGAAACGCTCACACACACCACTCTTATTCGGTTTGGTATTAAAAGTCCTGGCTAAAGCAATTAGGCGGGACAAAGAAATAATAGGCATCCAAATCAGGAAGGAAGAAGTTAATCTGTTGCTATTTGCAGACAATTTGATTCAGTATATAGAAAATCTGAAAGGCTGTTAGATTTCAGTCAAGTTGCAGGATACAGAATCATCCTAAATCACTTAGAGAAATCATTTACGTTCCTATACACTAAGAATGAAACATCTGAAAAAAAAATAAAGAAAACTATCCCATTCACAATAGCATCAAAAACAATAAAATACTAGGAATAAATTTAACCAAGCATGTGAAAGTACAATGAACTGCACGACTTTGCTGAAAGAAATCAAAGAAATGGAAAGACAAACAAATGGAAAGATATTCTGTGTTCATGGATCAGAAAAATTTATATTGTTAAAATGTCCTTCTTAAGGAAAAAAAGAACAAAGCCAGAGATATCACACTTCCTGACTTCAAACTGTACTACAAAGCTTCAGTAATAAAAACAATATGTTACTACATAGACAGACAAAAATAGACACACAGACCAATGGAACAGAATAGAAGGCAGAGAAATGAACACCTGCTTATACAGTCAAAAAATATTCAACAAGGAAGCCAAGTACACAATGGGGAAGGGACAGTCTTGTCAACAATAGGAAAAACTGAATGAGTACATGCAATGAAATTAGACCTCTATCTTACACCAGTCACAAAAATTCACTCAAACAGATTAAAGACTGAAACAGAAGGACCTGGTACTATAAAACTCCTGGAAGTAAACGTCAGGAAGAAGCTCCTTAACCTTGAGTATGACACCAGCAGCACCAAAAATAAACGTGTAAATGAAATAGGGCTCCTTGAAACTTAAACTTTCTGCCCAGCAAAAGGAACCATTAACAAAATGAAAAAGCACTCTACAGAATGGAAGAAAATTTTTGCAACCCATACATTGGATAAGGAGTTAATACTGAAAATATATAAAGAACTCATACAACTCAAAATCAAAAACAATCTGACCAAAAAAATGGGTAGAACTATACCTTTCTCCAAAGAACACATCCCAGTGGCCAACAGACACCTGAAAACATGCTCCACATCACTGACCATCAGTGAAATGCAAATCAAAACTACATTGAGATATCACATCACACCTGTCAGGCCTATTATCAAGAAGACAAGAGATAAAAATTGCTGGCAAGGGTCTGGAGAAAAGAGAACTCTTTCACACTGCTGGTGTGCATGTACACTGATTCAACTACAATGGAAAACAATATGAAGGCTTCTCAAAAAATTAAAAATAGACCCACCAATGATCCAGTATACACACAAAGGAAATAAAAACAGAATCTCGAAGAGAGATATGCACTCCAGTGTTTACTGCAGCATTGTTCACACGAGCCAAAAAGTCCCCATCAACAAATGAAAGGGTAAAGATGTGGTAAATCTTCTTTTTAGATTTACATATAATTTAAATATAATGGAATACTATACAGGCATGAGAAAAGAGGACATCATGCTATTTGCAACAGCATGATGGACCTTGTGGAAGTTATGCAAAGTGAAATAAGTCAGAGAAAGACAAATACTATGTGATATCACTTATATATGTAACCTAAAAAAGTCACGCTCACAAAAACAGAGAGCAAAATGGTGATTACTAGAGGTTGGAGAGTGGAAGGGACAGGGCAGATGTCACCTAAGGGTACAAATTTATTATTTTTTTTTAAAGATTTTATTTATTTATTTGACACAGAGAGAGAGACCACAAGTAGGCAGAGAGGCAGGCAGAGAGAGAGGAGAGAGGAGGAAGCAGGATCCCTGCCGAGCAGAGAGCCTGATGTGGGCCTCGATCCCAGGACCCTGGGATCATGACCTGAGCCGAAGGCAGAGGCTTTAACCAACTGAGCCACCCAGGCTCCCAAGGGTACAAATTTATAATGAATAATGAGCACAGACAACAATACAGTATTATAATCAATAGACTTTTATGAACCAAGAACTTAATTATTCTAATGACTAAAAAGAATAATCATGTAATATGATAAAGGTGCTAATTGTTATAGTCATATTATGATATATAATGTATTAAGATACATAAATGTATCAACATGTACACCTTAAATTTACACAATGTTATATGTCAAATATATTTCAATTAAAAACATGGATCAGAGTCAAGATCTGGGTGAGTCTATGGGGTGAATATCAAAGCAAAGCTGTGCAAGAGGGTCACAGTCTGGGACAGGATAAAGTCCTGTGTCAGTTAAGGATTTAAATAAGGTTCAGGGTCGAGGTCAGGGTTAAGTGAAGTTTCGTGATTAGTATGTGGGTGGATTAGGGTTATGAGGGTCAGGAACATGATCAAGTCCAGCTGAGGTTCAATCAGGTCACTGTTAGTGGAAGGGTCAAGGTCAGTGTTAGGGTGCAAATCAGGAAGAGGGTAAGGGTCAAATTCACATGAAGTCCTGGGTCGGGGTCAGCACCAGAGTGGTCGGGTCAGGGTCAGGGTCAGGTTAAGGTTGAGTGTTGTCAGCAGGGTGTGAGGGTGTCTCAGGGTCTGAATGACAATCAGTCCCATCAATCCAGGGTTGAGTGTTAAGATCTGTGTGAGGGACAGAGTCTTGGTGACAGTTGGGTTTCAAGGTCAAGGTCAGAGTCGGTTTATTAATAAGGGAAGATCAGGGCTAGAGTCACATTTAAATGACTGTCAGGTTTATGGTCAAGGTCATGATCAGAGTCTGGGTGAGGATTACGGTCAGTGTTAGAATTAGGATAAGGTCAGTCAGGGTCGTCATAAGGGTCAGATGGCATCAGGGTGTTTTCAGAGTGAAATTCTGACTGAAAAATCACGGTTATGTGAGGACCATAGTCAACATCAGCATCAGAGTCAGACATGATCAGGGGAGGGTATGGGTGAGACCCTCAGGTAAAAGTGAGGTTGAGTGAAGATCAAGTTGTGGGTAGGATTAGGGAGAGCATTACTGTTAGAGTGAGAGTAAAGCTTAGGGTAGAAGCAGAGTCAGGGTAATAAGTCAAGGTCAGGGTTGGGATTAGGGTGTGTGAGGTTGAGAGGTTCAGAGTTAAGGGTAACAGGTTCATGTTCAGGGTGAAAGGGTCAAGGTCAGTGTCACAGTGAATTTGGTCAGCAATCCCTGCCCCACCACCCAGCACCTTCTGCAGTTTTTGCAAATGCCACCTCCTGAAACGCTCTCCCATCCTGAGCTGTGGGTCTACCTCCCTCACCTGCCTGGAGTCCTCAGTGCTGCCTGACCCTCCCTGTCCACCTCCACAGAGACACAAGTGTCACAAAGGCAGTGATCTTGGAACAGAATGTTTTGTACATGGATGGATTCTAAGCATTCAGAAGAACCTGTGGCACAGAGCAGGTGCTCAACTGAAAGCTTGTTTAATAAGCATTGAGTATCCATTAAGGTATTTCTGGAGGGAAAAAGAACATCTGGAAATAAACTGTCCACAGTAGTTCTCTCTGTGGAAGAATTACAAGAAACTTTCATGGTTGACTTGACACATGTCCATACTGTTTAAAATTTTTTTAAATTAATATTTATTACTTTATAATCACCAAAAATGGATTTTTCCACTTTGAGAGAAAACAAAGAGCTCCAGGTAAAGTTCCTGGTAAAGTGACAAGAGACTCATTGCACTGTAGCTATTACCCAAACCTCAAACAACTGGCAGCCTTTTGGGGAGCCCTGGAGCACCCTCAAAGAAACCCTACTCTAGTCCTCTTCTCTAACAAGGAAAGTCAAACCAAGAGGCAAGACAACATGGAAGATGCATTTATTCAACAGCAGTTTTGAAAAAGAATCCTCAAGACAGTGAGGGGGGATGTATTTCTCCATCTCTACTTCACTCATTTCCCACATGCTTCTGTCCTTCTATGATGCAAACAAGGTGACTGTCTTAGATGTACTTACACACGACCTTGGAGGGCACATTCTGGAGGTGCAGATGGACAGGACATTTCTAAAAGTGAGACAGCAGAGTCTCACTGCAGCCCACTGGGAAGTAGAACTTGTGTGTAGGCAGCTGCCCAGGACCAGGGCACAGATCTCCAACTGGTTAGCCAGACGCTTTAGGACCAGCAGGTTGGCCAGACACCCTGGGAAGGTGCCCACCATGAACTTTCAGAGGAAAACATCCTCTGCTGTTCACTCTGCAGCATGGTCCTCCCCATCCAGGTTACCTGAAAGGAGAAGGGCACTTCGAAGTCTCAGCAGAATCTCCAGCGGTAACATCCAAGGCCTGGGTATTCAATTCCACCCTCAGCCTGCCTTCTTCTCTCTTCTACAAGTGGAATAAAAAGAATAACATTTTAAAGTTCATTATTTAAAGAATAATTTAAAGAACACTTTAAAGTTCAACATTTAAAGTACATTATTTCATTACATTCACAAACAAATCCTGTGAAGTATTTACAAAAGGGAAGACTGAGGCCTTAGCAGGGCATAAGATAATCCTTTCCTGTCTAGCCCTTTCCCACTCTTTCTGGACCATTTGTAGAAGCACTGGCCATCACCTGGCCTAGAGAGATGAAGCCACCATCTACTTCTGAGACTGAGGACAAGAGCTCTCTCACCAGACAGGGCCATGGCCTCAACCAGTGGATTCTCAGTGTAGATCCTGAAACTCCAACACCTCAGAAGTTCAGTATGTGTGAAGAGTCTCCCCACCCATCCCCACATCCCCAGATCCCCAGATCCTGAAACACCTACACCTCGTACCATATGCCTGAAGAGTCTCCACACCCAGCTCCAGACCTTAAAACCAGAACCTGAAAAGGGTGGGGGACCAGAATCTCTATTTTCTAGACAGGTGGATCTCAAAACACCCAAGATGAGAGGACTCATACTGAACAAAACACAGCTGATTCTCATTAGTTCCCAGTAGTTATGTTCTATGAAGTCACCATGAGCAATGAGTTAGGGAACACTGAACCCTCATTCCTATGGGGTCTAAGGGGTTAGGTTTCTGCATGCCCTTGGTTAAGACACATCAATATACAACCTTGTTTCCTGTGTGTTTTTGCTTAAAGATCCCTTGTTCAATACACATGACTGCTTAACCCTGAACTCTTTGCCCACAGCATTAGAACTCGTGCCTGAAGGAAGCTTACCTAGCATGCATATTTTCTCCCCAGTGTATGTCACACCCTTCTTGTGCTTCACACTTCAGCATTAGGGCTATTTTAAGGCAGAAAATCACCATCAAAAAGCACAAAACTGTTGGGGCTCCTGGGAGGCTCAGCTGGTTGGGTGACTGCCTTCAGCTCAGGTCATGATCCTGGAGTGTTGGGATCAAGTCCCATCTCAGACTCCCTGCAGAGTGTCTGCTTTTCCCTCCGACCCTCCCTCCTCTCATGCTCTCTCGCTCATTCTCCCTCTTTCAGATAAATAAATAAAATCTTAAAAAAAAAAAAAAGCAAAGCATTGTAAACACGGGGCACTAATAAACTCAAAAATAACACTCATTGGGGTTCCTGGGTGGGCTCAGTCGGTAAAGCGGCTGCCTTCGGCTCAGGTCATGATCCTAGAGTCCGGGGAT
This sequence comes from Ailurus styani, assembly GCA_002007465.1. Classification (NCBI taxonomy): domain Eukaryota; kingdom Metazoa; phylum Chordata; class Mammalia; order Carnivora; family Ailuridae; genus Ailurus; species Ailurus styani. The sequence continues at coordinate 334,260 of LNAC01000991.1, read as the reverse complement.
CGAGCCCCGCATCAGGCTCCCTGTTCAGCGGAGAACCTGCTTCTCCCTCTCCATCTGCCTGCCGCTCTGCCTACTTGTGCTTACTCTCTCTCTCAAATAAATAAATAAAATCTTAAAAAAAAATAAATAACACTTGTTTACAACATGAGCAGAAACAAGAAGGCAGCGCCCTTGGCAGAGAAGGTGTGTGTGGGGTGCCTGCTCTGCCCACGCGCCCCACAGTGATTCGGGAATGTGAAATCTGAGAATGAAAACCTCCGAATAAGCAGGAGTTAAATCAAGCCTCTTGCACATGTTTGCCTGGTGTTTGTGTGACAGCCACGACTGAGAACTTCATCTCCTGGGCCCCCTCCCCTATGCGCAGACAGCCAGTCCTGTGGTGGGCAATGTGATGTGATGTGCGGGCCTCCTTGTCAGTCACTGGCTTGTTCCCCTTGCCCACTCTGACTCTGTCCACCAGGTTCTAGGAGCACAGAGGGGCCCTGACAGCTCATCCACCCACGCAAGCCGTGATACCCACCACCCTCATGCCCTCTGGTCCCTGCGCCCCACCGCCCAGCATCCTCCACACTCATCCCAGAGGTCCCAGGCCCTCCACCCCTGGATCTTCCACCACCAACCACCCACCCCATCCCTCCACCCCTGGCCTCAGGCCCCCTCTGGACCTCTCCCCACCTTCTCCGCACTCCAAGCCCAATCCCACCACTCCCAGGCCTTTGCCCCTAGTTCCCACATTCATACCCCACTGGCCCAGCCCCTCCACTCCAACCCCTGGGTCCATGACCCTGGTCCCTTGGGTCCACCCACCGCCCATGCCTTCCCCCCAGCATCTCTGCCCCCAGGATTCCCTGCCACGTGCCTGGTCCACAGACCCCCAGGTCACTCCACCCTGGCCATCAGCCCCCCAAAACTAACACAAAACCTAACCCACACATTTAGCACCCCCCTAAACACAAAACCCAAGCCTGACCCTTACCACAGCCCTTGCCCTCAACTCAGTTCTCCATGAAGGTCGCCACAAGCCAGCAGTTTGGAACTTCCATGCTCCTGTACCCTAACCCTAACCCTAGGTTGGGTTCTGATACCACCTGCCGCAAAATCCTGGCTCCAAAGATTAAGTGATTTAGGACACCCGAGCTATACCAGATGACTGAGCCTGCCACCTAGAAGGAAAATGGTGTGCCATTTGGAACGCCACAATGGATTCAGAGCAGGAGAAATCTGCTATGCCCACCTGAGGCCACCCCCATGTTCAGCAGCCCCCTAGACACAAATCCCAAAGCCTGACACTCACCCTCACCCATGCCCTCAACTCAGAGCCCTGGGAAGCTCGCCTCAGTACCCACAGATAGGGCCTGCCATGCCCCTAGGCTCTAACTCTAAACCTAGGTTGGGTTTTCCAGCTTCTGTCCTCAGAGGCCTGGTTCCCAAGCCCCACAGACTGGGGACATCAGAGCCATACCACAGGACTCTGCCTACCACCCAGAAGCAAACTGTGCCATTTGGAACTCCACAAAAGATTCAGAGCAGGAGAAAACTACATGCCAACCTGAGCCAATCCCAGTGAACCCCCACATTCAGTGGCCCCCTGGACATGAATTCTGAGCCTGACCCCCACCTTATCCCTAAACTAACCCTAATCCTAAACCCTAAACCATATCCTTAACTCCTAACCTCTAATGCCTAACCTTCGCCCTCCCCAGAAGAAGGAAAGTGAAGAATGGTAAAAGACATTTCAGTCAGGCAGGTGGACACAGTTGAAGTGGACCTGTGGTCTTTTTTATAAGGTGGAACCTGTAATGATCACCTCATTTCAAGTTATGTGGTGGTTCTGCAGGACACTGTCCCTGTTTGCGGTCAAACACACTGAAGCATCTCATGTGAAGTGCCAAACGTTGTAAAGAAACAACAGCTGAGGAGTCTGAGTGTGGAGATAAAGCAAATTTGTACTGCTGTGACAAGTTGACTGCACTTTGAAATCACCGCAGAGGAAATGATTCTTCCAAACACCCACATTAGCACCAAGTCACAGAAGCAAAGAGGACATCAGACTTTGGGATGGAGGCCAAGCCTCCCCAGATCCAGTTCATCCACCATGGAGAGGCCACTCACCCTTGGAGTAGGCCACATGTTAGTGAGAGACTCGTGAGAGGATTAAATTGGGGGGCCCCCCCCCCGTGTCGTGGCTGCAGTAGAAGCAGTGGGATTTGGAATTCCAGTTTTCCACAACATTCCACCACATCCTGGTTGTGAAGGGAAGCCTCAGTAACGTGCACTGGGGACACCAGAAGGGGAGGCTGGAAGGGGGCACCTGCCGCTCAGTGCCCATTACAGACCCCACATTAGAATCACCCACAGGAAAGACTCACCCATTCCAGGCCCCAAAGGTGAAGCTGGAGGGTTCATTTCCTACAAGAAATCACCACCCCAAAACTCAGCCAGTGAGAATCCTCTACCACCCTAAACCCCTGCCTTTCTCCAGTGGACTTTCCTTCCAAGCAGGCTGCCCAACTTCTTCCTCCTTCTCCGTGAAATAATGTTCTTCTCCTTTGTTTCTTGCACTTGCCTGTGATGTGACCGTAGCTTGCTCGTCCCAGATTGCAATTCTCTGCTACATCCCAGATAAACCTGTTTTGCTGGTCAAAGAACTGGCAGTTTGAGTTTAAGGCGAACAGAACTAATACATTCAAGAAACTTGCAAGGAATACTGTCAATACACACTGATCAACTGCATTTCTGCGTGCTCCTAAGGAACCATCAGAAAGAGAACTACCGAGAACAATCTCATTTACAACTGCATCCAAAAGAACAAGATACCTAGGAGTCCCCGGAACCAAGGAGGTGACACACCTGTCCTCTGACAGCCGTGGGACACCGCTGACAGACATGGAGGGAGACACACGGGGACGGGAAGAGACTGTGCTCAGGGAAGAACCCACACTGGGAAAATACCATCTCCCCAAAGCCGTCTACAGAGTCTGCACTGTCTACCGAACTCCCAGGCACCAGACCAACCCTGAAGCGGGTGTGGACGCGGGGAGGACCCCGCAGGGCCGAGGCGGGGAGAGCACAAGCACCGAGGCGACGACCGCTCCCTGACTGCAGACTGTCTGAGGAGCCCCAGAAACTGAATCCGCGGGCGCACAATCACAGACGCGGGACCCGGGGAGGCATCCGAGCCCAGAGAAGGGAGACACGACAGCCCCGCCCACAGGGGGACCCCATGTCCCCGCACACAAAGCCACGGAAACCCCACCGTCTGTCTACACAGGACGCCCTTCCTCCGCAGGGTCCTGAGACCACGCGTCCCCTCGCCAGTCCCTGCTCTGGTGGCTTCTCCTCACCTTCTCCTCCAGCGGCGGGTCCTGCGGAGGCTGGACTGCTGTCAGTGTGGACGCGGCCCCACGTCCTCCACAGCGGGTCCCGTCGGCGTGGGCGCGGACAAACATCCTCCTCAAGCCTCACAGTCGGTCCTGAGGAGGCTGCCTGGGTTCTGAAGAGGCAGTGCAGCTCCAGGGAGCGCAGCGCCGCTAAGGCCACGGAGCGCGCATGCCCCAATCCGGTGAGCAAGCGGGACTCGGGCGCCCCCTCCGGGCGGTGAGGGCAGTGCAGGATGCGGTGCACAAGCATTGGACCCCCTTCCAGGATCCAACTGAATCCATTAAATTTTGGAAATTCAAACTGAAATGGAGACAAATATCCCCTGACTTCTCCAGAAATAGTTAAGAAATAATTAATTGAAAACCATATGGAATGAAATGAAATGTAGGCACAAAGTTTGCAACTTAACCAAAATTAACTCAAAACTGTACATAATGGGCGCCTGGGTGGCTCAGTGGGTTGAAGCCTCTGCTTTCGGCTCAGGTCATGATCTCAGGGTCCTGGGATCGAGGCCCGCATCGGGCTCTCTGCTCGGCGGGGAGCCTGCTTCCCCTTCTCTCTCTGCCTGCCTCTCTGCCTCCTTGTGATCTCTCTCCCTCTGTGAAATAAATAAATAAAATCTTTAAAAAAAAAAAAAAACTGTACATAAACTTATGGGCGCCTGGGTGGCTCAGTGGGTTAAAGCCTCTGCTTTCGGTTCAGGTCATGATCTCAGGGTCCTGGGATCGAGGCCCATATCAGGCTCTCTCTGCTCGGCAGGGAGCCTGCTTCCTCTTCTCTCTCTGCCTCTCTGCCTACTTGTGATCTCTCTCTCTGTGTGTCAAATAAAGAAATAAAATCTTTAAAAAAAAAACTGTACATAAACTTAGAATGTAAAACTACCAAAATACCTAGAAGGTTAAAACATGAAAAAAAATCTACATGACCTTGGGTTTGGTGATAAGTTTTAACACACAACACTAGGAACCAATCCACAAAATAAAAAAACATGATAACATGTACATTATAAAAGTAAAACTTCTACTCTATGAGAGACCTTGCTCAGAGACCCAAAAGACAAGCCACAAACTGGCTTGTTTGTGAAACAATGCAAACATTGAGCAAATGTTTGCAAAACACACATCTCATAAAGCATTTGCATTCAAACTATACAAAAAACTCTCAGAACTAAATAATAAGAAAACAACTTAGGTGAAAATGGATAAAAATCTCGACACACACCTGGACAAAGATGTAGAAATAGTAAATAGGAATACAAAACTTTGCTCAACATCCTCTATCATTAGGAAATTACAAATTTAAACAACAGAGACATAGCACTGCATACCTGTTAGAAATGCAAAACTACAAAAAAAACGAGGATAACAATTGCTGGAGGGTCAGGGATGACAGGAACTCTCCTTCATGATGGGGGAATGCACAGGATGAGGGAACAGAAGGCAAGCTAAGGACAAACCAGAAACTGACACCCCCTCACCCCCTCCTCCTGGGTGGGATGTGAGTGCCATTCTTCCAGGAATCTCCCAACATCTTAATGTTAATGCCTTGCTGGAGGGGTAAACAACCTTAACCTGACAATGGCAAGGCCTCCAGTGTCTTGTAGGTCCTCTTTAGCATATTTAAAGTTCTTTTGAAACCTCCCCTTTTCCTTACTTTCCCCAACCCCATAGTATATAATCAGCTACCACTCACAACCCCAGTGTAGCAGTCTTTCTGCCCACAGGTCCTATCCCCATGCTTTAAAAAACCACCATTTTGCACCAAAGACGTCTCAAGAATTCTTTCTTAGTCGTTGGCTCTGGACCTCACCCCACACATGGTCACTGTGGCAGTTTGGCAGTTTTTTCCAAAGTCCCTAAATGAGTCCCACCTTAGGACCAAAAACCAGACTTCTAGTATTTAAAAAACTATTTCCAAACAAAAACTCACATACAGTTCATGCACAGTAGCTCTATTCATGGTGGTTAAAAACTTAAATCAGAATGTCTTTCAGTAGAAGAATCCATAAGCAAACAAGGGAGCATCCATGTGAGGGAAGCAGTATATATCACCCCAAAATATGCCTCTCTGGGACAAGGATTATTTGGAAGTACTTAATTTTAAGAAAAAGCAGACAGGAGAATCTCCAAAAACTGAGTAGAAAATGCCCTTTAGTGAGAAAAATTTACATTTATAAAGGAAAGCTCCAGTTGTAAGGTGTCCCAGGAACAAGAGAATGACTAAATCTCAAGAGCTCTTATCAAAGGAGAAGGTGCAGACTTAAATTTGCATAACAACCATGCCCCCTTTTATCGTGCTCAGCCTGATGACCTCCCTTAACTGGGCTTCCCACCACCCAAATTCTTTTTGACTTTAACCAAAGATGGCCTGTAGGGTGATGGCTGAGCCATTTGGGGAAGTTATTCAGCTCTCCTTAGTATCTCCTGTGTATACAGGACATATACACGTAACTAAGCCTCTGTTTTTCTCCTTTTAATCTGATGTTGCAAGAAGGGGTCTCAGCCAAGAGCCTAAGAGTAGAGGGAGGGCACCTGGGTGGCTCGGTTGGGCAACTGCCTTCAGCTCAGTTCATGATCCTGGAGCCCCAGGATCGAGTCCCGCATTGGGCTCCCATCTCCGTGGGAAGTCTGCTTCTCCCTCTGACTTTCTCCCCCTCATGCTCTCTCTCTCAAATAAATAAATAAAATCTTTAAGATAAAAAGAAGAGTAGAGGGGACATTATTTTATAAAGGTCTTTCCCATCAGGGTGGTAGCTAACAGTTCCAAAGACACCATACCTATAATCTGGAATGGAGCAATGAATTAAATACACGGCAGGTGTATCTGCCACTGGCAAGTGCCAGTTTGCCACTGTTGGAGCAGGAGGTTACAAATAAGCAAAGGGAGATGATCACTATCCATGTGATAATGGAACAGGTTGGAGACATCAGCATAAACTCATCTCTAGCTTAATACAGATACAGTAAATTCGACGTTGAAATCTTTATAATTAGGTGTGCCAACATAGGTGGGAATACATGCATGTGTTGCTTTACGTCATCCACTGATCACATTTAGTTCCTACAGGTAAGACTTTAAACCATTCTCTAGCAAAAGGAACCAGAGCTCTTTGAAGAAATTGCTGACACTAGGACTCAGACAGTGAATACAGGAACCAGGATAATCTTGAAGTAACAGAAAGTAAGGAGATATCAAGAAAAAATCCCACAAAGATAGAACTACGTCAAAGGAAAACAGGAGCCAATGGAGAGTGCTCTCAAACGCCAAAGCAGGATTGAACCAGTGGCCACATACTGAGGTAGCAGAGAAAACCAAAGGCCTAAAATGACTATCCCGGTATCCACACTGGTAAAAATAAATGATTTAGTTAAAAGAAACCATAGGCCCAAAATGGAGTCCCCTGTGTTGAGAGGCCCATGCCAGCAAACCAAGACTTACTACCTAACCTAACTCCAATTTCACACACACACCTCATGTAACATTTAACCAGTCAACCTGGAAAAGATATCAAATGGCCCCTTCTGGTCCCCTGAGGAGGGTGACCTTGCCGAAAACAATGCTTCCTTTGCTAATAATTTGCTTTTTTCAATTCTCTGTCTGCCTTTAAAAACCTTTCCTTCCCTGCAGCACAAGGCAGCTCCTTTCTATTTGCTAGATGGGATCCTGCTGATTCGTGAATCAGCACGTGTTCAATAAAGCAATGTTATCTTTTAAACGAGTCAGTTGCATTTTTATTAACAAATTGCATTGGTTTTTGTTTGTTTGGTTGGTTGGTTTTTTGTTTTATTCTGTTTGTTTGTTTGTTTGTTTGTTTTATGACTGGGATTGAATAGGTCTGTCCTACGCAGAATTCCAAATAATAAATATAGACACTCAGCGAGCCATCAAGGAGGAGGAGCTAACTCCCTCTCCCACAGTGTGGGCTCCACATAGTGTCTTCCTGCTCAAGAAGACACACCATACACACATGAAGAAGAGTAACTTCATGGTGGAGAAGCCTGACCAATGCTGCCTCAGCCAGGTGAACGACGTTAACACAAACAGGGACAAGTGGCCTCCAGACCACGTTCCCTTGATATAAAGTGATGGACAGATATAAAGTGATGATATAAAGTGATGACAGGTTATCAAACCTCATAACCCCAGTCTAATCATGAGGAAGACACCATAAATCCAAATGCAGGACTTTCTTTTTATTTATTTACTTGTCTATTTATTTATTTATTTATTTATTTACTTATTTATTTATTTGACACAGAGAGAGAGAGAGAGAGAGAGAGAGAGAGGGAACACCAGCAGGGGGAGTGGGAGAGGGAGAAGCAGGCTTTCCTGCAGAGCAGGGAGCCAGATGAGGGGCTCGATCCCAGGACCCTGGGATCATGACCTGAGCCGAAGGCAGATGCTTAACGACTGAGCCACCCAGGCACCCCCCAAATGCAGGACTTTCCACAAAATATGTGACCAGTCCTCCTTTACAATATCAAGGTCACTGAAACAAGGCAAGTCTGAGGGACTGTCCCAGCCAAGGAGAGCCTAAAGAGACATGAAGACCACATGTCATGTAGTATCCTGCATGGGATCCTGGAGCAGGAAAAGGTAAAACAGAGAAAACTGAATAAAATATGGACTTTGTTCATTAATTGTGACAATTTTGAAGAAAAATAGAAAAATTGCAGAGGGATGCCTGGGTGGCTCGGTCAGTTAAGCGGCTGCCTTCAGCTCAGGTCGTGATCCTAGGATCCTGGAATCAAGTCCCTCATAGGGCTCCTTGCTAGGCGGGGAGCCTGCTTCTCCCTCTTCCTGCTCTGTCTGCTGTTCCCCGGCTTGTGCTCTCTCTCTCTCTCTCTCTCTCTCTCTGATAAATAAATAAATAAAAATAAACAAACAAATAAATAAATAAATTTTTTAAAAAGAGCAGAAATCAAAGGTTAAATAAGAGAAACCTATTGCTTCAGACTGAAAACTTAGAGGAAATGGGTGATTTTGTAGTAAAAACACACATTACTAAAATGAACCCTTAAATAAGGAAAAAACAGCAGACCAATTAGCCATCCAGGGAACTCTTCCTCCTGGTGGTTCTCCTCTCACTGTTCTGGGGTTTTCCTCTCCGTGGACAGGGAAGGAACAGGGACAGAGCTGTTCTGGAGCTGCCCTGAGACCCGATCCACCCACTGTCTTGTTTCCCCCAGCCATGCTCCTCCCGGTGAGGACACTGTGCACAGGGAGTCTGAGGGATTGTCAGTCTTGATGTGTCAGCTAGCACCTTCTGGATGGAAAGGGACTGGACACGATGAGGGAGCAGAAGGCTAGCTGAGGACAAACCGGAAGCTGGCACCCTACACCGCCGTCCCCCCACCCCCTACCATGGGATATATGTGACCTTCCTCAGGCCCTCCTGGATGCCCTAAAGGAAAAACAAATAGCTAACTCGTAGAGATCACAATCCTGCACAACCTGAGTCTCCCTGAGTTTACAAATGTCCTGGTGATTTACAAGAAAGAAGCTTTCTTATCAATAGCCTAACTTCCAGAGACCCATAACTCAATTTCCTGAGTTATCATATCACCCTCCCTTGGTAAAATTGAGGGAGGCTGAGGCAGAAGGCAATGTAAATAAATTGAATTTCTTTTAAACCTATAGCCCATTGATAAGGACATGTGATAGGAGGAATGTAACATTCCTCCAGGAAGCTCCCAACTATCTTGCTGTTAATGCCTTACTAGAAGGAAAAACAGCCTTAACTTGACAAATAGCAAAGTCTCTGGGATCCTGTGCATCTTCTTTAATAAATGAAAGTTCTTTCAAAACTTCCCTTTTCCTTACCTCCCCATCCCTATAGTATATAATCACCACTCCTCATGACCCCACTACAGCTCTTTCTGTCCATGGGTCCTGTCCCCAACCTTTAATAAAATCACCGTTTTGCACCAAAGACATCTCAAAAATTCCTTCCTGACCATCAGTCTCAAACCCTAAGATCTTTCCTACATCAGACACACTTACTGAAGTAAAATAAATAAATGTGTGTGTGTGTGTGTGTGTGTGTGTGTGTGTGTGTGTGCATTTAGCAGGGGGAAGGGCAGAGGGAAAAGGAGAGAATCTTAAGCAGGCTCCACACTGGCATGGGGCTGGACCTCACAAACCTGAGATCATGACCTTTGCTGAAATCAAAAGTTGGGCTTAACCAACTGAGCCACCTAGGCGCCCCATGCTGGGTGTCCTTTTAAAAGGAGAAAATGTTGGGATGCCTGGGTGGCTCAGTCGGTTAAGCCTCTGCCTTCAGCTCGCATCATGATCCCAGGGTCCTGGGATGGAGCCCAAGTCTGGCTCCTTGATCAGTGGGGAGTCTGCTCATCCCTCTCCCTCTGCCTACCCACCCTGGTGTTTGCTCTCTCTCTCTCTCTCTCTCAGGTAAATAAATAAAATATTTTTTTAAAAATAGAATAATGAAATAAAAGGAGAAAATCTTGGCATAAAGACAAAGAGGGAGAACACAGTGTGAAGATAGACACAGACGTTACAATGATGCTTCTGCAAGAAGGCATGACAAAGGCTGCCAGAAAACCACCAGAAGCTACAGGAAAGGCTTTAACAGATTTTTCTTCTCATGACCTTCAAAAAGAACTCATGATGGGGCGCCTGGGTGTCTCAGTGGGTTAAAGCCTCTGCCTTTGGCTTAGGTCATGATCTCAGGGTCCTGGGATCAAGCCCCATATGCTGAGCAGGGAGCCTGCTTCCTCCTCTGTCTCTGCCTGCCCCTCTGCCTGCTTGTGATCTCTCTCTTTCTCTGTCAAATAAATAAATAAAAAATATTTAAAAACAAAAAAAACATGCTTCTGACACTTTGATCTCATACTTCTAGACTCTGAAACTACACATTATTTTTCCATTGTTTAAGCTACACAGTTTGCAGAACTTTGTTATGGTAGACCCAGCAAACTAATACAGGGACTATCACTAAATCTGGAAAATTCTCGATCACTTTGAAGCAATTATCATAAAATATTTATTTGACTAATTTTTCTCTTTCTTCTCTTGCTGGTATTCCTACTCGGCATATATTATACCTTTTGAAATTGTCCCATGGCTCTTGGATATTCTCTTCTGTCTTTTTAAATCTTTTGTCTTTTGCATCTCAGTTTTGAAATTTTCTATTAACCATTCTTCTAACTCACGGATTCTCTCCTTAGCTTAGTTCAGCCTACTGGTTAGCCAATCAAAAGGCATTCTTCATTTCTGTTATAGTGATTCCTTCCTTCTGCTAGCTAAGTCTTAAAGATGAACAGTTAGCTTATTGATTTGAGATCTTGATTATTATTTTATTTTTTTAAAGATTTTATTTATTTATTTGACAGAGAGAGAGATCACAAGTAGACAGAGAGAGAGGAGGAAGCAGCCTCCCTGCTAAGCAGGGAGCCGGATGCAGGACTCCATCCCAGGACCCTGAGATCATGACCTGAGCTGAAGGCAGATGCTTTAACCCACTGAGCCACCCAGGTGCCCTGAGATCTTTCTCATTATTTTAAGGTAGATATTTACAACTATAAATATTTCTCTAGGTATTGCTTTCACTCCATCCCATAAATTGTGAGATGTTGCATTTTCATTATAATTTATCTCTATCACTAGGAAGATTCCAAAGTAGTAAGAGAGCACAACCCACCTTCTTATGCTAGTTTTCAAGTCCTTGAGTATGTTTTCCCTCAGGCAGTTGTTTAACTCTACCATTCAGTGAGAAGTAAAATNCAGGACCCTGGGATCATGACCTGAGCCGAAGGCAGCGGCTTTAACCCACTGAGCCACCCAGGCGCCCTATATAAAGCTCTTTAAAAGAGTCATGTTATGTTAGACAAACCATAAGAGACTCTTAATCTCACAAAACAAACCGAGGGTTACTGGGGGGGTGGGAGGGCAGGGATAGGGTGGATGAGTTATGGACATTGGGGAGAGTTTGTGCTATGGTGAGTGCTGTGAAAGGTGTAAGCCTGATGATCCACAGACCTGTACGCCTGGGGCAAAAAAAAAAAGAGTCATGCTATGTTAAGGGCATTCCAAAAATGATTAAGTGCCTTCTTCACAGAATGGGTTGAATAAATGGGGATGAAAGTGGAAGTATTGAAAAAGTTTGACACATTGTGATATCCATTCCAGTCCTTCACAAAGGACTGAATGTAAACGACGGCTTGAAGACTCAGCAGAGAAGCCCACACAGCCTGGCTGTTTTTCACCATTATGAACATCTCCATAGCACAAGCAAAGTGTCCCTCCAAGAGCACAGTCTTCCAGTACATGTGTCAGTGTTACAGACTTCCAGGAGGAGGTTTGCTGCATTCTTTGCTTTGAATGACTAGCAAATCCAAGCTAGCAAATACGGGGGTTTCTGATGCATAGGAAAGTCAAGTGATATTATCCGGTTATAACCTCATGCATTAGAGATAGCTGACTGAATGCTAGCCTGGGCACAACTGTGGAGGGGCACTCTTCCATAGAGGATAGAGTACAATCTTCTACAATACTGCCCGACTACATGAAATTAATAGGATTTTGAAGAATGACTGCCCAGAGAATGCTCACTATACATAAATATTTATCACATACATATGTATTAATTGAAGTACAAAATAACCAATTCTCATCCCTGCTCTATGAGTACAGTATCATTTATAATCCCCCTTCTAAAGTCAACACTCTGTTGAAACTAATAGAATAAATGGGATAAAGTGCTACTGGAAAATATTGCTGCTGCCCAGGGTCAGAGTAAGTCTTCCTTTATGACTGGGTATCTATCCATTAGCATTGATATTAATTGTTAAAGACCACAGTGAAAGTCGGCGGAGGGAGCTACATTGTTTTTTTACTTAGCTTAAGCATAGGATTTTATTTTTATTTTTATTTATTTATTTATTTATTTCACAGAGGGAGAGAGATCACAAGGAGGCAGAGAGGCAGGCAGAGAGAGGGGGGGAAGCAGGCTCCCTGCTGAGCAGAGAGCCCGATGCGGGGCTCGATCCCAGGACCCTGAGATCATGACCTGGGCCGAAAGCAGAGGCTTTAACCTACTGAGCCACCCAGGCGCCCAAGCATAGGATTTTAATATTTCCAAAATTTCCCCATATATCATCTCATTTATGACTTAGATGCTTACAGATCAATCTTTCGAGAAAATTTTAATTTGTCAGGGCAAATATCACAGATCAGAGAAAAAGCTGTTGCCAAAGTAATGGTAAATCAAAGCAAGGAGGTCTAAGGAATGTTCATGGGGAGATGAGTCATCTGTTTATGATACTAATTTCCACACTATTTAAGTATCACCTTCCCCAGTCTCTTCTTAGCCCACTATACTATACTATACTATCTTATTTTCTTCACATCATTTACCATTATCTCAAGTTATGTTTCCTGTCCTTCTTCATGTTTATTTCTTGTCTTCCCACACTAGAATGCAGGCTCCATGAGCGCCTGTTTGGCCTGTCAAACAAACAGACACTTGTTTGTTTTGTTTACCACCCTGCCTAAATAACCTAGGCCAGCGATGGTCACATAGATGGTGTTTTCCAAAATAAGCCTCAAAATTTGGTGTCATGGATGTGGCTTTTGGAGTGCCCTCTCCCTGTCATGAAGATGGTAAATCAACACGGCAGAGAATTCACTAGAAAATCCAAGCATATTTATCGTCTGCAATATCCCTGTACAAAATGCTCTGTAGTTTCAAATTAAGAATCAGCATGCTACGGAGTAAGCACTGGATCGAGGTAGGAAAGTTGATTTACCTCTGGGCTCTGGCACCTCCTTACTATGTAAATTTGGAAAAATCAGTTAAAGCTTCTGTACCTCAGTTCCCTGGGGCACCGATACCTATGTGATAGGGCTGATAGGCTGCCTGGAGCAAAATAGGCATCTTTTTTTAGATGTTTTTTAACTTGGTCTTATCTACCCAGTAGGTTTATCAAGACCATTGACATAACAGACTTAAGCCATATAAAAACACAGAAATGCTTGTGATTTACAAGCTTAAATGGAAACAATTCTTCTTTTGATTTTTGAATTCTCACTGCACAGTATCTGCTCAGTCTGTGCCACCACATCAAATGAAAGACAACGCATTATTCACTACCAGAAAATTGGGCTGTACATGATCTAGTTTCTACATGAAGTGATTCCACCATCACTATACAGTGTTCCCTAAAGTGTGAGCCTCAGTAACCTGCTGAAGATCTCCCTGATTTAGTTTATGAAAGAAAAAGATGCCTCATCCTATCCAAAGATTAGATTTCCAATGCATTAGCCACTGATGTGGGTTTCTTTTTTTTTTTTTTTT
>LNAC01000991.1:268897-320453 GCA_002007465.1 Ailurus styani | reverse complement strand
TGCGGGCCTCGATCCCAGGACCCTGAGATCATGACCTGAGCCGAAAGCAGAGGCTTTAACCCACTGAGCCACCCAGGCGCCCTCACTGATGTGGGTTTCACAGTTTTCATGGAAAGAGGAGAAGAAAGGTTTATAGTACACCCAACACTGAACTTCATTAAAATTCTCTTTAGGCATTGCTCTTGTTTTTCTGAAATTCATCTCCATCATCTCCAATCTACCTTCTCCCCTTCTATTTTCCCTCTCTTCACATTGCTTTTTTTTTTTTTTTAAGATTTTTTATTTATTTATTTGACAGAGAGAGAGATCACAAGTAGGCAGACAGTCAGGCAGAGAGAGAGGAGGAAGCAGGCTCCCTGCTGAGCAGAGAGCCCAATGTGGGGCTTGATCCAGGACCCTGAGATCACGACCTGAGCCGAAGGCAGAGGCCTTAACCCACTGAGACACACAGGCGCCCTTTACACTGCTTTTAAAATCACTCTCATGCCTGGACACTTTTACCTCCAGCCCTTGGTTTCTGTTACCTCTCAGCCCAACAGAAGCCTGACAGCTCGAGGGACACTTGAAGGAGAAATTCAGAAACCACTTACTGATACTCAGCATGCCAGCTGCGAGACCACTCCCACCCTGAAGCAGCTCCTCTGTTTTCTCCAATAGAAACAAGGCAGGAGGAGAAAGGTTATAGTGTGCATTTTGTTAGTAAATAGCACTTTCTTCCAAACATCACACCAGCATTATATCATTGAGTCCCATTGGCCTTGGTGGGGGAGGCCCCAACAGGCCCCAACAGATCTCTCTCAGAAAGAACACCTCAGGGATGCCTGGGTGGCTCAGTCGGTTAAGCATCTGCCTTGGGCTCAGGTCACGATCCCAGAGTCCTGGGATAGAGTCTTGCACTGGGCTGGCTGCTCAGTGGGGAGTCTGCTTCTCCCTCTGTCTGCTGCTCCCCCTCCTTGGGCTCTCTCTCTCTCTCTGACAAATAAATAAATAAAATCTTAAAAAAAAAAAGACAAAAACCTTTTAAAAAGAAAGAAAGAAAAAAAGACCACCTCACAGAAGCAATGTCTAAACACAGAAACAAAGCACTTATCTCAGTCTGCAAAATCTCAGTGGTTTTAGGAAATCTCTAAGTTCACAGCAGGAAAGGTGGATCATGGGGGTACCTGCCTGGTTCAAGCCTACAGAGTGTGGGACTCTTGCTACCAGGGTCATGAGTTCAAGCCCCACTCAAACATAACCTTAATCAAAACAAAATAAAAGGCAGATTGCAAACTGTAAGATCCATCCATGTAAGTTTCTCAAAACAAAGACATGGAAATGATGTCTTCACTTCTGGCAATTTTGCCCCCAACTCTCTTTCCCAAGTGCTTCTGCACAAAAATTTTATAAAAGCACCTTTTCAGTGCACCCTTTGCTACTTTAGTCATTTTTTTTTAACGTGTAGATACACAGTAAATGCTTGAAAGTAAATCTTAAGACATCNCACAAAAATTTTATAAAAGCACCTTTTCAGTGCACCCTTTGCTACTTTAGTCATTTTTTTTTTAACGTGTAGATACACAGTAAATGCTTGAAAGTAAATCTTAAGACATCGAGATGCAAGTTACTAGGACTTGAATCTGCATTCCTAATTAATGGTTTTCTAAGTAAGGAATATTGATGTCTGAGTAGTTTTCAGGGAAGAGAGTAAGGCAAAAACAAGAACTTGAGGGTGTTGTGCTATAAAATAAGTATGACCCAAACCAGTGAACTGCTTTCTATTTAAACACAAAACAAAATTTTCCATTAAAATTATTACCGTCAGGTATTTTCTTTCTTTCTTTCTTTCTTTCTTTTTTTTTTTATTGGTTAATTTGACAGAGAGAGATTACAAGTAGGCAGAGATGCAGGCAGGGAGAGAGAGAAGGAAGCAGGCTCCATGCTGAGCAGGGAGCCCAATGCAGGGGCTTGATCCCAGGACCCTGAGATCATGACCTGAGCCAAAGGCAGAGGCTTTAACCCACTGAACCACCCAGACACCCCTGTCAGGTATTTTCAATAGGCTTGTTAGTTTCTCATTCATAGATGAAGTCGTTTTAAGAAAATTATTTATATAATTTCTCAAAAATAAGATGAGAAAATGTTAGACTAGGAGCCAGCAGTGTGGTGTGGTTTGGCCCTTAGTTTCTTCTTCAGTGATGCAGAGAATTGGACAAGACATCCTTCATGGATGACTCTAAACATTTACAGTGCAAAGAGTTGGGAACCAGCCCAGACTCTATCCAGCATATCTGCCCCCTTATTGCTTCAGGGGTCTTGGGTGGCTTGGAGCCCACGACTAAGGCTTGGATGCCTTCATTAATAACCATTCATTCAAACTGTTACTGGTTTTGATCAGGAAATCTGGAATTCTGATGACTTCTTTTCTCTGGTTTTATCACATGGATCGAATCCAAATTTATTCCATAAGTCTAAAGAAAATGAAATATGCTTTGGAGGAGGGATACTAAAAACCTAAAGCAAACAATTTTGACTCAAAATGCATGTTGTTATAATTATTGGCCTGTCCTTTGAACCTGTTTAATGTTCTCAGCACTGAAGAAATAGCTTCAATATATAAATAAGGTCTAAAATGGTACCGTATTGCTTTTATATTCATGATATGTCATGCATTTTTAGATTGAGGCAGGTTAATATACAGTATTACTAAGTGAATAAGAATAATGTTACACAAAATCTTTAATTTTGGTATGAGCACCTTTAGCACTTTGGGAAACACGAACACACATACACATCTTTTTGAAGGGTATGAGATAGGGTTTTTCCTAAATAACTAAACAATAATGGAGAATTAGAAACTGTGTAAATTACTCATATTTTAGAAATATCATTGAGTAAATAAAATACCTAGCCTCTGACCTGGCAAAAAGAATAAGCCATATCAAAATAAAGACAAATTAGTATTATGCTATAAGGCTCTTTAAAAATCTTCATGTTTAGAGCAAGCAAAAAAAAAGTTACTGGGATGGAAATTGTCTTTAAGAATATTTAATAATATTAAAGCATTAAATTACTACAAGAGGAGACATACTTTCTACTTCCAAAAGAAAAATATTTCATGATCTGATTGCACAGAAAGAAAAAATTAGTCTTAAAAACTTGTCTTAATTTATCTTTTCCTGCTGCTCATCAAGACACTGGACTCATGCTCAACATGATGTAAAAATAAATGTTTTCTGAAAAGTTTCACTAAAAATCTCATTTTAATTGCTACTTTCATAATTGGCACCACTTCTTTCTTTATTTTTTTTAAGATTTTATTTGTTTATTTGGCAGAGACAGACACAGCAAGAGAGGGAACACAAGCAGGGGAAGAGGGAGAGGGAGAAGCAGGCTTCCTGCTGAGCAGGGAGCCTGATGCGGGGCACGATCCCAGAATCCTGGGATCATGACCTGAGACAAAGGCAGACGCTTAATGACTGAGGCACTCAGGCAACCCACACCACTTATTTCTTGAAACATTTAATGTGAAGAAACACTTTATCTTGGACACAGGTTTATGAGAGAGTAGCAGCTTTAAAATAAAATTTACATGAAGACATCAATAGTGACAGCGGCTCCCTTTTAATTGACCTCAGAATGATGGCTCTGCATGTAATATGCAAATAGGTGGTTCTTTTATATCCTGGCTGTTCATGTCAGATGCATGTAGTACTGAAAGTATTGATGCATGACCTGTAGGACTTTACAGAAAGCACATTAACAGCTACTTTCCTGGATTTTTCATCTTTGAAAACAATTACAAAGACCACCACTGCTTTCTGGACTAATGCTCTTACTCTAAGCTGGCTGTGTCTAAGTCCTCTAAATAAGTGTTTTTGCATTTAGACACCATATACTAAACATCCATCTCTTCACTCCTTTTTTCACTGAGAAATAAATTTTGCATTTACTGTTCGCCAGACACATAGAGATGACTAAGATATAGTCTGTACCTTAAGGAGATAACAGACCCAACATAAAGACATGCATGTAAACAAATAACTTCACTGAGGGTTACTGGGGGGTGGGAAGGTAGGGATAGGGTGGATGGGTTATGGACATTGGGCAGGATTTGTGCTATGGTGAGTGCTGTGAAAGGTGTAAGCCTGATGATTCACAGACCTGTACCGCTGGGCCAAATAATAATAAAACAAAACAAAAGCAAAAGCAAAACAACAACAACAACAACAACAACAACAACAAATAACTTTAACACATTAGTTAAAGTGGACTCCTATATCTTCCACCCACATTGATTGCATCCTTTCACCAGTTTGTAATTTCATAGGTGTCTGTTGTTATTCACCCTTCAGAGATGTCTAGTCTGTGGTGTTATATTACAATAAGAATAAATTAATTCACAGATGAACCCTAATCTAACCTTAAAAAAAAGAATCTTAAAAAATCTCTAACCTAAAAAATAGAGCTTAGAGTAATAAATTATTATTAATTAATTTAAACATACACAGGTATAAATGTTCTCTCCAATCTAAAGATGGCGATTGGGGCGCCTGGGTGGCTCAGTGGGTTAAAGCCTCTGCTTTAGGCTCAGGTCATGATCTCAGGGTCCTGGGATCAAGACCCGCATCGGGCTCTCCGCTCAGCAGAAAGCCTGCTTCCCCCTCTCTTTCTCTGCCTGCCTCTCTGCCTACTTCTGATCTCTATCTCTGTGTCAAATAAATAAATAAAATCTTTAAAAAAAAGTAATAAAAAAAATAAAGATGGAAATTGACCATATGGGAAGAAAACAGATGATGTGAGTACACGCTGGCTATAAGGGACTCACTTAGAGCTAAAGACAAAAATAGGTTGAAATAAAAGTATGAGAAAAGATATTCCATGAAAATAATAACCAAGAGAGAGCAGGGGTGTTATACTAATATCACACTAAATAGCCTTTAGATCCAAGAAGATTAACAAGAGACAAAGAAAGAAGGGCACCTGGGTGGCTCAGTGAGTTAAAGCCTCTGCCTTCTGCTCAGGTCATGATCTCAGGGTCTTGGGATCGAGTCCTGCATCAGGCTCCCTGCTGTGCAGGGAGCCTGCTTCCTCCTCTCTCTCTGCCTGCCTCTCTGCCTACTTGTAATCTCTCTCTCTCTTTCTGTCAAATAAATAAATAAAATCTTTTTTTTTTTTTAAAAGAGAGACAAAGAAAGACATAGATTAGTAAAAGTTTCAATACAGCAGGAAGATATAACAATTATAAACACTAATGCTTCTAAGGACAGACATGAAGCAAAATATATGGAACAAAAACTTCATATATTTTGGGAAGGGGAAAGACAGACAGTTCTACAAGGATAGTTAAAAACTTCAATACCCCATTCACAACAATGGATAGAACAACCAGACAGAAAGAAGGTGGGGAAGGAAATCGATGAGCTAACACAATAAAACATTCATAGTAGCATTTACTTATAATAAGTAAAATGTGGAAGCAACCCAAATGTCCATCCACAGATGAAAAGAAGAGCAAAATGTGGTCTATGCATAAATTGGAAAATTATTTAACCTAAAGGATAAAAAAAGAAAATTCAGCAATATTATACAACATGGATCAACCTTGAGGACATTATGTCTGAATTAAGCAAGTCACAAAAAGATTAAATACTATGTGACTCTACTTCCATGAGTTACTTAAAAGTAGCAAAAATCATATTGACGAAATGTAAATGGTTGTTGTCAGGGAATGCAGGGAGGGGAGAATGGACAGTATTGTTTAACAGGTATAGAGTTTCAGTTTAACAATATGAAGAATCACAGGAATGGATGGTGGTGGCGAGTACACAACAATGTGAATGTATTTAATCCCACTGAGCTGTACACTTAAAATGTGCTATGATGGTACATTTTAAGCTATGTGTATTTTTAACACAACAGCAAAAAAAGAAAAAGCTTAGTAATATTATCACAAGTACAGTTATAATTTACCGTATAACTTTGATCAAATAAAGATTTATTTATTTATTTATTTGACAGAGAGAGAGAGAGATCACAAGGCAGAGAGAGAGGCAGGCAGAGAGAGAGGAGGAAGCAGGCTTCCTGCTGAGCAGAGAGCCTGATGCAGGCCTTGATCCCAGGATGCTGAGATCATGACCTGAGCCTAAGGCAGAGGCTTTAACCCACTGAGCCACCCAGTCACCCAACTTTGATCAAATAAATGTCTGTACATTCTTTGTATGGAAAATAAAATCTTCAGGGCGCCTGAGTGGCTCAGTCAGTTAAGCTTCTGCCTTCGGCTCAGGACATGATCTCTGGATCCTGGGATCAAGCCCCACATCGGGCTCCCTGCTTGGCAGGAAGCCTGCTTCTCCCTCTCCCTCTGCTGCTCTCCCTGATTGTACTCTCTCTCTCTCTCTCTCTCTCTCTCTCTCTCTCTCTCTCATCAAATAAATAAATAAAATCTTTAAAAAAATAAAAAAAGAAAGAAAATTAAAATCTTCTTACCAAGCCAAGTATAGGACATTCTGGGAAAATGAATATGACAACTTTAAAAAGTAAAACCAAATAAAAATCAACAGTGTTCAAAAGGGAAGAAAAAAGAATAAAAGCAGAAACCAATGAAAACATAAACAGGAAATCAATAGAAAAAAATGAACAAAACCAAAAGTTGGTTTTTGAAAGATCAATGAAAATGATAAGCCTCCATCCAGGCTAACTAAAAAAAAATGAGAAGGCAAAAATTACTAATATAAATAAAACAAGAGACAAAACTACAGATCACATGGCTGTTAAATAGATAATAAGGAAATACTATAAATAATTCTATGCCCACAAATTTGATAACCAAGAAGAAAGACTTTAAAAATATAAGACCTATATGTTGCCTACAAAAATCTTATTTCAGAACTAAAGACACACAAAAGACTGACAGTGAAAGGATGAAAAAAGATATCTCATAAAAATGGAAATAAAAAATAAGCTGGGGTAGCAATACTTAAATGAGACAAAATTTACTTTGAAACAAAGACTATAACAAGAGAAAAAAAGAGCATTATGTATTGATAAAGGGATCAATCCAACAAGAGAATATAAAAGTTACAATTATCTATGCACCCAACATAGGAGCAACTAAATATATAAAGCAAATATTAACATATAAGCAATGAAGGAAAGTGCCAGCAATACAATAATAATATGAAATTTTAACATCCCATTTACATCAGTGAATAGATCATTATGACAAGAAATCAATAAGGTAACAGTGGCTTTCAGCAACACATTTGATAAGATGGACTTAACAGATTTATACAGAACACTTCAACCAAAACAACAGAATACATGTTATTTTCAAATGCATATAGAACAGTCTCCAGAATACATCACTTGTTAGGACACTAAACAACTCTCAATAAATTTTAAAAGACTGAAATATATCAAATACCTTCCCCAATCACATTATGAAATTAGAGATCAATTATAAGGAAAGAATCTGGGAAAAACACAAATACATAGAGGATAAACAACATGATACTAAATAATTGATGTATTAACAAAAAAATCCAAAAGAAAATCATAAAATACTTTCCAAGAAATGATGATGCAAACACAACATTCCAAAGTAGTTTGAATGAGCAAAAGCAGTTCTAAGACAGAAATTTATACCAGGGACACCATGGTAGCACAGTCTGTTAAATGTCTGACTCTTGGTTTCTGCTCAGGTCATGATCTTGAGGTCAAGACATTGAACCCATATCGGGCTTCATGCCTGCTCAGCACAAAGTCTGCTTGAGATTCTTTGTCCCTCTCTCTCTGCCCCTCCCACTAGTGCTCTCTCTCACTCTAATAAATAAATAAATCTTTTTTTTTAAAAGAAATTTATAACAATAAAGACTTACCTCAAGAAATAAGAAAAACCTCAATTAAACAATCTAATCTTCCACCTAAAGGCTAGAAAATGAAAAACAAACTTACAGGAGGAAGGAAATAATAAAGATCAGAGAGGATATAAGTGAAATAAATGGGAAAAAAAACCTCAAAGCTGATTCTTTGAAAAAATAAACAAAATTGACAACCTTTAGCCAGACTCATCAAAGGAAAAGAAATAGCTCAAATAAATAAAATCAGAAATGAAAGAGAAGTTAAAACTGAGACCACAGAAATAAAAAGAATTATAAGAGACTTCTATGAAAAATAATATGCCAATAAATCGGACAACCTACAGAAATGAATAAACTCCTAGAAACATACAATCTTCCAAAACTGAATTAACAAGAAATAGAATATCTGAACAGACCAATTGCTAGTAATTTAATTAAATCAGTAACCAAAAGAACTCTCAACAAACAAAAGTCCAGGACCAGATGGCTATACAGGTGAATTCTACCAAATATTTAAAAAAGAGTTAACACCTATTCTTTTCAAACTATTTCAAAATTCAAAAATTGGAGGAAGAAGGAGTGCTTCCAAATTCATTTGATGAGAATGACATTACCCTGATATAAAACTAGACAAAGACTACAAAAAAAATTGTATGTGTTTGACAAAATTCAACATCCATTGAAGATAAAAACTCTCAAGAAAGTGGGAATAGAGGGAACATACCTATACATAATAAAGGCCATATATGAGAAACAAAAAGTTAACAACACACTCTATAGTGAAAAACTGAGAGCTCTTCCTCTAAGATCAGGAACAAGATAAGGATGCCTGCTCTGCCCACTTTTATTCAACATAGTGTGGAAGTTTTAGCCATGGAAACCAGAGAAGAAAAGGAAATAAAAAACATCAAACTTGGTAAGGAAGAACTAAAACTGTCACAAGATGGCATGATTCTAAATATAGAAAACCCTAAAGACTTCACACAAAAAAGTTAGAACTAATAAATAAATTCAGTAGTGTTGCAAAACACAAAATTAATATACAGAAATCCATCGCATTTCTCTACACTAATAATGAGCTCGTGAAAAGAGAAATTAAGGAAGCAATCTTACTTACAATCATATCAAAAAGAATAAAATGCACAAGAATAAGTTTCATAAATAGCCAAAGCAATCTTGAGAAAGAAAAAGCTGGTAGTATGACAAACCCAGATTTCAAATTATACTAAAAAGCTATAGTAATCAAAAAAGTAGGGTAAAGGCACAAAAAGAGACACAAGGATCAATGGAATAGGGTAGAGAGCCCAGAAATAAACCCATGCTCTATGATCAGTTATTCTGCAACAAAACAGGTAAGAATATGCAGTGGGGAAAAGATAGTCTCTTCAATAAATGTATTTGGAAAAAGAATGAAACTCGACCACTTTTTAAATACCACACAAAAAATAAACTCAAAATGAGTTAAAGATCTATATGTTAGGCCTGAAACCATAAAAACCATAAAAAACAAACTTAGGAAGTAAACTCTTGGACATTGCTCTTAGCAATTTCTTTTGTATCTGTCTCAGGCCAAGGGCAACAAATGCAAAAATTAAACAATTGGAACTAGGTCACATTATAAAGTCTTTGCACAGCAAATGAAACCAACAACAAAGTGAAAAGGCAACCTACTGAATGGGAGAAGGTATTTGCCAATGGTGTATCTGATAAGGGATTAGTATCCAAAATATACAAAGAACTCATACAACCAAACACAGATATTCACAAAAAATTTGATTACAGTGGGCAAAACATCTAAACAGACATCTTTCCAGAGAAGACATGCAAACGGCCAATAGGCATATGAAAAGATGCCTGATATTACTAATCATCATGGAAATGCAAATCAAAACCATAATGAAATACCACCTCACACCTGTCAGAATGGCTAAAATCAAAAAAATAAGAGATAACAAGTGTTGGTGAGGATGTGAAGAAAAAGGAACTGTTGGTGGGGATGTAAACTGGTGCAGCCACTGTGGAAACTAGTATGGAGGTTCCTCAAAATATTAAAAATAGAAATACCAGGGGTGCCTGGGTGGCTCAGTCAGTTGAGCATAGGACCCTTGGCCTTGGCTCAGGCCTTGATCTCAGGGTTGTAAGTTCAAGCCCTACTTTGGGCTCCATGCTGGGCATGGAGCATACTTAAAAAAAAAAAATAGAAATGGGGCACCTGGGTGGCTCAATTGTTAAGCATTTGTGTTAGGCTCAGGTCATGATCCCAGGGTCCTGGGATCAAGCCCCCAATCAGGCTCCCTGCTCGGTGGGAAGCCTGCTTCACCCTCTCCCTCTGCTTGTGTTCCCTCTGTTGCTGTCTCTCTCTCTCTCTCTCTCTCTCTGTTAAATAAATAAATAAAATCTTTAAAAAAAAATGGAAATACCGTATAATCTAGCAATTCCAATTCTAGGTATTTACACAAAGAAAACACTAATTTGAAAAGATATATGAGCCCCTTTGTTTATTGCAACATTATTTACAATAGCCAACATGTGGAAGCTGCCTAAGTGCCCATCAATAGATAAGTGGGTAAAGAATATGTGATTTATATAATGGAATATTAATGATCTATAAAATAATGAAATTTTGCTGTTTGTGACAACTTGGACTGACCTTGAAGGTATTATGCTGAATGGAAGAAGTCAGAAAGAGAAAGACAAGTACCATGTGATATCACTTTATGTGAAATCTCAAAACAAAACAAAACAAATCAGAAACAGATTCATAAATACAGACAATACACTGGTGGTTGCCAAGAGGATGGGGGGAGGATAAACAAAATAGGTGAAGAGAATTAGGAGGTATAAACTTCCAGTTATAAAATAAATAAGTCATGGTGGCCTAAAGTGCAGCATAGGAAATAGTCAATAACATTGTAATAACTTTTCATGGTCACAGATGGTAACTACACTTATTGTACTGAGCATTTTGTAATGTATATAAATGTCAAATCACTGTGTTGTACACCTGAAACTAATGTAATATTGTATGCCAACTATACTTCAATTAAAAATAAATAAGTGAAATACCTAGACGTACGTCTAAAAAATTACTTAAACATCTGAGGAAAACTACAAAATTCTGACAAAATCAAAGAACTAAATAAATGCAGAGAGACCCCTTGTTTTTGTTTTGTTTTGTTTAAGATTTTATTTATTTATTTGACAGAGAGAGATTACAAGTAGGCAGAGAGTCAGGCAGAGAGAGAGGGGGAAGCAGGCTCCCTGCTGAGCAGGGAGCCTGATGCAGGGCTCGATCCCAGGACCCTGAGATCATGACCTGAGCCAAAGGCAGAGGCTTTAACCCACTGAGCCACCCAGGTGCCCAAGACCTCTTGTTTTTGGATAAGAAGACTAATAATGTCAACATGTTTGTTCTTCCCAACTTGGCCTGTAGATTCCATGCAATCCCCATGAAAATCACACAAGTCGTTTTGTCATTACAGCAGAACTGATTGTAAAGTATATAGGGAGAGACAAAAAACCCAGAATAGCCAATTCCATGAGGGAGAAGAATACTGATGAAGACTCCCACTACTGGGGCACCTGGGTGGTTCAGTGGGTTAAAGCCTCTGCCTTTGGCTCAGGTCATGATCTCAGGGTCCTGGGATCGAGCCCCACATCAGGCTCCCTGCTTAGTGGGGAGCCTGCTTCCTCCTCTCTCTCTGCCTACCTCTCTGCCTACTTGTGATCTCTCTCTCTGTGTCAAATAAATAAATAGAATCTTAAAAAAAAAAAAAGACTCCCACTACTACTTTAAGGCTTTCTCTAAACCTAGAGTAATGGAGAGAGTGTGGAATCACTGAGAGAAGAGACAAGTAGAACAGTGGAAAAGGAGAGGTCTTGCACAAATGGGGACAGGCAGTATCTCTTCGGCAAACAGTACGGAAACAATTCTGGATCCACATGCAAAAAAGCAAAAAACGAATCTAGACAAACATTATACCCACCACGGTGAACTCAAGATGGACTGTAGACCTGACTGTAAAATGCAAAACTGTAAAACCCCTAGAAGATAACAGAGAACAAAATATAGGTGATCTTCAGTGTGCGGTAACTATTTATATACAACACCAGAGGCACACTGAAAGAAGTGAAGGATACGCCAGACATCATTAAAATTAAAAACTTCTGTTCAGCAAAAGACAATGTCAAGAGAATGAGAAGACAAGACGTACGCCAGGAGAGAATATTTGCAAAACACATATCTGATAATGGACTATTATCCAAAATATACCAAAAAAAAAACCACCTTCTTAAAAGACAATTATAAGAAAGAAAACAACCCAGTTTTTTAAATGGGCCAAAGACCTGATCAGATACCTTGCCCAAGAAATTATACAGATGGGAAGTATGCATATGGAAGATGTTTCACATCGTATGTCATCAGGGAAATACAAACAAAGACAATGAGCTACCCCAACAAGTGAACCAGAATGACCCAAGTAGGGAACTCGGAACACTAAGTGTAGGTGGGTACGTGGAGCAGCAGGAGTTCTCACTCGCGGGTGTAATGCAAAATGGTGCAGTCACTGGAAGACAGTTTGGTAGGTTCTTGCAAAGCTAAACACACCCTTACCACACAATCCAGCAATTGCATTCCTTGGTATTTATGAAAAGGAGTTGAAAATGTATGTCTACACAAAAAGCCACACACAAATGTTTCCAGGAGGGGCGCCTGGGTGGCTCAGCGGGTTGAAGCCTCTGCCTTCGGCTCAGGTCATGATCTCAGAGTCCTGGGATCGAGCCCCACATCGGGCTCCCTGCTCAGCAGGGAGCCTGCTTCCTCCTCTCTCTCTGCCTGCCTCTCTGCCTACTTGTGATCTCTCTCTGTCAAATAAACAATATAAAATCTTTAAAAAAAAAAAAACAAAAAAAACCCAAATGTTTCCAGGAGCCTTCTTCATAATTACCAAAACTTGGAAGCAACCAAGATGCTCTTAAAGGTAAATAGGTAAATAAACTGTGGTCCATCCGGACAATGGGTTATGATTCAGGGCTAAAAATAAATGAGCTGTCAAGGCATGAAAAGACAAGGACAAACTTTAAATTCATGTCACTGAATGAAAGAAGCCAATCTGGAAAGGCCATATTTTATATGATTTCAAGAGCACGGCATTGTGGAAAAGGCAAAACTATACAGACAACAAAAAAGGTCAGGGATTGCCAGGGACTGTTTGGGAAGGAGGGATAAATATGTGGAACACAGAGGATTTTTAGAACTGTGAAAATCCTCTCTGTGATACTATAATGATGGAGACATGTCATTATACATTTGTCCAAACATGTAGAATGTACAGCACCAAGAGAGACCCCTGAGGGAACAAGGACTCACTAAAAAACAAATAGTGCCCATGTAGGTTCATCAGTTATGACAAATGTATAACCCTAATGACGGACATGGATTATGCAGCGGTTGGAGGGATGGGGCATGTGGGAAATTCCTCTCCATTTTGCTGTGTTCCTAACATTGATCTTAAAAATGACTTTAAAGAGAGAGAAAGGGGTGCCTGGCTGGCTTGGTCAGTGGAACGTGTGACCCTTGATCAGGGTCAAAATTTCAAGCCCCACATTGGGTGTGAGATGATTTAAAAGTAAAATAAAGAAAGAGTTGTAGGAAGTTGCTAAATGTGAAAGAAAAATTAGATAGCACAGCTGAATAATACTAAAGTTTATAGGAAGAGTCTTTTTTTTTTTTAAAGATTTTATTTATCCATTTGACAGAGAGAGATTACAAGTAGGCAGAGAGAGAGAGGAGGAAGCAGGCTCCCTGCTGAGCAGACAGCCCGATGCGGGCCTCGATCCCAGGACCCTGAGATCATGACCTGAGCCGAAGGCAGAGGCTTGAACCCACTGAGCCACCCAGGCGCCCTATAGGAAGAGTCTTTAACATATATCTGGATATGATACTATTTTAAATTTGTTCTGACTTCTATTACCTAGTTTTAAGTAATCACCACTGAACCCCTGACGTCACTAACTCCTTGTAGAAAATGCTAACAGGTGACCCACGGCCTGCTAACATGGCACATCCTTAAATTCCTCCACGCTGACTCTGGGCACTTGAGAGAACAAGAAAGGAAGCACTGATACAAATGGAGACAGCCAGGCCCCCTCCCATGGTGTGTGAGGCTCAGGCTCTGTTTCCCTGCTCCTCTCATACACAGACAAGAACACAGAGGAAGGGAGTTGATGATTTAACCATTGCCTAAAAATTTTAAATGATCAGTTTCAACGTTCACTGAACTTGAAAAACCATACTATTTTTAGTACTTTCTGGTGTCAGTCAAGCTAGTTTAACCAGTTTCCCACTATTGGTAATCCAGGAAGCCCCAAACAGAAAATGTCCTAGGCTGACACGTGTGTTTGTACATGTCCAAGTGCTTATGGTCAAGTGTGGATGACCCCCGTGGAGACCGAACAAAGGAACGCAGGTACTGTGAAAATCAGCACGGCAAGTGTTGTTCAAGAAAATGGGGCAAGATATTAACTGTAATAGCAGATAAAGATAGTGTCTTAAGGAAATACAAGAAAAAACCCAGCAGAAGAGGACAAAAATACACAAAATGTAGCAAGACTGACCATGTGTTAGTAATTAATTGTTAAAGTTGGGTAATAAAACATAGCAGTGAATCACTGCATTCCCTTGACTTTTGTTTATGTTTTAAATTTTCCATAATGAAAAAAAGAGAGAGAAAATCAGGAAAAAAGTCCAATTTGTGTTTTTTTAAACCTTTTTTAAACAATGAAATAAAAATTTATAAAAGTGGTTAGAATGCATATAAAGACAAGATGCATTTGTGGTAAAGCTTCCTCGGGAAAAATAATGCAACACAGAAGATTGGATTAACGCCCGTGAAGGAAAGGCCACGGGTTAACCAAGAACATGTTGTGAGTTTAACAAAATGGATCAACTCAGCCATGCTTTCGTGTCATTTTAAGCTTTTCACCAGATAAATGAGAAACCTCACTTGGGAAAGTTAGCATGTTGGTGTAAACACACACATGAACCACGCACAAACTGTCCATTCCCCGAAATGAGAGAGAAGATTTGTATGAGATTAAAACACTTGAGCAAGTAGTTGGAGATAAATGGTTTGAGAAAGTGGTTTGAGTACTGAGTCCGTCATTTCTTAAATCACTGAGTGCTAGGAAACAGTAAATGTTTCTGAAAAACAAATATGGTACCAATTCAAAGACAAAAGGGTGCTTTTCTGAAAAATGATACATTGAATCCAGTCTTTTGCAAATAGAATCAAATTGAAAACAATAGTGAAGTTCTGAGTAGCAAACCAGGCTTAATACTTACTTATTTTTGTCAGTAAAATCACAGTATGGTGGAGGGGGAAGGAAATCTATTACACAGTATCCACTATTTGGTTTAAAAATAAAATGCATATCGTGCCTCAGGAAATTTTGTTTGAAAATTGAATCTGCATTAGGGACTAGCTCCTCAGTGAAAGACCCTAACCTGAATAGGAAGCATACGTTGTTATGATGAAAGGGCGCCTGGGTGGCTCAGTCGGTGAAGTATCTGGCTTCAGCTCACGTCATGACCCCAAGGTCCTGGGGAGCCCCGCATCCAGCTCCCTGCTCAGTTAGGGAGCCTGCTTCTCCTTCTCCTCATGCCCCTCTCCCAGCTCTTCTCTCTCTTTCAAATGAGTAAATAAAAATCTTCAAAAAAAAAAAAAAGGAAAAGGAAAAGAAATTATGATGAAGAGTTTTTGGCCTTAGGAAAGCAATAAAAATCACAAGCATGCATATTTTGTTCTCATGCGTCCCCTTCTGGATGACAAAAGCACAAATTCCCCAGCATCCTGCCCACCTGGTCTGAGTTACTATGGTCCTGGTTACAGTCCACTTCATCTCCCCTTAGCCACCCCCTCTCCCCACGCCCTGTCTTTACCCTAACATCCAGTTTCTGAGTTTTCCCCCCTGAATCAACCTTGTCAACTCCTTAAATCTAGTTTTGCATAGAACAAAAGGTTTATTTAAATCATGTGTCTGACAAATTTTGTAAAGACCCCTAATTTAGAAGGAAGAAAAGCACACTTCAGAAGCAATTAATAATTTGTGATTTTCACAAAAAGGCCTAAGGACAACTTAGGAGTATGCCTGAGTATTTTTTTTTCCAGCTTTACTGAGGTATAATTGAGACATAAAATTGTGAGGTGTCTAAAGTGCACAACATACTGATTTGGTACGGGTGCACACTGTGGAAGGTCCAGGGAGCTGACACAGCCCACCACCCCACTTACTCACTTTGGTTTTTATTTTGGTGAGAACATATAGGTTCTTTCTCTCAGCAAATTCCAGTTATACAATACAGTGTTACCAACCCACAGTTACCCTATTACATCCTCAGACCTTCTTCATCTTATAACTGAGTTTATAGGGATGCCTGGGTGGCTCAGTGACTTTAGCTCTGCCTTTGGCTCAGGTCATGATCTTAGGGTCCTGGGATTGAGTCCCGCATCGGGCTTTCTGCTCAGCAGGGAGCCTGCTTCCTCCTTTCTCTCTGTCTGCCTCTCTGCCTACTTGTGACCTCTCTGTGTCAAATAATAATAAAATAATAACTGAGTTTATACATTTTTACCAATCTCTCCCTCTTTCACACACCCCACAGTCCCAAGCAACCATGGTTTTACCCTCTATTTCTGTGAGATAGACTTTTTATTAATCCCCATATAAGTGCTAACATGCCGCATTACTCTTTCTTTGTCTAATTTAGTTCACTTAGCCTAATGCCCTCCAGGTTCATCTATGTTGCTACAAATGGTAGGGTTTCCTTCTTTTTTATTTTATTTATATATTTTTTATTATTTTATATATTATTTTATTTATATATTTTTTAAAGATTTATTTATTTATTTGATAGAGAGAGAGCATGATCAGGGGGAGGGGCAGAGAGAGAGGGAAAAGCAGACTCCCTGCTGAGGAGGTTGCCCAACATGGGCTTCTTCTTTTTTATAAAGCTGAATAATACTTCTATACACACACACTTTTTTCTTTTTTTTTAATTATATTCAGGTAGCCACGGTATAGTACATCATTAGTTTTTGATGTAGTGTTCCTTGATTGATTAGTTGTATATAACACCCAGTGCTCATCACAACATGTGCCCCCCTCAATACCCATCACCCTGTTACCCCATCCCACCTCCCCTCTGTAACCTCAGTTTGTTTCCTGGGGTCCAGAGTCTTTCATGGTTCATCTCCCTCTCTGATTTCTCCCCCTTCCGTTTTCCCTCCCTTCCCCTGTGGTCCTCCACACTATTCCTTATGTTCCACATATGAGTGAAACCATATGATAACTGTCTTTCTCTGCCTATGTTCTCCTCTAGGATTTTGATGGATTCCTGTCTCACACTGAGGTCTTTCATTTTGAGTTTATCTTTGTGTATGGTGTAAAAGAATGGTCCACACATACCATTTTCTTCATCCATTCATCCATTGACACTTAAGTTGTTTCTATACTTTGGTCATTATGAATAATGCTGCAAGGAACATGGGAGTAGATATTTGAGATAACGGTTTCATTTCCTTTGGATATATATTCAGAGGTGGGATTGCTGGATTATATGGTAATTCCATTTTTAGCTTTTTAAGGAATCTTCACACTGTTCTCCAGAGTGGCTGCACCAGTTTGCATTCCCAACAGTGCACAAGTTTTCCTTTTCTCCACATCCTTACCAACACCTGTTGTTGCTTGTCTTTTTAATAATAGCCATCTTAACAGGTGTGAGGTGATATCTCATTGTGGTTTTGATTTGCATTTCTTTGATGATGAGTGATGTTGAGCATCTTTTCATGTGCCTGCTGGCCATTTGTATGTCTTTGCAAAAATGTTTATTCAGGTTCTTTGCCCATTTTTTAATTTGGTTGTTTGTAGCATTTTTGTTTGTTTGTTCTGTTGTGTAATATATGCGTTCCTTGTATATTTTTGATATTAACCTCTTATTGGATATTGGGTTTGAAATATTTTCTCCCACTCCATAGGTTGCATTTTGTTGATGGTTTTCCTTCACTGTGCAGAGGGTTTTTCTCCTCACATTCCATTCACTTGCATGTATAGTAGCAGAAACAATACTGTAATTCAGATTATAACAACTCTAAATTGAAATATAGGAAACCAAAAAAAAAACATATAGAATAAGAGACTATAGAAATATCCATGGGAAAAAAGCTTTCTGTAATAAAAGAATTATCTTCTGACTTTTAGCAACATTCTATTGGGAATTTCAGAAATTGAAATGTTTCTTATCAACTTTCACTAGTTCTCTGTAGAAGATTTAACTTTGTTTTCCTAGAACCTTGATCCCAGACACACATAATCAACAAATGATTCATTTAAAAAAAAGATTTAATTTATTTATTTGACAGAGAGAGAGGGATCACAAGTAGGCAGAGAGGCAGGCAGAGAGAGGGGAGGAAGCAGGCTCCCTGCTTGGCAGGGAGCCCAATGCGGGGCTCGATCCCAGGACCCAGAGATCATGACCTGGGCCGAAGGCAGAGGCTTTAACCCACTGAGCCACCCAGGCGCCCCTCAACAAATGATTCTATGCCCATTTTTTTTTTTATTTGATACAGAGAGAGAGATTACAAGTAGGCAGAGAGGCAGGCAGAGAGAGAGGAGGAAGCAGGCTCCCTGCGGAGCAGAGAGCCCGATGCGGGCCTCGATCCCAGGACCCTGAGATCATGACCTGAGCCGAAGGCAGGGGCGTTAACCCACTGAGCCACCCAGGCGCCCTCTATGCCCATTTTTTAAAATTGTATTTATTAGTTACCAAAAAAGAAATAAATATATAAATTTTAAAAATATTTCCTAAAACAAGTTTTGGTGTTTGACAAGGCAATTTTTAGTTTCCCAAAAAATTTATTTCTGTGGAATGTCTTATTCTCTCACAGGGTCAGAGCATGAGCTTTTTAGTTTGATGTAATCCTGCTTGTTTATTTTTGCTCTTGTTGCCTTTGCTTTTGGTGTCATATCCAGAAAATAATTGCCAGGACCATTGCCACGGAGTTTAACGCCTATGTTTCTTCAAGGAGTTGTATAGTTTCAGGTCTTAGGATCAAGTCTTTAACCAATTTTGAGTTGACCTTTGTATATGGTGTTAGACAGTGGTCCAGTTTCACTCCTTTGCCAAGTTGTAGTTTAGTTTTCCCAATACCATTTATTGACAAGACTGTCCTATTGAGATGATCATATAATTGTGGTTCTTCATTTTGTTAATATATCACTTTGATTTGTGAATGTTGAACCATCCTTGCATCCCTGAAATAAATCCCACTTGATCACAGTGAATGGTTGTTTTAATGCACTGTTGAATATGCTTTGCTAATATTTTGTTGAGAATTTTTGCACTGATATTCATCAGTGATAATGGCCTACCATTTTCTTGTAGTGTCTTTTTCTGGCTTGGTTATCAGGGTAATGTTAACCTTGTAAAATAAGTTTGGAAAAGTTCTCACCTCCTCTATTTTTTGGTAGAGTTTGAGGATTGGCATTAATTTTTCTCTAAATGTTTAGTAGAATTCACCGGTAAAACTATATGGTCCTGGACTTTTCTTTGTTAGGAGGTTCTTGATTACATAATTGGTCTGTTCAGATTTTCTATTTCTTCATACGTAAGTTTCNCATTCTGTCAGTTGTCTTTTGGTTTTGTTGACTGTTTCCTTTGCTGTGCAAAAGCTTTTAATCTTGATGAAGTCCCAATAGTTCATTTTTGCCCTTGCTTCCCTTGCCTTTGGTGAGGTTCCTAGGAAGAAGTTGCTGCGGTTGAGGTCGAAGAGGTTGCTGCCTGTGTTCTCCTTGAGGATTTTGATGGATTCCTTGATAGGTTATATTCTTATAGGAATTTCTCTGTTTTACGTTGTCCAATTTTTTAGTGTATAATTATTCATAATAGTGTCTTAGAATCCTTTGTATTGGTGTGATTCAGTTATAATGTTTCCTTTTTCATTTCTAATTTTATTTATTTGAGTCCTCTTTTCTGGGTAAGTCTAGCTAAAGGTTTATCTATCTTGTTTATCTTTTTAAAAAGATTCACTCTTATTATCATTGATCTTTTGTTTTTTTTTTTAGTGTCTATTTCATTGATTTATTCTCTGATAATTTCTTTTTTCTTTTTCCTACTAACTTTGGGCTTAATTCTTCTTTTTCTAGTTCCTTGAAATGTAAAGTTAGGTTGTTTGAGATATTTTTCTCTTTTTCTTTAAATATTTTTATTTTTAAGTAATCTCCACACCCAGTGTGGGACTTGAACTCATAACCCTGAAATCAAGGGTCACATGTTCCACCAACTGAGCCATCCAGACTCCCCAAGATATTTTTTTCTTAATGTAAATGTTTATGTCTATAAACTTCATTCTTAGAACTGCCTTTCCTGCATCCCCTAATTTTTGTGTTTATTAAAAGCAATTTTACTGGGGCTCCTGGTGGCCCAGTAAATTAAGCATCTGCCTTCAGCTCAGGTCATGATCTTGGGATCCTGGGATCCAGTCCCAGCATTGAACTCCCTGCTCATTGGGCAGCCTGCTTCTCCCTCTCTATCTCTCCCTCTGTCCTTCCCCATCACTCATTCTCTCTCTCTCAAATAAATAAATAAAATCTTTAAAAAAAACCAATTTTATTAGGGATGGTTATGTTTACACACTCAGAGATTCAAACTTTCTTTAAAAATATTTGCAAGTCCCTTCACAATCATTTCGTTATGGCTATGGCTCTCCATGTGATTTTAATGATAATGACATACCTATTTTTCTCTCAAACACAGACTAGTGAATGGGGAAAGTGCTATGAACTAAACCATGCACTCTAGAATTCATATTTGGCTAAAGGGTAAAGAAGTTGTTAATGTTGGGTGCCTGGATGGCTCAGTTGGTTAAGCATCTGCCTTTGGCTCAGGTAGTGATCTCAGGATCCTGGGATTGAGCCCCAAGTCAGGATCTCTGCTCAGTGGGGAGCCTGCTTTCCTTCTACCCCTCCCCCTGTTCTTGATCTCTCTCTTTCTCCCATGCTATTTCTCTCTCAAATAAATAAATAAAATCTTTAAAAAAAACAAAAACAAAAACAGAAGTAGATAATGTTAAATGAGGTCATAAGGGTAGGGCCCTGATCTGATAGGATTAGTGTCTATAGACAAAGCAACCGGAGGGCTCGCTCCCTCTCTCTCTTTCTCTCTCTCTCCCTCTGTCTTCCTGTCTTCCTAGCTCCCTCCTTCCCTCCCACTTCTTCTCCCTCCCTCTCCTCCATCCCCCCTGCCCCCCCCCACTGTCTGAAGACACAGTAAGGAGGTACCTATTTGCAAGCCAGGAAGAGAGTCCTTACGAGGAAACTAATCAACTAGCACTTTGATATGGACTTCCCAGCCTACAGAAGTGTGAGAAAATAAATTTCTGTCATTCTGTTAATAAATTCCAGTCTATGGTATTTTGTTATGGCAGCCCAAGTAGACTAATACCATGAGTAAATTAAAAGTGCTTGGAAAACAGGGCAGCTCCATTCAAAAGAAGGAAACTGGACCACTTTCTTACATCACACACAAAAATAAAGTCAAAGTGGACTAAAGACCTAAATGTGGGACATGTAACCATAAAACTCCTAAAAGAAAACAGGCAGTAATCTCTTGGATGTCAGCCTTAGAAACATATTTATGGCTATGTCTCTTGAAGCAAGGGAAACAAAAGCAAAAATAAACTATTGGGACTGCATCAAAATAAAGAGCTTTTGCACAGCAAAGGAAACCATCCAGAAAACTAAAAGACAACCCATTGAATGGGAGAAGATATTTGGAAATGACATATCTGATAAAGGCTAGTATCCAAAATATATAAAGAACTTGTACAACTCAACAGCAAAAAAAAAAAAAAAAGGAAAATAAATGAATTTAAAAGTGGGCAAAAGACATGAACAGACATTTCTCCAAAAAAGACATCTAGATGGCCAACAGACACAAGAAGATGCCCAATATCAGGGAAATGCAAATCAGAACCAGAATGAGATTTCATCCCACACCTGTCTGAAGGGCTAAAATCAACAGCACAAGAAATGACAATTGTTGATGAGGATGTGGAGAAAGGGGAACCCTTGTGCACTGCTGGTGGGAATGCAAACTGGTGCAGCCACTCCAGAGAATAGTATGGAGGTGTCTTAAAAATTAAAAATGGAACTATCATATGATCCAGTAATTGCACTACTGGGAATTACTTACCTGAAGAATATGAAAATACTAATTTGAAAAGATATATGCACCCCTATGTTTATAGCAACGTTATTTACAATAGCAAAGATATGGAAGCAGCCCAAGTGTCCATGGACAGATGAATGGATAAAGAAGATGTGATTCATATATACAAAGGAATATGACCCAGCGATTAAAAGGAATGAAATCTTGCCATTTGCGATGACATGGATGGAGATAAAGTGTATTATGCCAATCAAAATAAGTCAGTCAGAGAAAGCAAATATCAAGTGATTTCATACATGTGGAATTTAAGAAGCAGAACAAACAAACAAAACAAGAGACAAACAAGAACAAACAGACTCAAATATAGAGAAAAAACTGGTGGCTTCCAGAGGGGAGGTAGGGGGTGGTGAAAGAAAGGAGGTCAAGAGCACACTTGTGATGAGCCCTCAACTGAGGTATAGAAGTGGGAAATCATTCATTACATTCAACCCCTGAAAACAGTACAACACTGTACATTAATTATATTTCATTTTTAAAGAGCCCATATCCCCTACTAAATTTTATTTGTACGCTCTTTCTCAAGGTAGCCTTTTGTTATCAAATAATTTTATCTCCTCTTCCCCAATTCCAATTTTATAAAGACATATCAGAAGCCAAAAAGGGAACAGGAAGGAGTATGGATAAGATGCTAACTGTTTTTATTATTCACAGTACTGCTACACATTTTATGCAGAGGAGGGTGAATCCAGATAGAAGAAGGTCCCTGGATTCAGTCCCACTTCTGTCCAACCCAGCCACCATTACAGGGGTGAATGTTTGTATTGTGAAGGCAAAGAACACATGGAGTCAGAAAGACTTGGGTGGGCAATGTTTGAAAACCCGGGTAGACATTCTGAACGACAGTTTCTTCAATGTAAACGATGATAATATCTACATCAGAGTGGCCTGGCAATCAATAAATGGCTGCTGGTACTATTAAGAGAGAGGGCTTATAATTCAGAGAAGCTGTGGTATTTGAACAGGATTAGCAATAAAAGGCAGATGCATTGTAAACCCTCATTGGAGAACTGCACACCTCAACTGTACATGACCCATACAGATGCAGGGTGAGAAACGAAAATGTGAGGCTGTCTATGCATTACTTTAGGGGGTCAAGAATACACGCAGCTTCTGCTCCATGGCGGAAGAGCCGTTACTGTGCTCATTTCCGGAATGAGCTGCCACCTGCGGCCTTCACCTTGGCGATCTCTGTTGGAGCAGTACTTTGGTCCATCCCTTGTCACGAAGCTCCCAGATCTGCCTCTGGTAGTCAGACTTTGTGAATACATCCTTGTGATTCCTAACACCCATACGAGCTAGAAGTTTCAGGCTTTATTTACAGAAATGAAAATTTTTTATGCTTTTCATTTTCAAAATCCATCTTTCTTGGATTAATCTCATTGTCATTAAGATAATATAATTTCATTCTTATGACCAAAAATAAGTCAACAAAAACCGAGCCCCCACTTGGAACCTACTTGCTTACTGACAAGATGCTTACAAGATATTGCTTCCTGTGGCATGGAAATTCAGACACCCAAAAGGAGCCCAATTAAACCTGAGTTCAAAAAAGAAATCCTTGACTTGTGTAGATGTAAGTTGGCATGCATTAATAGACCTAACAAATGCAAAACTATAGTCATTTCTATGTATATGCAAGCCTACATTTTATATCTCCTCTCCTTCACTACCCCACTACTTACATAATCCACCACAGTATGACCCAAAATGTCAAAGGACGCAGATTAAACCACCAATGAGTAACATAGCATTTACCAAAAATGATCAGAATCTTGAAATAAATATTTTGTCACTAAATGAGGAAATAGATCTTTTTCAGATGCTCTATTTTGACAAGCTTGCTTAAGATATCTCAGAAAACTTGATCTCAGGGTCCTGGGATCGAGGCCCGCATCGGGCTCCCTGCTCAGTGGGGAGCCTGCTTCCCCCTCTCTCTCTCTGCCTGCCTCTCTGCCTCCTCGTGATCTCTCTCCCTCTGTGAAATAAATAAATAAAATCTTTAAAAAAAAATGGGAAGCACATTTATTTATTAACTGCAAATACAAGAGGGCAAAAATTGAATTTTACATAAAAATATTAATTTATTTCCTTTACTATTAATTGGTTTTCAAAAATAACTATAAGCAATGCTATATAAGTGAATAAATAGTACAAAGTAAAGTAGCTATTTTCACTTTTATATTAAGTCTGTCATGTGCCTTCTTAAATGTGTGCTTGTGTGTGTGTGCAAGAAACTATCATCTGTGAGTATTATGTAGGCAAGGCACAATTCTGAGAAATCTCCCCAGCTGCCAATTAATATACTTAATGGGGAAATAAAG
This sequence comes from Ailurus styani, assembly GCA_002007465.1. NCBI lineage: Eukaryota > Metazoa > Chordata > Mammalia > Carnivora > Ailuridae > Ailurus > Ailurus styani. The sequence continues at coordinate 296,007 of LNAC01000991.1, read as the reverse complement.
AATACCATGTAACTTAACATAATGACATGGGAGCCTTGAAGATAAAATTCTCAGTTATTTAATCCTCAAGCTTTTCTCAATTAAAAAAAAGGCAAAGCAAGGGACAATAGAACTCACCGGCTCCCAGGAGAAAAAAAAGGAAAAACACACAACACAACACANATGGGAGCCTTGAAGATAAAATTCTCAGTTATTTAATCCTCAAGCTTTTCTCAATTAAAAAATAAAAAGGCAAAGCAAGGGACAATAGAACTCACCGGCTCCCAGGAGAAAAAAAAGGAAAAACACACAACACAACACAACACAACACAACACAACACAACACAACACAACACAAATCACCCAGAAGGCGAGGCGTGCGCTGAGAGGTGGGAGCTCCAGGGGGAGGCGGTTGTTCTAGACCCTTTCTAATGAGAGGAAGGGCTCTGCAGACGGTGGGATGCGACAGGGATTTCTGGGCAGGTGCACTTCTTTGTGAGCCGGCTCCCCTCCCCCGCGCGGCTGTCGGCCGAACCCAATGCACCTGTTGTCAGAGGCCCGCAGGGGCTTCGTGCGCGCCTCTGGGAGCTCAGCCTCCTCCCGGGAGGAGCGCTGAGGGCCGGAGGGCGACCGGCCTGCGCTGCTCCTCAGGTCCCCCGGGCTCTGCTCTGCAGCTCCTCGCCTGGGTCTCGACGGAGGCTGGCGCTGAGGGCGAGAGGCTGCCTTGGTGACTGCCCGCACGTCCATGCCGACGACAGAACAACCCGACGACGCCGAAGTTTCTTTGCAGCGCAGCGACCGCGCATTGTTTGTGTTCCGGTGCAACGCTGCTCCGTCACCACAAAGAGCTCTCCTGGCCACGGCTGCCCTTAAGGAGAAGCTCCGAAAAGAGGGACAGGTCCACGAGGAACATGGGGAGGGACAAGGGGCTCAAGGACTATTTCCTCAATGTGCGGCCATGCCTTTTTTAAAAATGTTAAACTCCTTTTCACCTCGTCATTTGAGAAGAGACAGGTGACTGGTCCTGTGCTCAGTCTTGCGGTCGTAGTCAAGATGTGTCCCAATGAGACTCAGCGTTTTCAGTTACTATAAGTAACTATTTTTAAACTAACAACTAATGAAGGTATAAAGAACCTAATGATAAGAGAAAAATACGCTCTTGACGGACTGGAAGACAATTTAACGTTTTAGTGGTCTCTTAAATATTTGTGGCGTCTTCTAACAGAAAGCATCAATGAGCTTTATGAGCCCCTAAAGGTCTCTCATGACAGAGGTGGGCTGTTTTTACACGGCTGCTACCCAGGTTCAAATAAGCACAATTCTGGAAAATAGAACAGGAAAAGAAAAAAGAAACATGTTTCAGTTGAAAACTTTAGGACCTAAAGGAGCCAAATATACTTGGACTAAAACATAGCCAGAACAGAGAGGAAAAGCTACTTCCTTCAGAGGAACTGATACAGAGTAATGATTTTATGAAGAAAGATTTGTCCTGGGTCAGAAACTCACATGTGTTTTCCTACTGCTGCCAGATAAACTAGAGGTATGTGCCTTCAGAGCCGAAGTACTCCTTCAATTAAAAAGGCACTCAAATCAGTTTACTTAAATAGGAAACCCCCCTGTGTGCTCACGTCTGTGTGTATGGATGGGTATTTTCACATGTGAACAGAGGTTTATGAGAAAACAGCAAAGTTGGGTGGGAGCCTTCAGGGTTGTTGGTAAGCGCTCTGTCCTGCGTCATTTCCTCTTCCTTTCCAGAGGAAACCCAGAGCCAGCACCAGCGGGCTGAAAAAGTAAGAGAACAAAACAACAACAACAACAAGAAATAGAAAAGAAAACAGAAACCCACTACATAAACCTGGAAAGAATTCAAGAAAAAAGCAGGTACATGTAGCAAGAAAGAAATAAAAAATGTATTTTCTGAGTGAAAAAGAAAAAGGACAATAAAGAAGAAATTGGACTTCTACCCCTTTCCACCTAAATAAAGAAAAATTAAAAATTTTGATCCTTTCAATTCCCTCTGGAAATTGGCATAGTTCCTTACACATAAATATATTATTAATTTTCTTGGTCATATGGGTTTTTTTGTAAAGATTTTATTTATTTATTTGACAGAGAGAGATCACAAGTAGGCTGAGAGGGAGGCAGAGAGAGGAGGAAGCAGGCTTCCCACTGAGCAGAGAGCCCGAATGCGGGGCTTGATCCCAGGACCCTGAGCTGAAGGCAGAGGCTTTAACCCACTGAGCCACCCAGGTGCCCTTGGTCATAAGGGTATAATCAGTATAGTACATATTGAGTTGAATATATACCCCCCCTCTTCAACTAAAGAAAAGAAATGCACGCCCGTCCACAACACCTCTGTGGAAACCAGCGTCTGGCAGCAGGGGAAACTGATTAGAATACTTCCATACTAGAACAGGTGCTATCGGAACTCTAATGATGCCAGCTATTAATTTTTCTCAGTAGTTTTTGACTACTCCTTGTCTCTAATTTGGTAGAAGTGTGTGGTGTTGAGAGAGATTTATGAAATTTAGAAAATTATGTTCTTGTTTGTAATCTTTAGATCTATAAATGTCCATTTGAAGAGAAAGCCATCCTCATAACTGCTGTATGTATTCCAGACCAGATGGAGATTCATCCCCACAGCCTGAGGGGCACAGGGATGGACTCCTTCCCCACGTTCTCAGGACTTGGATACTAGAAGTCCCGATTCCGGGTGCTGGGCAGAAACCACACCCTTCCCCTGCTCACATCCCTGCATGCGCACTCGCCTCAGATTTGCTCAGACAATATACTCCTGTCTACTAGAGAGATCAGCGGAGGCGACCAGCTGGGCAAACAGGCTTCGGGCAAATACTTTTCTGGTGAGTAACACAAGGAGTGCAAAACTCAGGGCCAGCTGGTCTCACTGTTCTTACCTCCTGTTGTCGAGCATTCATATAAACTAGTTGGTCTGATTTTCCCAGAGATGTAACAGAAAGGGAACGGGGTAAAGTCTTTTAGACTTGCCTTATATTCTCTTCCCCTTTCACAGCTAGGAAGAGGAAAGAGGGCAAGACAGGCAGGCAGGCAAAACTACCCAGTGGTGTCCCCGTGTCTCTGTATTTTGGATAAGGAGGGCTGAGCCCATAGGAATATAGGGTGCACAGCAGGGGTGACCACCAGCTCTATAAATGTGCCACCTAAGGAACTATTTCTGGCCACATGGCTTGCCAGGGGGTATATTCATTCAAAACCAAAACAGGCATAGCTAATCCACTCTCCCAGCAACCACACAGCAGGCTGCAGTGACTGCGGGGGCCATTATTCCCTCCAGCCAGGCATAAAAATAAGGCTGAGTATACAAGGAGGTTTATTTAATGGTTACAGTCAGAGCTCATGTAACCAAGACTCACAAGGAATCAAAAGGGGGAATTCTTTACAGTACTTAGAGAGAGTGCCTTCCGCGAGCAAAATGTCCTAATGTATCATCAATATACGCAGAGATTTTATTCCTTTGTCTTTGGTGAATCCACTACAGAGTCATTTCCAGGATTAAGCAGATCTGCTAAACACTCCTTTCACTCTGATGACTTTCAAAGGAAGGACTTGGAATTTCACTTTACCCAAGTACATCGACATACACAGTAAGCACATTTATTTCCTTGTAAAACACATCACTTGACAAGAACATAGTTTAGGAGAGAAAAGGTTTCCAGTTCTGCATCCTTGCGGACAATGCCAGCCAATTGCAATGGTTGACAGCAACCTCCCAGTTGGGGTCTGTTGGGGCAAGAAAAGCTCACTAACCCTGTATGGATCTCGGCCACATGCCCTGATAGAAGGGTTGTACAACATCCAGATCCTACAAAAGGAACAGAAGAAAACTTCTGGTCAGGAGGAGGGTGTGCTCAGGTGATCGGCAATCATGAGTAGATATAAAAAGCCAACCACTTATTTGATCTCTTCTGAGAAAGGAATAAAAGAACCTTCATCACCAGAATGAGTCAGTTCAAATAAGGGAATTTATTTCTATTTCATGTTGTTACATTGAAAAACATCTAGAAAATATTACCTGAAATGAAACAAAGAATATTTACATATTTCCTAACTAGTGCAGTTTAATGCTAGTGCCTTCCGGTATAGATTAGGCATTTGGTGGGTATGCCTTGTATGTGTTGTGTTGAAAGTGCTTGACTTTTCTGAAATTAGTACAGTATACTACAGAAGGCTTATACTAGTTTTGATACTTCATCAGGTGTGTTATGGAATATAAGTTCAATTATTAGAATTATTATTCTATAGAAAAATGTGATTTTATTTTCTAATCTACATAGAATTATGTATCTTCATACATTGATATAAAATTTTTGTAATGAGGGACACCTGGCTGGTTCAGTCAGTGGTGCATGTGACTCTTGATCTCATGGTTTTGAGTTTGAGCTCCACGTTGGGTGTCTCTAGTCTTTTTTACTTAAAGAAATAAAATCTTTAAATTTTTTGTAATGATGTCTGATAATGTCATTTTTTAGATGAGTGCTAAAATTAATTACTATTCTTTTTCCAATGAAAATGATTGAAATTCTGCATTTTCCAGGGAAGGAAGCGAGCACTAAAATATTTTGTTGACTTTACTGATTTTGTAAGATACAGATGACTTTGTTTCTAAAGTACTTTTTAAACACTTCCCCTGAAACTATTATACAGATTTAAAACTTTGGTCCAGGGGTGCCTGGGAGGTTCAGTTGTTAAGCATCTGCCTTCAGCTAAGGTCATAATCCCAGGGTCCTGGGATCCTGCTTCTCCCTCTCCCACTCCCTGGGTTTATGTTTCCCCTCTCACTATCTCTCTCTGTAATATAAATAAATAAAATCTTTAAAAGAGTAAAAAAATAAAACTTTGGTCCTAATCTTTTTTAAATTACAAAAAAAACTGCCTTAGTAAAAACAGATGTTAATCTCATGTCTGAACACGGGTTTTGTTTTATTTTTTGAAAGATTTTATTTATTTATTTGACACAGAGATCAGATCACAAGTAGGCAGAGAGACAGGAAGAGAGAGAGGAGGAAGCAGGTTTCTTGCTGAGCAGAGGGCCCGATGCAGGCCTTGATCCCAGGACCCTGAGATCATGACCTGAGCCGAAGGCAGAGGCTTTAACCCACTGAGCCACCCAGGCACCCATGAACATGGGTTTTATTTTAGGGGCTATCTTCACATCCAGACAAAGACAGGATTGCTAAAACCATGAGTAAAGCCCTCCTTGCTGCTGGCTGGGAATGGCAGCATTGTTCCCCACAGAATCCCCCTGGATCTTTCCTGGGAGATGAGGTCTGAGAACAGGGCAATCAGTCCATAGAACCCAGACCTTCAGCGGGTGAATGCAGAGGGAGCAGGCTTGACTGTGGAATCACACAATTAGGTGTGATGTCTTATAAAACTGGGACTGTATGTGTGAGCCATCTCAGTTACAGTGAGGAAAGCATAACCAGGTGACAGTTGAAAGAAAAAAATATTTTCTCCTCTCTCTCATTTTCCATGAAGGGCACAACATGGAATTCTGTTAATTTTCTTACTTAGGTTTTAATAGACGTTTTGTGTACTCCCTAAGATTGAGATCAAGGTAACTTGATAAGTGATGGACTCTGGTCGTCATGGTGTCCTGGGCCTAGCATGGACACACGTGCACATCTCCTCTGACCCAGCAAATCTCCTTGGATGTTCACGCAGCCCCCTGCACACCCTGGCCCACCCCACTCAGATAAGCCCGTCACAAAACCCCATCTCCCTGGCTTCTCGGATCTTGCACTAAATGAGAGCGGCTAGCACAGAGAATGAGATAAAAACAGATTGCCTATTCAATTTCAGTCTTATTTTTACAAAATTGTAAATTAAATATATTTCACAAGTACTTTTATTCATGAAATACACCTGCTTAACATAAAGTTATATTAAGTAAAGTTATATTAACTAAAGTCCCATTTAGTCCCTGCCCAAGATTACTTCTCCAGCGTCAGCCATTAACAAAAAACAATGATTTCTAGTTGTTCCCTTGGGTTTTCACTAACTGTCCTTTGCTGTTGCCATTGTTATCTTGAAGGACATGAATACACACCATTCAAAATAACTCCAGCAAATGGAAAAAATATAAATACAAGTGGGTTTGCTAATTTAAGCATCTACTTGAGCCATTGGTAAAATAATAAATTAAAACAAGTAAGTTCAAAACATTTTTTTTCCCCATCTGTGTCGATGTCTGCAGACAGAGAAATCCCATGATGCCAGCCACGAAAGATGACACATTGCTGATTTGGAATGTCACTGTACAGAAGTAAAAGGAAACTTCCATATGAAAGTAAACTCTAAAAGTTGGAGAGGAATTCCCTTATTAACTTAATTGATTCCAATAATGAAATGCAATATTATGAAATATCTTCTGTTGTATTGAATTCCACTTAAATATAACATTAGATTCAGAATAAAGTCTCTAAGACAGGATTTCAAAAGTAATGAGACACTAAAAAAAAAAAGTCTGGGCACCTGAGTGGCTCAGTTGGTTAAGCAACTGCCTTCGGCTCAGGTCATGATCCCAGAGTCACAGGATCGAGTCCCACATCAGGCTCCCAGCTCCACGGGGAGTCTGCTTCTTCCTCTGACCTTCTTCCCTCTCATGCTCTCTCTCACTTTCTCTCTCTCTCTCTCTCTCAAATAAATAAATAAAATATTAAAAAAAAAATCTTCCATCAAATGTCACTCCCAGTGCACTACCTATCACAGCAACAGTGGAAGTATGGAAAGCACACTTCCAGCTTTACAAGGACAAGAGCGTCACTCTTCTACCCCCACCAATGAAAAATGCCCTAAAACTTTTATTTTCCTTTTTAAGTCAATTTAACACCATGAAATAAACCTCTAAGGTTTGTGAGAATCTATCATGTAATTTGAATTAATTCATTGTGAGTTTAGAGCCACTTAAAGTATTAAATAAGCACTCTCTGCACTTGTGGTACTACTCATATTCACTTACATTTATTTCAGTTTTATAGAAACATGGGAAGAAGTTATCATCTATATTAAGAATTTTATTTTTATTTTTTTAAAGATTTTATTTATTTATTTGACGCACAGAGAGAGATTACAAGTAGGCAGAGAGGCAGGCAGAGAGAGAGGAGGAAGCAGGCTCCCCGCTGAGCAGAGCCCTATGCGGCCTCCATCCCAGGACCCTGAGATCATGACCTGAGCCGAAGACAGAGGCTTTAACCCACTGAGCCACCCAGGTGCCCAAGAATTTTATTTTTTTTAAGATTTTATTTATTTATTTGAGAGAGAGAACACAAGCAGGAAGAGCAGCAGGCAGAGGGGGAAGGAGAAGCAGGCTCCCCATGGAGCAGGTGGACCCCGGGATCACAACCTTAGGAAGCACTTTTGTGGCCTTTTGACACAAGGGCCAAAGCCCCTGGGGGATGATGCTTCTTAAGGTCAGCAACATGTAACACTGAAGAAACCCCTTCCTCATGCTCTCTCATGTTCAACAAACCAAACCATTATAAATCCTGTTGAAGGCTTGTTTTCCACAGCAGAAAAACAAGGATGAGGAAAATCACTTCTGTTGTGTTTTTAAGTTAACTTAAGCAAAATAAAGGTTTAATTTTGCTGTGCCTGGTATGCCAATGTTTAACCTTTGATTTAGCTTTAGGAGCTTTGCTTTGCATAAATTATATAGTGACAAGGAATTTAACACAACGAAATCCCCTTTTCTCCCATTTATTCCTGTGTTCTGTAAAGGTGCTCCTAGCTAAAAAGCTTAGTCATTCTGGTGAGAAATGAAATCTACAGGGATTAATAAGGAAATACCCTCTTGTCTATTTGTCACCTTTTAAATGAACAAATCTTTTTTTTTTTTAAGATTTTATATATTTGACAGAGAGAGAGAGATCACAAGTAGTCAGAGAGGCAGGCAGAGAGAGAGGGGTAAGCAGGCTCCCTGCTGAGCAGGGAGCCCAATGCAGGGCTCCATCCCAGGACCCTGAGATCATGACCTGAGCCGAAGGCAGAGGCTTTAACCCCCTGAGCCACCCAGGCACCCCTAAATGAACAAATCTTTGAGAAGCACTTATTATTTACCCAATAATACCAAAAGCTGTTGTTTATCAGGTACCTACTATGTTGGGTACACATGCAAACAAATTATATGTACAAGTCACCCACACACTCATATCACACAAGAGGTACGTACCTTGTCCCATCCCCATTACATGGTGTAAGGTAACAGTAACATTACATGCGGGTCCTGAGCTATAATCTGAATTACAGTCCTCCAGGTGACTTAGTAAAATCAAAACCAGATACTCTTTTCTCAAAGTCTGTCTAAGCTCAAACTGGCATTTTCACTGTGTCTATGATAGGTCCACATCATCTCTGTGCATGCTAATAGTCAGGATTTTAAAGAATAAAGTCCAGTTTTGCCACTAACAATTTTTAACATGCTTATGAATGTGGTTTCTGGTTCCCCATGTAAGGAGTTTGGCACTTACCACTCCATCCTAACAATGAGTAAATGCTAACCAGAGTGAAAAATCTACAACTCTCCTAGGATCAGCAGGAGGAGAGGACACAGAGCAAATACCCAATGCCAGCCCACTCTAGCCATCCTGTTCCAACTAAAAGAGTAGAGAAAAGATACTAAAAAGGAGCACTTGTGAGGTTCACAGTCTGAGGTCCAGGCCCAGCCAAGACTAAGACCCGGCCTCTGACGTGACACTTCCCCTCCCCCACGCCCCCACCCCCACCTCAACATATCACNACTTATCCTTTTACTCTGTACATCAGGTCCGGCTATCAGGAAAAAAGGAAAAGCCACACCAAAAGGCAAAAATTACAAAAACACAATTTGAAGAGACAACGAGTATCAGAACCAGCTATGGCAAGAATGTTGGAATTATCAGTCCGGAAATTTAAAACAACTATGCAAATGGATAAAAAAGACAGCATTCAAGAACAGATGGGGATTGTAAGCAGAGAGGCAGAGGGCCCAAGAAAGAACCAAAAAGAAAAACTAGAAACCAAAAACACTGTAACAGAAATAAAGAATGCCTTTGATCGGCTAATTAACAGACTGGACACCGGTGAGGAGAGGACCTCTGAGCTTGAGGATCCAGCAATAGAAACCTTCCAATCTGAAAAGCAAAGACACCAAGGATGTGGGACAACTGCAAGAGTATAATATATGTGTCGTGGGGGTGTCAGAGAGGAAAGAGAGAAAGGAACAGAACAAACATTTAAAACAAGGACACTAAGAATTTCCCCAAATTAATGACAGTGCAGGAAGCTCAAAGAACATCAAGCAGGATAAATGCAAAAAAAAAAAAAGAAAGAAAGAAAGAAAAGAAAAAAGAAAAAGAAAAAGAAAAAAACCTACTATGCAACTATGTGTCAGCACATCATTTCAAATTATAGAAAATCAAAGATAAAAGCCAGAGGTGGGGTGGGGGTGGGGGGGAGTGCCTTACCTATGGAGGAATGAAGATAGAAATCACATCAGACTTCTCCTGAAAAGGCATGCAAGCAAGACAGTGGGGTGAAATATTTAAAGCATGAGAAAAAAACCCCATGAACCTAGAATTCTCTGCCCTGTGAAATTATCCTTCAAAAGTGAAGAAGAAATAAAGACTTTCTCACACAAAAATTGAGCATTTTTGTTGTCAGTAGATCTTTCTTGCAAGAAATGTTAAAAGTTCTTTAGAGAGACAGAAAATAATATACTAATATATAATTATAATATTATATGATCTATTGTAATATATAATATATTAATATGTTATAATATATAATGTGTGATAATAAAATAATAATAAATGTTAATATGTAATACACAATGTGTTTTATATAATATATTAATTTATAACATATTAATATATACTATAATAATATAATAATAAAAAATATATATATGTTAAAAACTCAGATTTACATAAAGAAAGGAAAAGGATCAGATCAGAGAAGGAGGAAGAGAATGTAAGATAAAATCTTTAATTTTTCTTATTCTTAATTGATCTAATAGATAACAGTTTATTCAAAATATTAATAGTAACAAGGTATTTGCTTATGTGTGCTTAGGTATACTATGTAGATATGTTTATGTGTGCTTATATATAAGTGAAATGAATGACAGCAAAGGGGTGGGAGACAGAAATTAGGATTATTTGTTATTATAAGGTACTCACACTACCTGTCTACTGTTATTTGAAAGTAGAACGGATTTGTTATAAATGCATATTGTAAACTGAAGGGCAACCACTACAAAAAGCCAAAAAAAAAAAAAAAGTACAACTGATATGCTAATAAAGGAGAGAAAATAGGATCATATAAAATGTTCAGTTAAAACATTTTTTTAAAAAGGTAGCAAAATAGTGGAAGATAAAAATAGGAACAGAGAACACGGGCCACAAACAGAAAGCAGTAAAGAATACGGTAGATATTCATCCAACCATATTAATAATCAGTTTACGAATCAATGGTCTAAACACATCAATTCAAAGACAGAGACTGTCAGAAAGGATAAAAAGCAAGACCCGAGGATATGTTGTCTACAGAAACCCACTTTTAAATATAAAGATGCATAGAAATCAAATGTAAAGGGATGGAAAGAAAAGATACCAAGGGTACCATGCTGACTAATCCAAAGAGAAAAGGAGTAGCTGCGTTGACCAGACGGAGCCGGCTTCAGAGCATGAAAGGTCATTGGGGATGGAGGGTATCACATAATGACAAAGGAGTCAGTTCTCCAAGGAAGACACAGCAATCCTTGAATGTGCTGCACCTAACAAGAGAGCATCAAACTATGTGAGGCAAACACCCCGATAGGACCACAGGAGGGATGGGAAAGTGCACCCTCTGCGTGGAGACTTCAAGCCCCCAGTTTCAGAAATGGGCAGGTCCAGCGGGCACAGCTGATCTCCAGAGCAGTGTCATCAATGGGATCTAGCAGCCATCTGCCTCCTGCAGGAGACCCTGGGGCAGCACAGGCGTGCGCAGCATGGGTCCACTTTCATGCAGGTGTTTTCAGTAAGGACCCAGCAGTCCTACATAGGCATTTTCTCTTGGGATTTTCTTACCATTTTTCTCTTCTTTAGCTAAATGCATGGTACGAACACAGTATTCAATAGATACAATACACAAAATATATGTTAATTGACTGTGTGTGTTATCAGTAAGGCTTCTGGTCAACAGTAGGCTGTTGGGGTGGTTAACTTTATGGGGAATCAAAAGCAGATTTTTCAATCGTACGGGGGGTCAGTGCCCAAGACTCTTTGAGGCTCAGCTGTATGTCATCCCACAGCCACAGAAAACAAATTCTTCTCTAGCTCATACATAGCTTTCACCCAAATAGACCACAATCTGGGCCATAATATGCACTGAACAACACACTTCTCCCATCCAAGTACTAACCAGGCCCGACCCTGCTTAGCTTCCGAGATCAGACGAGATCGGGCGCGTTCAGGGTGGTATGGCCGTAGACAACAACACACTTCTAAATAACACATGGGGCAAAGAACAAATCTCAGGAAATATTTTAAAATATTTTGAACTAAATGAGAATGAAAACACAACTTATCAAAATGTGTGGGATGCTGCAAAAGCAGTGCTTAAAGAGAAAATTTTAGCATCGAAGGCATATAGCAGAAAAGAAGAAAGAGCTAGAGCGCCTGGGTGGCTCAGTGGGTTAAAGCCTCTGCCTTGGGCTCAGGTCATGATCTCAGGGTCCTGGGATCCAGGTCCACATCAGCAGGGAGCCTGCTTCCTCCTCTCTCTGCCTGCCTCTCTGCCTACTTGTAATCTCTCTCTGTTAAATAAATAAATGAAATTAAAAAAAAAAAAAAGAAAGACCTAAACTCAATCCTCCAAGTTTCCACTTTAGGAAACTAGTCCTATGACTACAAAAAATACAAAAATACAAAGATTTTTCATATCTAAATGTTATATACGCTGTCCCTGTGAAGAAATAATATATATCACTCTGTAAATATATTATTTATATATCTACATTTATATGTTTATATATGATAGGTTATGTATGTTACATATATTAGTATATACTAAGTATACGTGTTATTTATATAATTGCTATCTTAATTTTGTTTTAGTGGACAGAAAGGGATATTAATTTCCATTGTTCAAATAATGATGAAGAGACATATGAATAAAACAAAATTGTATATTAGAAGTAATGGCAAAATAAATGGGTTGCTACTTTTTGTTTAAAGATTTTATTTATTTTTTTGAGAGAGAGCATGAGAGAGGAGAAGGTCAGAGGGAGAAGCAGACTCCCTGTGGAGCTGGGAGCCCCATGCGGGACTTGATCCCAGGACTCCAGGATCATGACCTGAGCCAAAGGCAATTGCTTAACCAACTGAGCCACCCAGCTGCCCACTACTTTTTTTCTTTTTAAGCATGTTTTTATCTGCAAAATAACAAAGTCTTGACTTGGAATGAATCAGGAACAGAGTCCTCAGTCCCCTTCACCAGACATCACTCTATAATCTTGTATCCCTGTTGACAATAGATTATTCTCAAACATGTTAAACCATTTCTCTCAAATTTCTTTTGTGAAATAAGGAAAATAACCAATAATGACTAACCCACACCAGTCAGGCTTCCATGGTGAAAATGTTTGTGTGAAGGTCAACAATAAGCTGCAAATGCCCCATCTGGACACATTTTATTTGACCTCCCAGCAAGGGTTGGCAAAGGAGGGAATGCCCTGTGACCAGAACACTTCCTTCATTCTCATCTCTGACACCACACAGAACTAGTTTTCTTCCTTCACTCCACAGAGAGAAAGAAGTAGATTTACACAAGATAAAAGAAGGAAAGAGCAAGGGAGGCAGAGAGGGAGGAAAAACAAATCTCATTTCAAACTATTTTGTAAAATCCAGATATCGAGTGAAAACACTCTTCCCATTTTTCTCTGGGATTAACAACAGTATTCTTAGATCAATTTTTAAAAGTACATTCAGTAAATTTAGTTTAATAGAGATGAAGAAGGAGCACCTGGGTGGCTCAGTCAGTTAAGTGTCTACCTTCTGTTCAGGTCCTGATCCTGGGGTCCTGGGATTGAGCCCCACATCGGACTCCCTGCTCAGCAGGGAGTCTGCTTCTCCCTCTGCCCCTTACCTAGCTCGTGCTCTCTCTCTCTCAAATAAATAAATAAATAAAATCCTTAAAGAAATGAGAGAGAGATGAAGGAAACATGATTTTAATGAATTTCCTTAGTTTGGTTATGTGTGATGCAGATATACTAAGTTGTTTCTGATTCTCCTTTCATTTAAAAGTTAACATTCTTGGGTGCCTGGGTGGCTCAGTGGGTTAAAGCCTCTGCTTTCGACTCAGGTCATGATCTCAGCGTCCTGGGATCGAGGCCCACATTGGTAAACTATGTAGATTCAAATCTGAAGCAAAGCATAAAAATGGGATATCCCACAGTCTGCCTCTCTGCCTACTTGTAATTTCTCTCTCTGTGTCAAATAAATAAATAAAATCTTTAAAAAAAATAAATAAAAGTTAACATTCTTTATTAGTTGTATTTCAAATTTTAACAATTCTTTATATTATAGATAACACTGGGAAAGCAATTGGTAAACTATGTAGATTCAAATCTGAAGCAAAGCATAAAAATGGGATATCCCACAGAATTGCACACAAAGAAGAATGTGATTTCATGAAAGTAGCAATAATAAAAATATTTCAATTAAAACTAGAATTTAGGGCGCCTGGGTGGCTCAGTGGGTTAAAGCCGCTGCCTTCGGCTCAGATCATGATCCCAGGGTCCTGGGATCGAGGTCCGCATCGGGCTCTCTGCTCCGCAGGGAGCCTGCCTCCTCCTCTCTCTCTGCCTGCCTCTCCGCCTACTTGTAATCTCTCTCTCTGTGTCAAATGAATAAATAAAATCTTAAAAAAAAAAATAAAATAAAACTAGAATTTAAAAACTTGTCATCCAGACTAAATTGTTAATGCTTTCATAAAAGGACTATTATTAAAAGAATGTAATAGCTATAACTCTCACACCTGACTCTAAATCTGGAATTCCTTCCCCTTATCCATCATCATCAATCAATTCTTGCCAGAGTAGAACCCGAGCATTGTAGTCTTCTTAAAGGAAATAATAAATGAAATAACGAAGATGGGCCGAATTGTGTATTTTATGGTCCTATAGAGCAGATGGTCAAAGGGAACAAATTTTTTTTTTCACTTTGATTGACTCACTTGAATACAGCATTTTGGGTTTCTTTTTCCTCATTTGTTTTAGAGTTTCTTGCATGTTGAAAAGCCCTCACTTAATGAAGGTGCATCTTTTATTTACAAATTTTAATCTTTTGTTCAGATGGAGAGAGTAGAAATTTAAATGCAAGTCAGAGAAGGGTCTGTCTGTGTGCGTTTGTGGCATTACAGGTAAATATTGGGGAATACATTTAAAATGATATCTAGAATAGTCCAGACTTCAGAATCTATCAGCAGATGATCCTGAACTAAAGTTTGTGTTGTGTTATTTGTCACCTCTGAGTCCAGGCAAGACATTTTGTCTTTCTAAATGCCAGCCTTCTTCCCAGGGCGATGTGAGTCATGAAGTTACGAGGTGTTTGGGATGAGAAGAGCTAGTAGAGTGAAGGGCAGCTCACTTCCTGCTGCACAGAGCTCAGGATATTTTAGTTTGCTGAATAAAGGTCCTTATGGTGCAACAACCAACCAAGAGCACATTTATGGAAGACTTAAACGTTGTGATTACAATTCCTCAACATCAGGTAGAGACTTTCTTGCTTTCACGAGATGCATGAGCTAAACATCACTATAATTTTCAAAGTGAAATATTGAACTGACTTCTAGAAGTTGGCGGGAAAATTGACCTGAAATGCTATGAGCACTGTCTTCTAACTGGACTCCAGCTTCTTGTATTGGATTACCATTTTCCTAAAGGGCACATTTATGTCTGGCTTCATTTTTACTTCTGTTTTTCAAAAATCCTACTCAGGGAATCTGAAGACAATGCTAGCAGGTTAAACAATATGAAAGTGTTAATATTCAATTTCTTTGACTGAGAAAAATGACTTCAATTTAATATTACTATGAACAGTAGACTGTTCCTATTTGACAGAATAAATGTATCCATAGAAATTTTAATTGAAAAGAAATATTCTGTTAACTGCATTATATGCTATTTTTGAGAGTAGTCTCATTACTATTAAATACCATTTACAGCAATACAGCAAATCTTCTAACATTAAGTATTTTATTTTCAGGATAACTTTTTAAAAAATTGAATACAAGGGCGCCTGGGTGGCTCAGTGGGTTAAAGCCCCTGCTTTCGGCTCAGGTCATGATCTCAGCGTCCTGGGATCGAGGCCCGCATCGGGCTCTCTGCTCAGCAGGGAGCCTGCTTCCTCCTCTCCCTGTCTCTCTGCCTGCCTCTCTGCCTACTTGTAATCTCTCTCTCTNGCAAATCTTCTAACATTAAGTATTTTATTTTCAGGATAACTTAATAAAAAATTGAATACAAGATCAAGAAAGTAAAAATATAGAAAAGGAAAAGTAAATCACATATAATTTTATTTTCCAGAAATTAACATATTTAGTATTTTATCTGGTCTTTTTATTAATATGTATATTTATTTTTATATGCTGTGATCATTTTCTCTAATGTATACCTAGTTTTTTGTTTAATGTAAAAAAAAAACCCTTCAGCAACAATTTCTTTAATGGTTACATAAATCCTATCTAGGAATAAATTCCTATTTAGCCAAGTTGTTATTGGGTGTGTGTGTGTGTGTGTGTGTGTGTGTGTCTTGCTGATATAATAGTCTGTCGCACAAAGGATTTCAGAATGTGTTTAACACGTAACAACAAAGCACCTCTAATAGAAACTCTTCGTTAAATATTAAATAGAAATAAATGCATATGCATTTACAACCAACAGCAAGCATTGATTTCAGTTATAGGTTTACCTAGAATGGAGGTACACACAGAAACAGCTTTATAATTCAGTGTATTCAGTACACTGGTAAAGATGTAAGAAATTCTACAATTTTCCCCAAATCTCATTGCAATCTGTAGATTCAATTACTTTCTCTTTCACCAAGTGTCCTTAAAAAAAAAAAAATACAGTCACTAAAAGGAAACCCCCAAATGGTCTGAGTTTCACTATTTCATCTACCTCCTTTGCCCATACTCTGGAGTTTTCAAAACAGGAATAAGAGGAGAGAAATGACCACAAGAAGGAGAATACACGCTGCCCTGAGTGACTGTGTGAGGGCCGCTGGTGACACCCAGAGACAGAGCAAACCCCCAGGGAAGTGGCTGCGGAGCACGCAGGCAGAAACAGGAAGAAACGCCTGGGTTCTCACAGGCAGCTGTCGAGGGAGCAGAACTTCCTGTGCTTTAAATTCTTCGTGCAGTTCAGTAAAAAGAGAAAAAGGAACACATGTGGGGCGCCTGGGTGGCTCAGTGGTTAAAGCCTCTGCCTTCGGCTCAGGTCATGATCTCAGGGTCCTGGGATCAAGCCCCGCATTGGGCTCTCTGCTCAGCAGGGAGCCTGCTTCCCCCTCCCCCCTCTCTGTCTGCCTCTCTGCCTACTTGTAATCTCTCTCTCTGTCAAATAAATAAATAGAAAATCTAAAAAAAAAAAAAAAAGGACCACGTGCTCCATGCAGCTTGGCTCCGACCTGATCTTAACCCCACAGGTGAGCAGAAGTGCCCGCCAACCATGGAGGCCAGACGGTGACCCACTCCTGCAGGAAGTGCCGTGGGACCATAAGAACTCAGAAGATAGTGACTTACCACTACAGTTCTTTATTTTTCCTTTCCCTGTTCCCCTTGATTTTGACTTACTGCACGTGGCCCCGTGAGCCCTGAAGTGTTCTGTCCATCTTCTGCCAGCTGTATGGGGGCTTAGCACCGGGCAGTTTCCTTCCCACACTGGCCAGAGAGCAGAGCACAGAGGGACAGCTTCCATTTCAGCACTTCTATGAGACAATTTTCCATTTATTGAGAATTGTCATGTCTAATGTTCCTGTTCCCAAAGGGTTTTACAAACTCCTCTCGAGTCTGTTGACATTACAAAACTGAAACACGCCTCAAGATAACACCACTTTTAATTTTAGGTCCATTGCCCAAATCTGAAGGGAAGCTTCTCTACAGAGCAACGGAGTCTCCTTCAGAATGAGAAACAATCCGGAATAACTGGCAGGAACTACGGGGATGTTTCCTTGAACATGAGTTTGTGTGGGAAGGCCCATCACCCTCCGACGACAGCCGCCAGGGACGCTGCAGAAAGAGAAGCAGAGCTCTCGCATCCTAGGCACCCACACGGCCGGGTGTGGACCCGCTGAGCTGTCCCCACAAACCGGAGCGAGGTGAGAAAACCATTTCTGTGGCGTGCAGCCTGGGGAAAGGCCTTCTGCTCACAGTCGCTGTGAATTAGCTGTGCTCACCCACTGTCCCTGAGATCCTAAACCGCAGCCGTCGTGGGTAAGGGTGGGGGTTTCCTGTCTTAATGTCAACCTGCTACGTGAAATCCTTCACAGGATGCTGGTGCAGCAGGGAACTAACTTTTGTCCTCCCTAAAGTGACAAGATATTGCAGCGGTGTCCCTGAGGAGAGGGGGGAGGAGGTACATGAATACAGGTACATTCCCTGGTGTATCAAATGTGAGTGGAGAAGAAGAGAAAGTCCTCTACCTAGAGCCAGCAGGCCTGCAGGGGCCGGAATTATTTAAGGCCAGGCAAACCAGCCACCAGAAGGTCGGGGGGAGAAGATGAACCAGGGGTAAAGAGAAGGGTGCATGAATCAGAAAGAGCACCTGATGGAAGAGCAGCCATGAAGGATGTTAGGATGGGCCAGGTGGGAGCAGGCAGGGACCACAGGCTTTCCAGGAACAGGCTGGGGACGGGGACAGCACTTCAGTTCTCTGTAGAATTTTAGCTCTCATGGGAAGTTTAAGGTCAAGTTAGTAAACCTTCTTCACTTGCAAAGGAAACACTGATGCCTGGAGATGTTGCTGCTTGCCAAAACTTATATAACTAGTCAGAGGCCGTGTTTGGGAGTGTGGCTGCTGGGACCAGTGCAGGCTGAGATGGAAAATTCTTCTGCTGCACGTTGTGGCAAGTGGGACATCAGGAACAGTGGTAGTCCCTGGGATGTGTCCAAGGGCTTGGCTCTTGGAGCTGTGAGGAGTGGAGAGATGCATCTGGGACTCACTCACGGCCCATCCTTCTGTCCTCAGCATTCTCAGCTTCTCCCGTGGGCCCAGCTGGAGGTCATGGTGACGGGGAAGCCTATTCCACAATCTTTAACCCATTTAATATCTGTGTTTGCCTAGTAAAGTGGGTATTACTGTCCCCACTTTGCAGGTGATAATAGTGAGAGTAGCTATTAATTGTGGAGCAGTTTTTCTGGTTGGGTGTTGTTATGGAGATAGGATATTTGTGTTCTCATTTACTCTTCTCCATGACTCAATGAAATAGGGCAATGTTATCATTACTGTTTTACAGATGACAGAAGTGAGACATGAATTCCTCGTCCAAGGATGACAGCTAGAGAACGTGGAGTTAGAATTCCAATCCAAGCAATCTGATGTCAGAACTCTGTGCTCCCGATAGGTAGCGATAAGTGAGGCCCTTCCTTAACCCATCTCGTGGCTAGTTGGAATGTGAACTCAGGTGCTCCAATGCCAAAGCATAGCACTTTTGCTATGTTGTGCTAGAGGAGGGAGACAGGAAAAAGCCTAGGTGGGAATCTGGAGGGATTTGGGAGAGAAAAAGACAAATGCCTACACAAACAGCCTTTTCCTCTTGTATGATGAGCTTCCAGTGAAAAGACATGGGGTCCTGGGCGCCTGGGTGGCTCAGTGGGTTAAAGCCTCTGCTTTCGGCTCAGGTCATGATCTCAGGGTCCTGGGATCGAGGCCCGCATCGGGCGGTCTGCCCAGCAGGGAGCCTGCTTCCCCCCCCCCTCTCTCTGCCTGCCTCTCTGCCTCCTTGTGATCTCTCTCCCTCTGTGAAATAAATAAATAAAATCTTTAAAAAAAAAAAAAGAAAAGAAAAGACATGGGGTCCTGCTTTCCTTTAAATGTCCTGAAGCAAATTATCTAGGGTGTAGGAGGTCCTACTTCGAACTGGTCCTGTCCATTCACAGACGAAGCAGGAGGCAAGTTTCAGGAGGCAAGTTTCAGGAGGCACAGGAAGGACCCTGAAGAAATGCCTGGACCCGAGCTGAAGCCCAGGGCCCTGGGTCTGAAGAGGGCTGTCCCAAGAAGCCACACAGGTAGTGGGGATCTGGCTTTCCAGGGAAACAGATCTTAGTTTATACTGGAATGTTTTTAAAATTAAAATATACACAATGCCTGCTTCAGTCTGAGCCACAAAGGATGGCAACTTCAATGAATAGTAATTGCCATTACAGGGTTCAGTCTGCAGCTTTCCACTTTGGAAAACATGATTTTTAATCATCCACAGGCTATTAGGCACTTGGATACTAAGCAACACTAACTAAACTCATTATATAGTAATTTAATATCGGAATGCTAGTTTGCTTGTAGGGAAGAAAGGGAGAAACTATATTCCTATCTAAAACATCAATATCTAATATGAAAGACTGGCCAGACCCGATCAGAAGCCAGAAAGGTACAGAATAAAATCAAACGAAGTTTGTAAAATCAAGGTACACTCTTCAAGCACATTTTACTGGCCCCAAGAGACACTATTCCTCTGCCGTCTGTAGTGACCAGCACAGAGACACTCACTTTAGTTTCTCTCTTTTATTAAAAAATGGTTCTGGGGCGCCTGGGTGGCTCAGTCGTTAAGCATCTGCCTTCGGCTCAGGTCATGATCCCAGGGTTCTGGGATCGAGTCCTGCATTGGGCTCCCTGCTCGGTAGGGAGTCTGCTTCTCCCCCTCCCACTCCCCGTGCTGTGTTCCCTGTCTCGCTGTGTCTCTATCAAATAAATAAATAAAATCTTTTTAAAAAGTCCCACAGAAGCAAGTTTGACTGTCATCCCTTTCTCTCCCACATCAGGAAGCGTCCCTGAAGGCGAGTGAGTATAGTATAAAGGAATGCTCTTACAGGGAAAGCCTGCCCTCTCGCTCCCATGCCACACTTTATTGCCAGTAACTCACTGCCATGCTAACATCTTACACCGCAAACCTATATGTTTGGTGGCATTGAACACACAACGGTCTTTATTTCTTAATTCCCCTTTCTGGACTGGTGAATTTTGAAGTGGGTGCTGCAGAGCCCTGGGGTTTCTTAGAGATCTCACAGGTGCTGTCTATCTCTGAAGGATGTTCCTCCTCTGCTCCTTATCTATTTTCTACAAAGAATGTGTGGATAAGATCTCCTTGCCTGGCGATTGTGACAAGGCAGTAAGTGTGAAGCAGGAATGACTTAAGCTCACTTTAGGTCAGTTAGAGTAGTTTAGTCTCATTGGTAAGTAACACAGTTCTAAGCTTTTTCTTACGATGAGCTTCCCAGACAGATCTGTTTTACACTTCATTAGCTTTAGTTGCCCAATAGTTATATTTTTTGGCTTTTCATATAAATTTTGGGATGGATGTGAGCTATGTCTAGATTGCAACCACAAATCTCTCTATACACTAAAGAAATCAATGGAAAATAAGATTCTATACAATTTAAATTGTAGTCAGTTTTCTGAAAGTAGATATTCTTTTAAGTGAGGGACACCTACACAGTGTCATTCCATAGATGGGGAACAACCAGTCTCTCAGGCTACTATTACCAGGTTTTTTCCCCCGATTATCAGCAAAGATTTTTTAAGAAATAAGATACCTGCAACCCAAAGAAATATGCATTGATATTTTCTTCCATGGTATTTCCTTCTAATATTTAACAAAGTGGAAATCTTATCTATACGTGGTTTTATATTTTTTCAATGAACAGTTGTTAATGCTAGATTTTGAAAATCTTTCCATTTGACTATACTGATACTACAAAAAAAACACATTGTGATGAACCCCATTTATTAATTCATCAAATATTTCTGAGTTCCAAATATTTGGGAAAACTGTCTAACCCTGGGCAGTTGCACACCCCACTACCAGCTTCCTGTCTCCTCTCCTCCTCTTCCCCATGTCTCCCCCAGATCCCTCCTTGGGTGGTGAGATTCAGTGGTCTCCTATGCCAAACCTGTTTCTTTTCTTCTTTTAAAGATGTTATTTACCTGTCAGAGAGAGAAAGAGCATAAGCAGGGGAAATGGCAGGCAGAGCAGACAGAGGTTCTCAGAAGCAGGC
This sequence comes from Ailurus styani, assembly GCA_002007465.1. Classification (NCBI taxonomy): domain Eukaryota; kingdom Metazoa; phylum Chordata; class Mammalia; order Carnivora; family Ailuridae; genus Ailurus; species Ailurus styani. Next base: position 274,761 of record LNAC01000991.1, on the reverse strand, counting down.
TCCCCGCTGAGCAAGGAGCCCGATATGGGACTCAATCCCAGGACTCTGGGATCAGGACCAGAGCCGAAGGCAGATGCTTAATGACTGAGCCACCCACGCATCCCACACCTGTTTCTAAATACATTAAAAGTGGAGAAAAAAATAACCTGTTGGAGAATTGTGTTCTCTCTCAACAAAGCCATGCTTGCAACCCTATTGTCTTCCAGCAGATTAAAATGTCCTATTTGGGGTGTCAGCAGCTTAGTATTAACTTTTCTTCTATATACATTCTTGCATTGACAATGCTGACGTCCTTCAAGGTAGTGAGCCTCGAGCTAACTAGGGACCTTGTGGTTGGAAATGCAAAGGAGAAAACATGTTAATATGCTTTAAGACTATTAGCCCAGGTATACACACCTTTTCTGTTTTACACACATGCACACACACACACACACACACACATCTGTGGATACAGAGAACATTGCACAGCTCCTCTCAAAGTTTGGGAGACTTGCATGTACAAGATTCTTTATTTCACAACCCTTGAGCTGTTAACCTAAGTACAACATGACCTAATTAACATAGAGTTTTAGTTAATGCATTAAGAAGGACTACACTAGGGGCACCTGGGTGGCTCAGTGGGTTAAGCCTCTGCCTTCAGGTCAGGTCATGATATCAGGATCCTGGGATTGAGCCCCACATCAGGCTCTCTGCTGAGCGGGGAGCCTGCTNCCGCCCCCCGCCTGCCTCTCTGCCTACTTGTGATCTCTCTCTAATAAATAAATAAAATCTTTAAAAAAAAAAAGGACTACAATACTTGATTGACAGAGCCACTAGTATGTTATTTAAAAGCAAAACAGTAATATACTGACGGAGCTCTGTCAAGTTCAGGGAGATCACCCATTTTATCTGTGGAATTCTTCCATTTAACCATATTTATTGAGTGCCTGGGTATTCTATAGAAAACAAATCCTTTCATCAGTCTAGAAACACTAACCCTATAAACACAATATGTACACTGAGGTAAATATGTCATTAAACATAATTTTGTGTTATGGAGATAAAAAAAGAGGCCAGTTTAGACTAGGGACTCAGGAAAGTTCTTTTGGAAAAAGTGACAGTTGAACAGATAGATACCTGAGGAGTAGGATTATCCCCAGGAAGATGGGAGAAAGATGTTCTAGAATGAGGGGACAAACTTTGCACCATTTTGAGATGGGACAAAGGTCAGTGAGACAAGAATGAAATGCATAATGAATGTAAATTTAGAAGCTAAGTAGGTGCCAGAAGATGCTGGGCCTTGCCAAGAACAGGGTTTGGTTTTATTCAAGACACAGCAGAAAAATCGTTGGTTTTAAGCAGGGACAAGCACTAACAATGTGTTCATACATTTTTGCCTGTGTNGCAGAAAAATCGTTGGTTTTAAGCAGGGACAAGCACTAACAATGTGTTCATACATTTTTGCCCGTGTCTCAAAGAGAANGGGACAAACTTTGCACCATTTTGAGATGGGACAAAGGTCAGTGAGACAAGAATGAAATGCATAATGAATGTAAATTTAGAAGCTAAGTAGGTGCCAGAAGATGCTGGGCCTTGCCAAGAACAGGGTTTGGTTTTATTCAAGACACAGCAGAAAAATCGTTGGTTTTAAGCAGGGACAAGCACTAACAATGTGTTCATACATTTTTGCCTGTGTCTCAAAGAGAATCTTTACGATAGGTTTCTAAATGTGGACATTTGGGGTCAGAGACAGGACTGTTTCTCAGGCTCTTGCTATTTCAAGAGTTCATACCGAGTCAGTTCAGTGGTGGGTGAGTGGCCATTTCTTTCACCCTCAATAATAGGGTCACTGAAGAATTCCATTATTTGAAGAAAAGCAGTGTCCTGTTTGGTTGTCATTTTATTGTTAACTTGGACATTGGTCAATATTTGCTAATAGTTCATATTTCTTCTTTTAGAAATTATCAATGACTTTTGTCCCTTTTCTGAGGGGCATAATGTTAGTATAGATCTTACTGATGTTAAATAGCTTCTTTATTTTTTAAAGATTTATTTTATTGTTTATTTGAGAGAGAGAGAACATGAGCAAGAGGGGCAGAGGGAGAGAGAGAAAGAATCTCAAGCGGACTCTGCACCGAGTGCATGGGACTCCATCTCAGGAGCCCCAGACCACCACCTGAGCCAAAACCAAGAGTCAGAGGCTCAACTGACTACACCACCAGGTGCCCTGTCTCTGTATCTAAGGACTGTTACCTTAGCCCTCATTTCTTACAGATGCATTTATATATATACATTCTCCCAGTTTTCTTTTTACTGTTACTTCTCCAGTCTTCCCACTTACAAGGGTAATTTGCCATTGAAAAAAACCATTTTTGTAGGGGCACCTGGGTGGCTCAGTCGGTGAAGCCTTCAGCTCAGGTCATGATCCCCTGGTCCTGGGATGGAGTCCCGTGTTGGGCGCCCTGCTCAGCATGGAGAGCCTGCTTCTCCCTCTCCCCCTGCCTGCTGCTGCTCTCTCTCTCTCTGTCAAATAAATAAATAAAATCTTTTAAAAAAACCACAACATTCTTGTAAGTTGAAAATGCAGTTGCTATTACTTTAAATCAGAAGAAATGCTATGTGTTCTGGAGTCCCCATTCATGAAAAACTTGTTTATATTGTTAAGGTAACACAATGTAACACTTTCTGTTTACCAATTTCTCTATAATGTTCTGTTCATCTGTATTCCTGAAGCTTTTTCGTAATTATTCTGCATTATATACTTAAGACTGTGTTCTCAAGTCACTGTTTAATGCAAAACAAAAACGTAACATCAATCATAATAGTAAAGGCAAAATAAAAGCAATGCATTTCAGTAGCACCTGCATGAATTCACTATTGCTACATCCTAGCAAACCAGGAACACACTGAGGCAAGGAGTCAACGGTCCCAAGCACTATAGCTGTGAAGTATTCCTCTCCACCAGCCCCAAGAAATCTTAATTGGTCCTTTCATGTGAACAAAGCAGGAGGGAGGGTGTTAGAAGACCCCCTTTATAAAGGGTCAAAGTTGTAACACCAAAGGGCGTATTTTAAGCAAGGTCTGTATCTGGTTTTGACTTAAAGGATTCATATATTTAAAAAAAAATTTTTTTTAGAAACTTAAAAAAAAAGATTTTATTTATTTATTTGACACAGAGAGATTACAAGTAGGCAGGGAGGCAGGCAGAGAGAGGAGGAAGCAGGCTCCCTGCTGAGCAGGGAGCCTGATGTGGGCCTGGATCCCAGGACCCTGAGATCATGACCTGAGCCGAAGGCAGAGGCTTTAACCCACCCAGGTGCCCATATATTTTTATATAGCCAAATTTATTACCTTTTGTGATAAAAACCATTGCTTTAGGGCTTGGCATAGTCTTCTCCACCTTTAATCTTACAGCTATCCACCCATATTTTCTTCTAACTTTTGGAAAATGATTTTTAGTTTTTAATGACATTTAGGTCATTGGGTTATTTTTAGTGCAAGGTAAGGATGTAATTTATTTTTTAAAGAGACATATTTTCCATATCAATTTGTTGGATAATTCATGTCTTTTCTATTTAAATAATACTTCCCCGCCCCCCACAGTGATCCAAGATTCATTGTTTATGCACCACATCCAGTGCTCCATGCAATACATGCTCTCCTCAATACCCACGACCAGGCTCACCCACCCCCTCCCCCCTCTCCTCCATAACCCTCAGTTTCTTTCTCAGAGTTCACAGTCTCTCATGGTTCATCTCCCCTTCCGATTTACCCAATTCACTTTTCCTTCCCTTCCCCTAGAGTCCTCCATTTTATTCCTTATGTTCCACAAGTAAGTGAAACCATATAATTGACTTTCTCTGCTTGACTTATTTCACTCAGCATAATCTCCAGAATCATCCATGTTGATACAAAAGTTGGGTATTCATCCTTTCTGATGGCTGAGTAATAATTCCATTGTATACATGGACCACATCTTCTTTATCCATTTGTCTGTTGAAGGGCATCTAGGCCCATCCCAATCAAAATTCCACTGGCATTTTTCAAAGTGCTGGAACAAACAATTCTAAAATTTGTATGGAACTAAATACTACCTCTTAAAGCAGAAACTGGAAAAAGTAGTCTGATCAAGTCAAGCATTAGCTAAGTGTAGAAAATGCTGGTGGAGTTTGGGAAGAATTAGGACTGTTGTGGGTCCTTTGTTGGGTGGTGCTGTCTTTGAAACATCTCCTAGTTGATGCACACTACTCTTCGTGCCCCACTGCTTTTCCTTTTCACTTTTCTCTGATACACTTGCTGTCTCTGCAGTCTGGCAGGTAATTTCATGGTATAACCTAAGTTGTATGGAAGTAACTATTTTGGTCTTCTGGGCCTCCCCCAAATCCCCACCCCAAATCATTGGCCCCAAACCATTGGCTCAGACCACACCCCCTCCTCCATATTCACTCAGCTGAGGAAATGAGGTAAATGAAACTGTTCTGGAGGCAAAATGGAACCAAGGGCTAAATTCTAGGCAAAATAAATAGGAAATCTGGGGATAAACTAACTTACATTAGATAGAATGAGAGATAGTATCTGGGTACAAACATGGAAATGATGCCTGCACAATTTAATTGGCGAAAAATGCGGAGTTGTGCGGTCACCTCTTTCCTAAAAGGTAAGCTTCCTTTTATACTTACATGAATTTGTCTTACTTAGCAGCCTCCATGAAAGACGCAGAACCATACAGTCTGCTATTTTATAGATGACATTATTAAAAAAAAAAGGGTGATTTACTTCAAGCTGTTCATTGCTAGAATTCCTGGTCTGGCATTCAAACCAGATAAGGTTTGGTTTTTTCTGACTCCCTCTCATCCATCTGCTGGTTTTTAATGACATATATTTATGTGTAAAGTAACATTATTTCGTGACGTGTCTTGATCTAACCAAAAACTTTCTGAGAGGTATCAGAAGCAGGGCTGCGAGTGGTTGAAAGACTGTTTTCTTGACTGGGGTGCATCACAGAACACCTGTGCAAGTACTACCCATTAGTAAATTCTCCCTCTTAAAGAGCAGCGATGAAAGAAGATTGATGAGTTGGATCTGAATCCCCAAATTTCCTGTACAGTCTCTTCCCAATGATTTTCAGGTGCATATGTCCAAGGAGGACCAGAGTAAGAAATTTGGGTTGACAGGTCTTCCTTCCAAGCTCCCAGTGGAGAAAGGTCATCAAGGAAAACGTGTGATATCTATCTATACCAGTCTGCTTATCCCTGAGACTTAGTAAACCATACACTGGATCTTCTCTCGCTAGATGCACAACTACGAACGAAAACAAGAGGAGCTGCTTCTCCTTCCACAGATTTGTACTGTTTTTACCCAACTGATAATGGGTGGTCCTGTTCTCCTGGCGGTCCTGGGTGTGCGCGCATGAACCGGGGAATCTGGCACGTCCCTGCAGTTGTTTCTGATGATCGCATTAACGAGACCTCCGGAGCAGGTTACCGGTTTTGCTCACCCACGCCCTGACGGCCGCCCGGGCCCGGCAGCTCGGCCGGCGCACGGCAGCGCGGGGCCTGGCCCACCCGGAGCGGACGTGGGCCCGCATCGCCCCCAGCCCGGCAGGTCCGAGCCTGACGATGCTGCGAGCGCCGGGAGCTTTGTGCGCTCGGCTCCCGGCTCCCGCGTGCCCGCACGTACGTAGCCTTCACGTGTGTGCCGCTCGCAAGTGCATGTGTGGAGATGTAAGAATATGCTGAAGCCAATTCGGAGTCAGGCGCCGAGGACAGGACGGAGGGAAGGTGGGTGTGGGCGTGCGCGGCGCCGGCCCGGCCGGGAGGGAGCCGGAGCCCGCGGCCCGCCCCCCCCGGGCCCCCCCCCCGCCGTACCGTCCCTCCCCCCCTGCC
>LNAC01000991.1:244203-267667 GCA_002007465.1 Ailurus styani | reverse complement strand
CAGCCTCCACGTGCACGGCCGCTCGCGCCGGGGTGCGGGCCGGCTGCGTGCTGTTGGCGGTGCGCGCGGGACCCGGGGGCGGGTGGGCTCCGGGGTCCGGGGGCGCCGAGCAGGTGCCAGGTGGCCTGTGCGGGCACGGCCGCCTGCGGGCTGGAGCGGCCATCGGGCTCCCCGAGGTTTGGGTCCTGGGTCCTCCGGTGCCCCGCATCCCACTGTAAGCCTGCTGAAAAATCGTCTGTTTCTTGAAAGGCAGAAAGTAAAATGCTGACTTGTTTTCTTTTCAAATGAGAAACGGAGTAGTTGTAGCTTACTAATTGTGGGATGCGTAACCTTTTCAGGTTTGGGGGTCCTCGATTCTAATTAATGATTGGAAGTTATTAGGGATATAGTCTTGGTTGTACTTAAAAAGTTTGAATGTTTGCTGGTAAGCAAGGTCACCTTTGTGATTTTTCTGAGTTCTAATTTGTACAGTAAGATAGAATAAGAATTTTTGTTCAGGCGTGTTATTGTCGGCGTCTTTGGCTAACTGGCGCTGGTTACAGGGTTTATTTTGGCAGACTCTTTATAAGATGGCTAGGCTAGAGAATCAAAGATCAGAAGATATGGGATGTAATTATGACAGGATGAATCCGGGTTTTTTTCCTTGCTTAACTCTACCTGTGGTTAACAGGATTTCTTTTACATGGTACTTTTGCCCATAGATGTTGTTCATGTGAAAACTGAGTCTCCCTCTTACATTCTGTAAAGTGGGCAATTTATTTTTGCAGTTATCGGTTGTAAGGTGTTTAAATACACAGATATGTAATTGCTTTACAAAGAAAAATCACTGAACACGTTGATGTTCGCTCCTGAGCGCATGTGGAATATTCCTGGGACATGGTTATGTTGGTGCTTTGGATGTCCTCTTACATGTTTCCGTGAATTGACACGTGTTTATGTAAACTCTAACCCTTTTGTAATTCTACCCCTTTTCCTTTAGGGGTGGTTCAAAATGGTGTGTAATAGAGACACTCATACCCTTTGGCATACTTGAGACATTAATTGAAATTAAGAATTTTAACATTCGTATTAGAGGTATCACTTCCTGCCCTAAGAATGCTTCAAGAACTAAAGCTCTGGTTTGTCCTATTTGCTTTACCTACCTTTACCATCCTTCAATTGAATTCTAATGGGAGACGTCATTTAAGCAAAGAGGTTGTACCTTGGGGGAAAATTTGAGTAAAGTGTCAGACTTTGCCTTATGATAGTTAAGTACTTTTCCCTGCTTGAAAACCTTAACTTGCACTTAACACTGACTTTTTTTTTTTAAACAGGGTGATTAGCTTTTTTTTGTCATTTAGATTAGAGAGGTAACATATAGCAAAATGACTCTGAAGACATATGACTTAGGTCTGAATCTCTCCTCTGTGATTTACTAGCAAAGTCACAGCAGGCAGATTACCCAATCTCGCCATGCCTGGTCTCAGTTTCCCTATCTGGAAAACAAGAGTGAACAGTAACTGTACCAACTTCATAGGGCTATGGATGCATGAATCACTATTAGACTAATTCAGTTCAGTTGAATCAGATTCATTTGGGTTGATAATTGAAACATGTGTGGAAAGGAGTGGACCTCTGAAATGGCAGCACAGCATGTTTATGTGTGCCTTGGTTACTAATCTGTGTGTGTTGGAGCATACCTCTGAATCCCTCCGAGTATTCACTTTAGTTATCCCAAAGTTAGAAAATAAGCATTTGTCATATTCCTCAAGACTCATTTACTTGAAGCAGTTTTTAAGGATCTTTTTGTCTTTACTTTTTTTGCTTTTATTCTCTTTACTGGTAAAATACACATAACAAAATTTACCGTTTTAATTTTAAAATGTGTAGTCTAGTGGTATTAAGTAAATTCACACTGTTGTGCAGAGATAATCACCATCCATCTCCAGGGCTCTTTTCGTTTTGTAAGACTTAAACTCCATACTTAACACCGACTCCCCACCTCCCTCCCCCAGTGCCCAGCACCCACCTATCATGACTTCTGTATCTTGATGAAGGGTCTGGGTAACTGAAGCACATAGTATAAGTGTTCTTATTTTAATCATTAGTAATCAGTGAATCATTTTCTCTTTTCCCACATCTGTCATCATGTTATATGTTTTGTATTTACTTAAAGCAGGAAGACTTTCTGAAAAAAGAATCACTGCTTGTCACCTCATATTGATCATTGTGGAATTCATATCCCTTACCAATAGTTTTTCTGGGAATTTTGACAAAAAATAAGAGACTTGACTTTAATTTCCAGCTGTATTTCTTGCACAAAAAAAGTAACTTTCAGTTACTTTTTTTGCAGGGGCATTGTCAAAATTTCAAAACAACTTAAATCTGCTTTGGTGCAATGATTATGTGGAGATCAGTAGTGATCTGAAAGTTCTCTGTTTCATCAATGGTCTGTCCTTTGGTCTTGATTTTTTTGCAATGTTTTGGTATTCAGTAGTTTATAACATAAATGAGTAACATGATACTATGTACCAAATAGTGTATGTTCACCTACTCTTAGCCATTGTGCAAAGTTCTTCACATATGCTGTTGCACGGTTAGAAGTCCTACTTGTGATCATCTTAAGAGCACAGCAGCAGTCTTCCTTTTAATTATGGAAGGCCCCACCACCTCCTAGCATACCCCCGTCCCAACACACACTCTGTGAAGTAGACCAGCTAGTAGCTTTGTGAGAGAACTTGCTCTGTAGAATGTAAAAGTTTGAGAATTCCTCTGATAGGAAGTAAAGTGATAGAAACAAAGTTTAATGGGATGGAGATAAAAATCAAGTCTAAATACCCAAGAGTATTTTTTTTTTTAATAATCAAGTCTTAGCTGTAGTATTTTAAACCGCTTGTACTGCCTTAAGGAAAAATCTCATTGCACATATGCATGCCTGTTAATAATTTTCTACTCAGAAAATTCCTTAAAAGTTACTTAGTTGTATTGTGAAAATGCTGTATAATACTTAATGTACCAAGTCATTTATAAGTGCAAATAGTCTGTATATTGGACATTAAAAAATATTCGTGTCGTTCATTATGTACTGGTAGAAGCATTTAGCAAATTGTTAGATATAGATTCTTAGATTTGTAAAATTGAGGTAAATATCTTTGTGGACCTAGGAAATATTTAGACATTTAACTAATCTTTCATTGTACTTTTTTATTATATTTTCTATTTCATAGCTAAGAGGCTAAATATTTGCCTAGCTTTACATGAAATTAAACTAATGGAATACTGTTGAATCCACGTTTTAAAGGCATCGTATGGCTTATCTATTCAGAGATGAGAGAAGTCTATTGCAGATGCCGTTGTGTTGGAAAAATGTGTATTGATGAAAACTTGTGTGATGTTTTATTTATTTTGTAAACTGGGTAATATTTGTAGAGATTAACTATTTTTTTTTTGAGATTAACTAGTTTTGTTTTAAATAAATGCTTTTGTCACTCCATAATTACTGATTCGTAAGATTACATTAAAGTATTGTGCATTCTTACAATAGGTACAATATGTTTTAATACCTTGAGTTCATTCCTTAAACATTGTTATTTATGGAAACTACTGTGTACTAGCCACTTGCCAGGTAACAGTTACTGAAGCAAGAGGAGTGTGGCAGAAGAAAGTGTTTAAGTGCTGTGGACAGTGTATGTGAGTTACAGTATATTGCATTTGAGTTAAGAGTACTTTTGGGGTTTAACATGTGATTTTTTTTTTAAGATTTGTTTATTTTAGAGAAAGAGCACAGGCAAAAGGAGGGGCAGAGGGAGAGAGAACTCAAGAGACAGACTCCCTGCTGAGCATGGGTGGGGTTTGATCTCAGGACCCTGAGATGATGACCTGAGCAGAAATCAAGAGTCAGACCCTTAACTGACTGAACCACCCAGGCACCCCTTAGCACTGACTTCAAATTTATTCTGATTTGTAACTTTGTGATTTTATTAAGTTTACCACTAAAAACAACTTTGTTGTGATTAATAATTTTTTATGTTCTCCAGATGTTATCTAAACATTTAAGTGACAGGTAGACCCACTTAAAATTTTTAATATTTTCTCCAGTTTGATCTATTTATATGTTAAGTAAATTTAAAATATAAAGAGGGAAGAATCTTCTTCCCTACTTAAGCATTTATTGTGTAAATACAAAAGAAATATATGTACAAAATTTTTACCGGATATGTTGAGAGCCTGTCAAGAATACTAATTCTCACAGTTGGGATTAAAAAATGCTAAGTTTTTTAAAATCAGGAAGATACTGTCATTTATAGCAAGAGAATCTGTCATATAAATACATTTCAGCTTGACTGTGTATTCATATTAGGTCCCTTGAGAAGCTTACTTTAGAAGCAGTTTTAGAAAGCTGGGTATCTTTGTAAACATTTTGTTTGTGGCAGCACCATTTTTTAAAAAAGGGTCACTTAGTGGGGCGCCTGGGTGGCTCAGTCGGTTAGACATCTGCCTTTATCTCAGGTCATGGTCTCAGGACCCTGGAATCAAGTTCCACATCAGGCTCTCTGCTTGGTGGGGAGTCTTTCTCTGCCCTTAACCCCTTCTTGTGTGTGCTCTGTCTCAAAAAAGTAAAATCTTAAGAAAACAAAGGGGGGGCACTTAGTGAGCACCTACTATAACCAGGCAGTTGTGTTCTTGCTTTAATCTTTCCAACAGCCCAATGAGAGGAGTATTGTTGCAGTAAGATTATGTGATGAGTTACATTGTTACAACAGATGTAAATTAATTTACAAGAGGACCATGGATTCAGAGGGTTAAGTTAGCAGTGCGGGAGGTCACACAGAATACATGATCAAATGGGTTTTGAGTTCAAGTGGACGACTACCACACCAAAATCTGTTTGCTGCTGTTTCCCTAAAAATCCACCAACTACCGGGATCTTTATAGTGATGTATCTTCATCCTCCAATGTACATTTATAATCCTTCAAAAGCACAGAATAGTAAAAGAATGTAACACTATGTCTACTCCTCTTTCAGAAAGTAGGAGGTGGGAAGAAAGGAGTAGTATCAGGTACCTCCTGGTAGTCAGAACGTCCCAAATGCAGAGTTCCTATCGATTGTCGTTTCACTGGTAATAACAGGTAGTGATCTAAGGGCAAGCATCGATAATTGGCTCTTTGTCTTTCTGTTACTATGGGCAGCTCGCACTAGGAAGATGACTTGGCTCAGGTGTTGGGGGGAATCTGTAGTCTTCATTTTAATCCTCAGGTATACAAGAGAAAGGTGAGCATTTTCAGAATGAACTCCAACACTGAAGTGTTCTTGCTCTATTAGGGGAGAGGGCATTGTCTTGAGGAAGCTTTTAACATTCCTTTTGCCGAATAAGTTCAGTTTGGATGGAAGTAGCTAATTTCTTGAAAGTAGCTCTAAGTGCTGAGGCTTCAGAGTTCAGTAGGTGGTTCCAGTTCCCTGAAATAAAGTACTATGAGTGGCATATGGTGGAAAGAGATGAGATGAAGTGAATTGTAGCACACGCAGACCCAGACCACTGGTGCTCCTCAGAAAGGATGTTGGGATGGAGTATTAAGTACGGTTTTCTAATTTAATAGTTGTGGAAAGATTTTTCAGAAGTCTTTTAATGAAGGGTAAACATGGAGAAAGCTCTGCATGGGGAAACTATCTCAACTTAAAAGCTATTATGAAGCTCTCAGGGTTTTGTTTTTTTTTTTTTTTTGTAGATTCTTGATTTATCTGCCTGCTGGTGGTTTTTCCATCTCTGAGCTGCACCTGAGAAATGTTATCTGGGAGATCAGGTCCTTAATCTGCAGTTGGTTTTGACGTGTAGCACCTCTACTTTAACTGCTCAGTCCTTCCAGTAGTAACAACTGAGATTATTTGGGATTTCCACTGATACTGCATTTAAAAGATTTTTCAGGCATTTTATTAATCATTAGAGGTGTTGTCTTTTTAGATTATGGAGAATATGAAGTTCAAGGTGATTTATTTTTCTTTTGTACTTTTTTTTTTTTTGAGATTTACTTATTTTAGAGAGAGACAGCATGAGTAGGAGGAGCAGAGAGAATCTAAAGTGGACTCCACGCTGAGCTGGGAGCCTGATGCCGGGCTTGATCCTAGGACCCCGGGATCATGACCTGAGCCGAAATCAGGAGTCAGATGGTGAACTGTGTCACCCAGGCACCCCATTCTTTTGTGCTTGTAATTTAACATTTGTGTTTTAAAAAACATCACATTTAATATATAACATAAAAGTACCTGTTATTGTTTATTTTGAAATACCTTCTTTTACTATTCTGCACACCTACAGTCTAGACACACATAATCTTAGGAAGCCTCTGCTTGTGATCTGTATTCATGTTGGATTGCTTCAGGTAAGAAACTTTTATTTGAGTCATTTGAAAGTTAAATTTTATTTTCTAAGGATTACTAAGTGTAGCCTTTAGTCTCTGTTATTTTCAGGTGACTTAAGTTGAGCAACCACTAGTCCAGTTTCAAGCTGGGCTTTCTCCCGGCTGGTTGGTTCTGTAGAAGCCAGGGTGTGTAGCACGTGGGGTTGAAAGGGGAGGAAGTGGCTCGGGCAGACTCCCTCTTTGCCGGTTGCTCGTGCTGGTGCAGCCCCTTCCACACTTCATCTCCTGCTGGTGTCAGTCCTCTGGCTTTTTCTTCTTGTACCTCACATGACAAACACAGCTTTTAGAGTGTGTCCTCACATTTTCTTAACTGTACACAATTTTCTCAGTTTTAGATTACTAGATACATTCAAAAGTTGTAGTACTTGGTGCTGTTTAAGTTGCATTTTAAATGGAGTGGTTTTGTTTTGTTTTAAAGATTTTATTTATTAGAGCTGGAGATGGGGAGAGGGGCAGAGGGAGGGAAAGAAGCAGACTCCCTGCTGAGTGTGGGGCCCGATGTAGGACTCGATCCCAGGACTCCGGGATCATGAGCCGAGCTGAAGCCAGAAGCTTCGCTAACTGAGCCCCCCCAGGTGCCCCTAAATGGAGTGTTCTTAGGAATTTCACCTTGAAGAGTAGCTTGGGAAATGTTATATGGGTGTCACCAGTAGGAGGTAGTATTAGTTCTTAAGTCAAGATGTCATTTCCTAGAATGAGTCTAAATACTGGAAATAATAGGAAGAGGATCACAGGAAGTTTGATTTATAGGGAGTAATTGAGAGAAATTTGAATTCTGCCAAATGAAATGCTGTTGTGCATGCTGGCCTCCTGAGGCTGGGCGGCCACTGGCTCTGCTCAGGGCCTCTTCCTTGCGCTATGGCCTGGACACTTGTTGAGTAGTGAGTGGAGATAGCTGGGAACCATCCTCCTTCCTTTCCTCCTGCCTGGGATTCTGATCACCCTGTCGTTCAGGTTTTGGGAGTCCGCTTTCCTCTCCTGCTGTCCTCAGTGTAAAACTTACTTCAGCTAGTAATTCTGTTGATCCTTTCAACAGTGATTTATTTTTTATCGTGCAAGTAGTACTGGTTGTAATAATAATACTTTAACTTTTGCTTGGGTATCCACCTTTCCCTCCCATCCACCTCCAGTGCTGACGTCAGCTCAAAATTTACGGTTTGTGGGCATTTTTGTTCTCTGCCGAGTTTCATCTTCTCCACCTTACTGCCAACCCTCCGTGATCTGTCCCCTCTTGTATTGCTTATTATTGAAGCTTTACCCCTTCCAGGTTCCTTAACCTGAGAACCCTGATCAAAATTCCCATGTGGTAGCTAGGGTAGTGCAGTACATGGTGCACATAGGTGGACAGAAGAATGCTCCTTTCTGTCTTCATTGCCTGCACAGTGTAGGCACTGCACAGTCATCTGGGTCCCAGATCCTACTTGATTTCTCATGTCAGCTCATCTTCCACTTTCCAGAATGACTTATTCCCCGGGTGAGAGAGGGCCTGTGTAGGGAGTCATGTACCCAACCCGGGATCTGCAGACGTATCTGCACTCCCCATCTCCTCAGAATCCTTCTTAACACAGCAACCTACGCCATCACCACACATCGAGTTGAAATGTGAAATGAAACCAAACCTTCTCCTACCTTTTTTCAAGATTACAGGAAACCCATTTTAACCAAATTAAAACTTGGAGTACTTTGGAAACATACATTGTATTAAGATAACAGGTATTTGGCAATTTAGCTGTAGAAAGTGCCAGATTAATTGGCAGACTTTGTCAGTGTCTGCTGTTGCCATGCACTTCGCAGTGGAAGATGGGGAAGTTTTCAGATTGTCTTGACTATGTAATCAAATATTTAATACATTTTCAAAGGTAGTATAAACTTTGATACATATATTACATCTGTTCATCAAACACAGTATAAAAACAAGCCCAGACACTGTGTTACGCAGTCCTGCTCAGAGGTCAGATGTCAGCCTGAATGCATGCTTTTCTGGAGGTTTGGTTTTGGTGCAGGAGTGCGTGCCAGGAACCCGCCTGCTGCGTGTTCTCACCCCTTGCGTGATTGGTGGTCTGTGATCTGGAAAATGGTCCTGTAACTTCTTAGTTCTTCTGCTACTCGTTCATTATAATAATACACATACAGTGAAATGAGATTCGCTCCTTCATGATCATAAAATATCCTTAAAGGAACTGATAAAAAATTGAGTGTTTTAAAAACTTGTAGTTGAGTCGCATGTGATCAAAATCTACATAATGGAAAAGTTCAGCTGTAAACTTTGGTCTAATTTTATGCATTAAAGAGATGGTATTTTAAGATCAAATATATTAGGAAGAAAGAGAGGTTGTTATAAACTAAGATTAAGTTTATTCCAGTGTTTGTTAGGTGCTCTTACCGTTAGTGTTACCGTTAGTGTAAGCTCTTTGCTGTGGGTGAAATTGCCCTGTGTTCCTCTGTTCTCAATCCCTTCATGGTGGTGCTCATACATACTTGTGTTGGTTCTGAAGACAGAATGGTATTTTTGTCCTTACTCAAGGTTAACGTTTACCAGTATATAGCCTGCAAATTATGGGAAATTCCTCTTGAAAAAAATATTCGTGAAATTAAGCCTTCTGGTGGACTTAGCATGGGCTAGTGTGGTTGCTGTGTAATAAATGAGTGGCCATTTAACAATGATTTCCAACATAAACATCGTGTGCCCTATTTCGTAGATTTTTAAGTTCCTAAAAGACAGTGATTGTGTCATTTTACTGGATGGTTAGAAAATCATGTGATGAGCATACCTCGGGGGCAGTAGTATGTCTTCTGCCCAGTGGCATCTGCTCCGCACTGGCTCCGTCTAACTGGAAATAGGGTGGAAGCTTCGGTTTTCTTCATATCCCAGCTTTCAGGGTGTTTGTGTTACAAAGTCATAGAAATGACTATTTAAAGCATTTAAAAAGTAAAGATGACATTTTATTATAATTACAGTTGATTCTTTCTATTCGCTGTAGTCCTGTGCTGTCTGGTCACCACAGACACTGAATTCCCCAGATGGGATCCTTTGCCTCTGGAGGAAATTATGTTCCTGCCAGCCCTCTGGTCACATTTTTGTGAACCAAAATGCCATTTCCATGCTACAGGGCCATTTGCTAAAATCCTTGTAAAAAAGGCAGTCTCAGTGCTGAGAACTTGTTCTCCATGACCCTTTTATTGCATAAATTTGCCTGAAAATTTAACCTTTTTTTCGCGGGGTGTCCCTTTTTGAAACCTGCCAGCCAGCCAGCCAGCACTAGCTGAGGGGGATTTCGTGTTTTCCTGAACCCAGGTAATGGGACTGTAAATTGCACTGGCTGTCAGCCTCAGAACAGGGCTGTCCACTACACTGATCTGTTGTCCTCTCCTGGGTCCATGAATGTTGCTGTGTGTCCATCTTCTGTGCGCTGTAGATGCTCCTTTAGCACTTTCCAGACTGGCTTCAGGCACAGATGGGCTCATCTTCTGTCCTCCTTGGTCCTGGGTGATAGCCCCGTAACCATAACCGAGTGCCTGAATGAAGCCTGCTGGACACCCGTGAGGCAGCCACAGCCTGCTGGGCTCAGCACAGCGTTTCAGCACTACATTGGGGCGGTTCACACCAGATTACCAGCACACAGCACAAAAATGCGAAACACGTGGCAGTAAGTCGCCTGCAGAAAGGACACTGTTGACGGTCTGAGCTGGGGCAGGAGGCAGCCTGAGGTTCCCTGCAGCTGGGACACCGCTGGGACGGTGTCCTGTCCTGAGCCACGGCCTGAATTTAGCAAGCAGGTCAATTCACAAACGTGTGATTTGCAAATAATGAGAATCCATATGGATTTTCATGTTTGTATCTTTTATTTCATCCAAAACTTCACGACTACAAATGAAATATGAGAAAATTGCTCTTATTTTGACTTCTATTAATTGGACACTTTTCCTCTGTAGTTTTCTGTCTTTAAAAATAGAGAATACAGAGCAACACTTGTGAAGAAAAGGGTAACACATGTTAAAAAAAAAACCAAACTTGAAAACACATTTGGCCTCAATAGCAGTCTTAAGCAGATTAAGACAGAATACAGTGTTTGCACTTTTGGGTTTGGTTGAATGGGGAACAAGACCAGGGGCACCTGGCTGGCTGGAGTATGTGACTCTTGATCAGAGCTGTGAGTTTGAGTCCCAAATTGGGCACAGAGGTGCCTTTAAGAAGACCAAAGAAATCTAAAAAGGCTAATTGCTATCTGTGGTGGCAGCCATCTAAAAAACCCCTACTCTTCATTCAGAGAAGAGCTTCTGAGCTCCTGCACCACGACCAGGGAGGACATCATCAGGGTGGTGCTCTGGTATTTGCTGGACAGACATTTAAAACGGTTTTTAAAGGGAAAGGGACTCTTGACAAACATGCATACTAGAAAGAGGTTAGTGTGTCAGTGACTGATGAACAGTAAGGAGATAGACAGTTAGAGAAGTCAAGTCCATAAACGTAAGAAGCATGACTGGTGTGTAAAGGTGAGTTTGCTCCCCGCGGGATTTTTGGTTTTGTCTGCAGACAGGAGGTGCCAGTGCTGGACTCTGCTGACAGCCCCCACAGCACAGACACCTGATCTGTGAGAGGGTCTGAGGTTTTGAAGCCCGGTGCAGGACAGGCAGGTGTCCATATGCGTGATGATGGCCCTGGCTTATCAGGAGAATGCGTGTTTGCTCTCTCTCTACTCGGTTTAAGCAGGTAGTTTGTATCACCTTGCTTTAAGGAAATTTTAATACTTAAAAAAAATTATTTGGAAGACTTATACATCTTTAAATTTTTTANTCTACTCGGTTTAAGCAGGTAGTTTGTATCACCTTGCTTTAAGGAAATTTTAATACTTAAAAAAAATTATTTGGAAGACATCTTTAAATTTTTTTAAGTTTTTAAAATTCCAGTGTAGTTAACATGCAGTGTTATATTAGTTTTAGGTGCACAATGTAAGGATTCAACAATTCTTACGTGTCCTGTTTTTAAATAAGGATAAACTAAGTGTTTTTTAGTGTTTTTTTCCTTACNCGATGCGGGCTTCGATCCCAGGACCCTGAGATCATGACCTGAGCCGAAAGCAGAGGCTTTAACCCACTGAGCCACCCAGGCGCCCAAGGATTCAACAATTCTTACGTGTCCTGTTTTTAAATAAGGATAAACTAAGTATTTGTTTTTTAGTGTTTTTTTCCTTACGTAAGTCTTGTTACAGTAACTTGTTGGAATGCTTTTTTTGTTGTCATGTGATTAATTTCTTAACATAAATCTGGTCATCAGAGATATGCATACTATAGCTTAAAGGCCCTTATTTAAATTAAAAAACTCTAGTGTGATCTCCTTTAGATAGTGTGAAAACCATAAATTTGGAGGTAGACAAGTAGATTATATTCTTTTGAGAGGTTTGGCATAGTTTGGTCTGCATTTTCATAAACTTCCAGGACATGACTCAGAGTACTTATTAGTAAAAGCACAAAGTGATTTGAGTCAAATTAAGAATACAAACAAAAAATATGTTCGTATTAATATTTTAAGTTATGTAGGCACAAGTCTTTTCATTGATATTTGAAATTTGGCAGTATATAATCTATCTTTGATACTTTTTGCTGGCAGAGGACAGGAGAATGTTATAAAGTTTTTTTTAAACTGAATTTTATAATTTATACTTAATCACTGTTATTTTCTGTTAAGGATAACCTACTATGGGGATGCCTGGGTGGCTCAGTTGGTTAAGTGTCTGCCTTCTGCTCGGGTCATGATACCTGGGGTCCTGGGATCAAGGGCCCCTCCCCCCAACTCCCCCTGCTTGTGCTCTCTCTCTGACAAATAAATCGAATCTTAAAAAAAAAAAAGGATAAGCTGCTATGTATTGACTGATACCAGGCTTTGGGGACTTGAGGAAAATAATTTAGATTTAAAATACGGCAAACGTTATTGAAACCTGGCAGGTTTGCATAATTCTACTTTTGTGTATGGCTCCTCACTTGAATGAGGATATGTCCTTTGGCTTCTGTGACTTGTGTTTTAAGTGCCTGATTCACTGGTTTCTAGCGCATTCTTAAGATGGTGCTGCCCTTCCTCCTTGCGCTGTCCCTCCTCCTGCGGCCGCTGTCCCCCCTCCTCCGCGCACTGTCCGTAGCCCGTGCGCCGTCCGTCCTCCTCGGTGCACTGTCCCTCTTCCTCCTCCTTGGCGTGCTCTTCGTCCTCCTCGGCGTGCTGTCCCTTTTCCTCCTCCATGCACTGTCCCTCCTCCGGGCCCTGTCCGTCCTCCTCCTCCCCACGCTCTCTTCCTCCTCCTTTGCGCGCTGCCCGTCGTCCTCCGCGTGCTGTCCTTCCTCTTCTGCTCGCTGTTGGTCCTCCTCCTCCACATGTTGTTTGTTCTCCGTGGGCTGTCTGTCCTCCTCCTCCGCGCGCTGTCCCTCTTCTCTGCGTGCTGTCCCTCTTCCCCGGGCGCTGTCCCTCGTCCTCCGAGCGCTGTCCCTCTTCCTCCAGCGTGCGCTGTCCCTCGTCCTCCACGTGCTGTCCCTCCCTCGTCCTCCGAGCGCTGTCCCTCTTCCTCCAATGTGCGCTGTCCCTTTTCCTCCAGGGGCTGTCCCTCTTCCTTCTCCATGTGCTGTCCCTCTTCCTCCACGTTCTGTCCCTCGTCCTTCTCCACGTGCTGTCCCTCTTCCTCCAACGTGCGCTGTCCCTCGTCCTCCTTGCATGCTGTTCCTTTTCCTCCAACGTGCTCTGTCCCTCTTCCACGCGCTGTTTGTCCCCCTCTGGGCTTTGTCCCTCTTTGTCCTCCGCGCGCCGTCCCTCCTCCTCCTTTGCGCACTGTCCTTCTTTCTCTTTGCGCTGTCCGCCCTCCTCCTCCACATGCTGTTTGTTCTCCGCGCACTGCCCTTCCTCCTCCTCCACCTGTCTGCCTTCCGCTTGCTGTCCCTGCCAATTGGCCCATCTGGGGTGTTTCCTGTGGGTAGAGGCCTGTGGTCTTCCGTGTCTGCATTCTGTCACTGAGCATATTGTTGTGAGGTTCCTCTTTGTTTCGCGTGTCCTTGCTTCCTTCCTTTTTACGGAGATAGAATCGACATGATGCTGGTGTACGGTGTACCACGTGTTGATGGGATGCACTTACATATTTCCATACCTTCACTGCCATGGAGTTAGCCAACAACTCCATCATCTCACATAATTATGATTTTTGTTTTGTGATGAGAACGTTGAAGATACGGCCTCTCAGCAGCTTTCAAGTGTATACTATGGTATCGTTTACTATAATCACAATGCTGTGCATTATACCCCCAGAACTTTTATATCTTCTAACTGGAAGTGTATACCGTTTGACCAACACCTGTCCAGTTCTCTTTGTCATTTGCCGAGGAAAATTGCTAGGTCATATGCCAACTTCTTTCCTCTTGAGAAGCTGCTGAACGATTTTAAAAGTGGCTGCCTTGTTTTACATATGAGGGTACCACCTCTCTGTCTTGGCCAACACTTGTTGTCTCCCTGTTGTAGTCTAGTCTTCTTAGGAGTGTGAAGTGCCCTCTCACTGTGGTTTTGATGAGCATTTTCCTAATGACTGATGATGTTGGGCATCTTTTCATGTGCTTATTGGTCACTTGTTTATCTTCTTTGGAGAAATGTCTCCTCCTATCCTCGTTCATGTCATTGTCCATGTTTTAGTTGGGTTGTCTTTTTAACAAATTTAGGAAATTTTTTTATAGGTTATGCATAGAAGTCTTTTATTAGATACCTGATTTGCAAATATTTTGTCCTTTCTCTGGATTGTCTTTTCACTTTAGTGATGGTATCCTGTGAAACACAAAAGCTTCTAATTTTCACAATCCCTACTTCCTTGCATTTTTACATGATCCCCCATTTTTCTTTATACCTGTTTTGTACTTCACTGTGTAGGCGCCCCATGCTGTATTGAAGCAGTCAGTATTGCAGCTAGCTCTATGATAAATGGGTTTCTGCACATAATATTTGTGAACGTAAATGCATAAGTGATTTTGGTGGTTACTGTGACCTTCCCTCACAAGAAGACTGTGCTGTTTGTGTTCCCACCAGCAGGGTAGGAGGATGGTGATGGTCCTGCAGATACATAGAGGATATTGCGAGGCTCTTCTATTTCTGCTAGTTTCATAGGCATGGTTTATAGAGATGGTTTATTAAAATGGATTAGATTACTCTTCGAATAGATTTCTGTGAGCACTTGGGGCTAAATCTGAACATTTTATTTTATTTTATTTTATTTTTATTTTTTTTANCCAGGACCCTGAGATCATGACCTGAGCCGAAGGCAGAGGCTTTAAACCGCTGAGCCACCCAGGCGCCCTGAACATTTTATTTTATTTTATTTTATTTTTANGTTTTTATTTTTTTATTTTATTTTATTTTTTTTTAAAGATTTTATTTATTTATTTCACAGCGGGAGAGAGATCACAAGGAGGCAGAGAGGCAGGCGCAGAGAGAGAGAGAGAGGGGGAAGCAGGCTCCCTGCCAAGCAGAGAGCCCGATGCGGGCCTCGATCCCAGGACCCTGAGATCATGACCTGGGCCGAAAGCAGAGCCACCCACTGAGCCACCCAGGCGCCCTAAATCTGAACATTTTATCTTGTTCCATTAATCTCTGTCTTTTCATGTGTTAGTACCCCCACTGTATTAATTATATTTATTAATAATTATGTATTCCTGCTAGGGCTAGCTCTTTTTCATTGTTTTTCTTTATATTCTTCCTAATGAGGTTTTATAAAAATGTTTTCTTGCTCCAGAAAAAATAATTTTGAGTATTGTAATTGAAGTTGCATTAACTTATAAATTAACATAGGAAGGATTGGTATTTTGATGATATTGAGCCTTTCTACCCATGAACATGATAGATCTTTCCATCTATTCAATTATACATTTATGTTTTTCAAGAGCATTGTATAATTCTCACCATATTGGTTTCTATCAGCTATTTCAGTTTCTTTTATCTTTTGTTTCTGTAAATGGGATGTATTTTTGTATTCCTTTTAACTTTATTGCTCATGTATATGAAGGCGTTGATTGCTACATGTTACTTTTTTATCTCATTTTATTAAAGTATTTCGGTTGTAGTCTTCATTAATTTCTTTTGATGTTTCTGGATGCATAATCATACCATCTGCATCATGAGCAAATAGAGAGTGCTACCCTCCCTGACCCCTCAATTTCTGTTTTTCTGATTGTTTCCAGCAGTGTCCCAGCCTTGGAAAATACCTCCAGTGTAGTATTCAGGAAGAACGGATGTAATGAGGACCCATAAGTCTTTATTTTAGCAGAGAATTTTGTAATATTTCTTCAGTAATCTTGGCTTTGTCGCCATGTACGTGTATGTGTACATATAGTATCCTTCCATTGGTATTTTTTGTATGAATGGATATTAAATTTTGTCAAGCCCTTTTTCAGAGGTGATCATATTCTTCTAGTCGAACCATCACTTCATTCCTGGAAAACTGCATTTATTTTAATGTGCTGTTTGGTTCTGCTTGCAAAAATTTTATTTACGGTTTCTGCAAGGATATCCATTAATTTACATGTATTGTTCATTGTTTATAGTATAAATTTTTGTGTTTATTAAGCCTAAGATATTCTTCATTACACCCTCATCCTTCTCATGCTCTTTTTGATGTGGACTGGATTCTCTCAGGGTCTGCTGTAGGTAGAGCATTTGGTTCAGCAATTCCCTCTGCTTCCTGTGTTCAGTCCTGTTCTGGGACAGCACCGGATTCCTGGGTCTTACTTGATTATGGTGTATTTATTCATATTAGTTATCTGCAGATGGAAAGTCTCCTCACTACAAATTCAAACTTTACTAGTTGATCATTTGAGTACTTATAGAAATTTGTGTTGAAAATAATTTTTCCTCAGAATTTAGAAGGCACTCACCCATTATTTTCTGGCTTGCACATTGTGGTTGAAAAAGCAGACACATCCCAGTGTGTGGCCTCTCTCCACAGCTGTGGCAGCCTGGAGGCGCTTCTGCTCCCTGTCCTACCATTCCTGAGCTGGGCGCCTGACAGGCCCTTTGTGCCTGCACTTGAGTGCTACAATTTTCTCTTGACTTGCTTTCTCCCCTCCAGAGTCTTTCTGAAACTCTAGTTATTCAAATAGTGTATCACCTGTCAGATTCTCCCCTCTGGTCTCCTATTGTGTATTTCTTGTCTTTTTGTTCTGCTTTATGGGACATTGCCTCCACTTTATTTTCTGTTTCTTTAAGCGAATGTGTTATTTATCATTAAACATTTTCTCCATAGGTCTGTTTATAGTATTCTGTTTATGGTTCATAGATGCAATTCCTTTCAGTCTCTTTGGTGATATTAAATGTGCATATTTTAAAAATCTTTACTATTTCTGCATTTTCTGTTTAAGTCCCCTGTCCCCCTGCCACCTTTTCTGTTTGCATGAAATGACCTTCTTCTCTTTTACCGAGAAGCTGTTCTCCAGTGTCTGGTGATCCTTGGCTGCCAGTCCATGTTGAAGGGTGAGACACTAGAAAGCCAGCTGAAATTGTGTATGGGCTTTACTATAGGGATGTCAGGGGCTAGGTGGCTGGTAGGTTCCCTCAAACATCAGTGTCTAAAGGTCATTTCTCGGAGATAATTTAATTCCTCCAGAAAGTTCTCATTTGGCCTCTTGCCTGAGCCTGAAATCAGGTACCTGAAATTTGGTGGTAGGAAGGAGATGCCAGGTATTTACAATCCATCAAGTAGATTTTTATTTAAACTCCTATTTGCAGTCTTTATCTCTCCAGCACCCTTCTTGTTGCTGGCTGTGCTTTCTGGTTCCGCATACTCAGAGCCCGTATCCCGTTTCCTCAGGCATGAGGATGGGTAGCCATCTGACTGAAGCTAATGACGCTACAGATCCACGAGTTGAATTGCTTCTCATCAAGTCTATTACATAAGGCCATTTTCTCAGCATCCCTGATTACGCCAATACCTGCTATTTCCTGTTCCCAACTGTTTCTGGAGTTGTAGGCAGGTGGCTTGCTTCTCATCATTACACCCCTGTGTAAATTTGATCTCTGTTTGGCCAGAACATTTGTAGGTCCTGATCTATCTTTTTCCATTTTTTATGGAGTATGTGTTTATCAAAGATGTTTGTTTGGTTTTGTTTCTTTTAGAGAAGGGGGTAGAATAAAAAAAAAAAATCTCTATTTTGCCATCTGTTGCCACTCCTGCCCTACTCACATTTAAAATCCTCTCAGTTGCTGCCTGTTGAAGTGTGGAAATCTATGCTGGTTTGGTTACTCTGGCCTTTGAACCGTGCATGGTTTGATTTTCACACACTTGCCTCTGCACAGTCCACTTACTGTCCCTTCTGTGTCCCCTATCCCATCCTTTCCCATTGTGGCCTAAAACAGGTGTTTTCCCTTTGCATGACTGGTTCTTTTTCATCATTCAGCTCTTACCTCAGGTAGAATCTCCTTAAATTTTCTAGAAGAGTCGGGATTGGTTAGGTTATGCTGCAATAACAAGTGACCGCCACATCTCAGTGGCTTAGAAGGACAGTGATTCCTGCTCATCTGACTCATCCCTCACAGACTGGCTGGGAGCTCTGCTGTGCATGGTCCTCATTCTGGGACCTGGGATGACACCACAGCCACCATCTGGAGCATTGTCATTACCCATGGCATAAAGAGAAAAAGGCATAGCAGATCATAGATTCTACTTTTTTCCCCCCATAGATTCTAAATCTTCCAAAACAGAATTGGCATAGATCGTTTTATATTCTTTTATTTATTTATTTATTTATTTATTTATTATTTTTATTTATTTTTTTCTGTTCCAAAACAGAATTGGCATAGATCGTTTTATATTCTTTTATTTATTTATTTATTTATTTATTTATTATTTTTATTTATTTTTTTCTGTTTTTTTTTTTAATTTTTTATTCTTTGCGCCAGGGGTACAGGTCTGTGAATCATCAGGCTTACATCTTTCACAGCATTCACCAAAGTACAAACCCTCCCCAATGTCCATAACCCATCCACCCTATCCCTATCCTCCCACCCCCCAGTAACCCTCTGTTTTGTGAGATTAGGAGTCTCTTATGGTTTGTCTCCTTCCCCATCCCATCTTGTTTCATTATTTTTCCCTCCCTAACCCACACGACCNTCCTCATATCAGAGAGATCATATGATAATTGTCTTTCTCTGATTGACTTATTTCGCTCAGCATAATACCCTCTAGTTCCATCCACGTCGTTGCA
Organism: Ailurus styani; assembly: GCA_002007465.1. NCBI lineage: Eukaryota > Metazoa > Chordata > Mammalia > Carnivora > Ailuridae > Ailurus > Ailurus styani. Next base: position 249,058 of record LNAC01000991.1, on the reverse strand, counting down.
AATGGCAAGATTTCGTTTCTTTTGATAGCTGCATTCACTCCATTGGNATATATACCACATCTTCTTTATCCATTCATCTGTTGATGGACATCTAGGTTCTTTCCATAGTTTGGCTATTGTGGACATTGCTGCTATAAACATTCGGGTGCACGTGCCCCTGAGGAACACTACCTTTGTGTCTTTAGGATAAATACCCAGTAGTGCGATTGCTGGGTCGTAGGGTAGCTCCATTTTCAACTTTTTGAGGAATCTCCATACTGTTTTCCAGAGTGGCTGCACCAGTTTGCATTCCCACCAACAGTGTAGGAGGGTTCCCCTTTCTCCACAACCTCGCCAACATCTGTCGTTTCCTGACTTGTTGATTTTAGCCATTCTGACTGGTGTAAGGTGGTATCTCGCTGTGGTTTTAATTTGTATTTCTCTGATGCCGAGTGATGTTGAGCACTTTCTCATGTGTCTGTTGGCCATTTGGATGTCTTCTTTGGAGAAATGTCTGTTCATGTCTACTGCCCATTTCTTGACTGGGTTATTTGTTTTATGGGTGTTGAGTTTGAGAAGCTCTTTATAGATTTTGGATACTAGCCCTTTATCTGATATGTCATTTGCAAATATCTTCTCCCATTCTGTCAGTTGTCTTTTGGTTTTGTTGACTGTTTCCTTTGCTGTGCAAAAGCTTTTAATCTTGATGAAGTCCCAATAGTTCATTTTTGCCCTTGCTTCCCTTGCCTTTGGTGAGGTTCCTAGGAAGAAGTTGCTGCGGTTGAGGTCGAAGAGGTTGCTGCCTGTGTTCTCCTCGAGGATTTTGATGGATTCCTTTCTCACATTGAGGTCTTTTATCCATTTTGAGTCTATTTTTGTGTGTGGTGTCAGGAAATGATCCAGTTTCATTTTTCTGCATGTGGCTGACCAGTTTTCCCAACACCATTTGTTGAAGAGACTGTCTTTTTCCCACTGGACATTCTTTCCTGCTTTGTCGAAGATTAGTTGACCATAGAGTTGAGGGTCCATTTTTGGGCTCTCAATTCTGTTCCACTGATCTATGTGTCTGTTTTTGTGCCAGTACCATACTGTCTTGATGATGACGGCTTTGTAATAGAGCTTGAAGTCTGGAATCGTGATGCCGCCAACTTTGCTTTTTTTTTTTTTAACATTCCTTTGGCTATTCGGTCTTTTCTGGTTCCATATAAATTTTAGGATTATTTGTTCCATTTCTTTGAAATAAATTGCTGGTATTTTGATGGGGATTGTATTAAATGTGTAGATTGCTCTAGGTAGCATAGACATTTTCACAATATTTATTCTACCCATCCATGAGCATGGAATGTTTTTCCACTTCTTTGTGTCTTCCTCAATTTCTTTCATGAGTACTTTATAGTTTTCTGAATACAGATTCTTTGCCTCTTTGGTTAGGTTTATTCCTAGGTATGTTATGGTTTTGGGTGCAATTGTAAATGGGATTGACTCTTTAATTTCTTGTTGTTGGCTTTTGTTGTTGGTATATAGAAATGCAACTGATTTCTGTGCATTGATTTTATATCCTGACACTTGACTGAATTCCTGTATGAGTTCTAGCAGTTTTGGAGTGGAGTCCTTTGGGTTTTCCACATAAAGTATCATATCATCTGCAAAGAGTGAGAGTTTGATTTCTTCCTTGCCGTTTTGGATGCTTTTTATTTCCTTTTGTTGTCTGATTACTGAGGCTAGGACTTCTGGTACTATATTGAATAGCAGTGGTGATAGTGGACAGCCTTGCCGTGTTCCTGACTTTAGGGGAAAAGCTCTCAGTTTTTCTCCATTGAGAATGATATTCGCTGTGGGTTTTTCGTAGATGGCTTTGATGATATTGAGGTATGTACCCTCTATGCCTACACTATGAAGAGTTTTGATTAAGAAAGGGTGCTGTACTTTGTCAAATGCTTTTTCAGCATCTATTGAGAGGATCATATGGTTCTTGTTCTTTCTTTTATTAATGTCTTGTATCACATTGATTGATTTGCGAATGTTAAACCAACCTTGCATCCCAGGAATAAATCCCACTTGGTCGTGGTGAATAATCCTTTTTATGTGCTGCTGGATCCTATTGGCTAGTATTTTGTTGAGGATTTTTGCATCCGTATTCATCAAAGATATTGGTCTGTAATTCTCCTTCTTGATGGGGTCTTTGCCTGGTTTGGGGATCAAGGTAATGCTGGCCTCATAAAAGGAGTTTGGAAGTTTTCCTTCCAATTCTATTTTTTGGAACAGTTTCAGGAGAATAGGTATTAATTCTTCTTTAAATGTTTGGTAGAATTCCCCTGGGAAGCCGTCTGGCCCTGGGCTCTTGTTCGTTGGGAGATTTTTGATGACTGCTTCAATCTCCTTACTGGTGATGGGTCTATTCAGGTCTTCAGTTTCTTCCTGGTTCAGTTTTGGTAGTTTATATTTCTCTAAGAATGCATCCATTTCTTCCAGATTGTCAAATTTGCTGGTGTAGAGTTGCTCATAATATGTTCTTAGAATTGTTTGTATTTCTTTGGTGTTGGTTGTGATCTCTCCTCTTTCATTCATGATTTTATTAATTTGAGTCCTTTCTCTTTTCTTTTGGATAAGTCTGGCCAGGGGTTTATCAATCTTATTAATTCTTTCAAAGAACCAGCTCCTAGTTTCATTGATTTGTTCCACTGTTCTTTTGGTTTCTATTTCATTGATTTCTGCTCTGATCTTTATGATTTCTCTTCTCCTGCTGGGTGTAGCCTTTCTTTGCTGTTCTTTCTCTAGCTTTTGTAGGTGTAGAGTTAGGTTGTGTACTTGAGACCTTTCTTGTTTCTTGAGAAAGGCTTGTATTGCTATATACTTTCCTCTTAGGACTGCTTTTGCTGTGTCCCAAAGATTTTGAACAGTTGTGCAGTTGTGTTTTCATTTTCATTTGTTTCCATGAATTTTTTTAATTCTTCTTTAATTTCCTCATTCATTCTTGAGTAGGGTGTTCTTTAACCTCCATGTTTCCATGTATTTGAGGTCTTTCCAACTTTNTTTGAGTTCTTTCCAACTTTCCTCTTGTGGTTGAGTTCTAGTTTCAGAGCATTATGGTCTGAAAATATGCAGGGCATGATTCCAATCTTTTGGTACCTGTTGAGACCTGATTTGTGACCCAGAATATGGTCTATTCCGGAGAATGTTCCATGTGCATTGGAGAAGATTGTGAATTCTGTTGTTTTGGGATGGAATGTTCTGAATATNATTTAAAGCCTTTATTTCCTTGTCGATCTTTTGCTTTGATGATCTGTCCATTTCAGTAAGGCAGGTGTTAAAGTCCCCTACTAACATTGTATTATTGTCAATGGGTTTCTTTGATTTTGTTATTAATTGGTTTATGTAATTGCTCCCATGTTAGGGGCGTAGATATTTATGATTGTTAGATATTCTGTTGGACAAGTCCTTTTAGTATGATATAGTGTCCTTCCTCATCTCATGATATTTTCTTTGCCTTAAAGTCTAGTTTATCTGATATAAGGATTGCCACTCCAGCTTTCTTTTGCTGTCCATTGGCATGGTAAATTGTTTTCCATCCCCTCACTTTAAATCTGGAGGTGTCTTTGCGTGTAAGATGAGTTTCTTGTNGAGTTTCTTGTAGACAGCATATTGATGGGTCTTGTTTTTTTATCCATTCTGATACCCTGTGCCTTTTAGTTGGTNTTTTATCCATTCTGATACCCTGTGTCTTTTATTTAGGGCATTTAGTCCATTTATGTTCAGGGTAAGAGATATGAATTTAGAGCCATTATATTGCCTGTAAGGTGACTGCTACTGTATATTGCGTTTCTTCCTTTCTGGTCTATGTTTCTTTTAGGTTCTCTTTGCTTATAGGACCCCTTTCAATATTTCCTGTAGGGCTGGCTTGGTGTTTGCAAATTCCTTTAGTTTTTGTTTTTTCCTGGAAGATTTTTATCCTCCTTCTATTTTCAGTGAGAGCCTAGCTGGATATAGTATTCTTGGCTGCAGATTTNCTGAATATATCATGCCAGTTCTTTCTGGCCTGCCAGGTCTCTGTGGATAGGTCTGCTGTCAGTCTAATATTTCTACCATTGTATGTTATAGGCCTCTTGCTCCGAGCTGCTTTCAGGATTTTCTCTTTGTCACTAAGACTTGTAAGTTTTACTATTAGATGACGGGGTGTGGACCTATTTTTATTAATTTTGGGGGGGCTTCTCTGTGCCTCCTGGATTTTGATGCTTGTTCCCTTTGCCAGATTAGGGAAATTCTGTATTAAGATCTGCTCCAATATACCTTCTGGCCCTCTCTCAATCTCGTCCTCTTCTGGGATCCCAATTATTCTAATATTGTTTTGTCTTATGGTATAACTTATCTCTCAGATTCTCTCCTCATGGTCCAGTAGTTGTTTGTCTCTCTTTTCATCCTCTTTTTTTCCTCTGACATTTTGTCTTCTAAATCACTAATTCTGTCTTCTGCTTCATTTATCCTTGAAGTAAGAGCCTCCATTTTCAATTGCACCTCATTAATAGCTTTTTTGATTTCAGCTTTGTTAGATTTTAGTTCTTTTATTTCTCCAGAAAAGTTTTTTATTTCTTTAGTGAGGGCTTTTCTATTATGTTCCATGGTTTTTTCGAGCCCAGCCAGCACCTTAAGAATCGTCATTCTGAACTCTAGTTCTGTGTTATTACTAATGTCCACATTGATTAGGTCCCTAGCTGTCATTACTGTCTCTTGTTCTTTTTTTTGTGTTGATTTTTTCTGCCCTGTCATTCTATGCAGGTAAGAATAGATGGATGAGAGAACCAAATACTAAAGGGTAGCAATGACCCCCGAGAAATATACACTAACCTACTCAGAAGAGACCTGGAACTGGGGAGAAAAG
>LNAC01000991.1:105104-244168 GCA_002007465.1 Ailurus styani | reverse complement strand
AAAAAAATCATACAAAAATAAAACAGAAATAAAACAAAATCCTATATCTATATTATCTATTTCTGTTTCTGTATCTATGTCTGTCTATGACTCTATATCTATCTCTACCTGTATCTCTATCTGTCTTTATCTATTAGACTGGTGAATTGAGCAGACCCTATAAGTATACAAAAAGTAAGGTTAAATACAATGAAGGGATAAAATATGATTATAACAATGAAAATTAAAAAAAGATTAAAAAGTGTTGATAAGATATGAGTTAAGAACGTTAAAATAGGAAAAGGGAAAAAATTTAAAAGAAAAAAGTAAAAAAATTCAGTGAATTTAACTTTGAACGACTAAATAATCATGGGGAAAAAGCCATGAATTCTCTGCGTTGCTTTCCCCTAGCTCCAGAGTTCCACTTTGCCTGGATTTTTTTTTCCCCCTTGGTTTTCTGGGGGAGGGGCCTGTTGCTGTGATTCTCAAGTGTCTCCACCCGAGGCAGATTCCCACCGCCCTCGCCAGGGGCCAGGCTAAATAATCCGCTTGTGTTCACTCTTGGGAACTTTTGTTCCCTGAATGCTTTCCGTACCTCTTTGGAAGACGTGACTGAAAATGGCGGCTCCCAGTCTCCGACCCGGAGGAGCCGAGAGTTTGGGGCCTCAGTCCACCTCATAGAAAAGCAGTCCTTCCTGTCTCCTGGTCTCCAGCTGCTCTCCGAGCTCACCCGGCCTGTGACCGAGTGTCTCTGTCTCTGGCGTGGCCCCGTTTAGAATCTCTGAACCCGGCAGATTCCTGCAGCTGCTCCCGCGCTGCTCCTCCTGGAGGAGGAAGGAGGGGGTCTCTCCGGGTCTGCTGTCCGTGGGGTCCCCGCTCACAGAGCAGTGGCCGGGCTGTGCTTCAGGTCACAGCCCAAGGTATCACCGAGATGAGAGACACCTTCTTGGCTCAGCTCCATCTCTCCTGTCGGGTTCTCTTTGATACCTGGGAGCTTGGTCGCGCTCAGACACCCCTGTGGGGTCGCGCTTGTGTCCCTGTGGGTCCTGAGACCACACTGTCCCTGCAGGGGCTTCACCCCCCGCTTGGTCTCTGGGGCAACCTCCCTCGGTGGAGCTGACTTCTAACAGTTACGAGTCTGTGCTCCACTGCTCGATCCCTTGCCAGGAGCCGGCCCCTCCCCCCGGGGTCTATCTTCCCGTCGCCTCAGATTCACTTCTCCGAACGTCCTGCCTTCCAGAAAGTGGTCAATTTTCTGTTTCTAGAATTTATGCTCTTGTCTCTTTGATCTCAGGTAGAATTTGTCGGTGTTCGGAATAGTTTGATAGCTATCTGGGTGAATTCCTGGGACCTGATGGTAATCGGTCTCCTACTCCTCCGCCATCTTGCCGCTCCTCCCAGATCCTTTTTATTCAGATTCCATTTGCCAGATCTAGTCACATAGCCAAACCTAGTTTTAGGACAGTGGGAAGTGCAGTCCTACCAGTGCTGGGGGTAAGAACTAGAAGTATTTGGTGAATAAACAGTAAGGACTCTCAGAGTGACTTGACCAGCCAAAGCAGAGGGAGCTGTATTAGGCAGGGTTCTCCAGGGAAACAGAACCACACACATGCATGCTCACAAGTGGAGATTTATTGTGAAGGCTCTGTAGTGTGTTTCTGGAGGCTGGGGGTGCAGGTGGGGGTCCCAAGATCTGTACGCTGGAGACAAGGAAAGCTGGTGGTGTGCTCCTGGCCAAGTCCAAGGGCTTGAAAGCCAGGGGAGCTGATGGTGTAAATCCCTGTGCCAGGTCAGGAGAGGAGATGAGATGGCCACCTTAATAGGCAGAAGGAAAAGACATCTCCCTCCTTCCTCACCCTTTTGTTCTGTCCAGGCCCTCTGAGGATTGGGAGAGGCCCACTTACAATGGGCAGAGAAATCTGCTTTGCTGAGTTCACGGATTCAGGTGTTAATCTCACCCAGAGACCGTGTCTAGCCAGCCATCCCGGTACCTGTGGCCTGTGACACTGACACACAGAATTAACCATGGCCAGAGCCCTCCCCATGTTTCCTTCATAGGACTTGGCACTATCTGAATTCATCTCATTTGTATGTTTCTTGTCTGCCCCCCACCTTCTGAATTGTCCACAATGGCCCAAATACCTAGAGCAGTTCTTGGCAATGAGCAGGTGCTCATAGACCTTGGATGTTTGATTACGAGAGGATGGGCTTCTAAAAGAAGCCCATCATGAAAGCATTTTCTATTTAAGAAACTTGATCGTAGAGCTGCTTCTCTATTTTCTTTTATACCCATTAAAAAAAATTAGGTGTGCTTTTAGTGTGAACTGCTATAGACAGCTAACAGTAGTTTTGTTTAATATTAAAGAGTTAATGTTGAGGTATTCAAAATATTTTAGACAAAGTAGTTAAGAAATCACCTCCCATCCGCAACGTAGTGGATGGAGCTAGAGAGTATTATTCTAATCAAAAATAAGTCAGAGAAAGATACCATATGATTTCCCTTATGTGGAATTAAAAAAACAAATGAAGAAAGAAAAAAAGAAAAAGACAACTACAGAGAAAACACTGCTGGTCACCAGCGGGGAGGTGGAGGGCATGGGGGAAATGGGTGATGGGGATGAAGGAGCACACATGTGATGAGTACCAGGTGATGTGTGGAGGGGGTGAATCACTGCATTGTACACCTGAAATGAATATTTCACTGTACTAACAGGAATTGAAAACTTAAAAAAAAAAGTCAATAGAAAACAAAATTATGACAAAAAGATAACATATGCCTGTAATTTCATAAATTGCCAATGGTATCAATTTAGATTACTGGTCAAAAAATTTTTTCTTGGCTCAACAATATGAAAATGCAAAATTAGGAGTGTTGTCTAAAAGCAAATATTTTCACTTCTTACATATTTTCATGATATACTTGTATATCTTTGCTTTATAAGGAGACATTTGTGTTCTTTTTAATTAGTTTTATGTTACAAAATGTTAAAAAACCGCAATCTTTTAGTCTTTTTACTCTTTCAGTCTTTAACGTCTTTCTAGTTCTTTCTGTTCCAACAGAAATGAGTAGTTACTAGCTTTACTCCCTTTGGTTTGCAGATAACATTTCTTACGAAGTTTGTTTCTTCTTCAAATAAAAAGTTTTCACATTTTACAAAGTTCAAGCTTTTTATATTTATGCTGCTGTTAGTGTAAAGTACTAGGGTTGTTAATAGAAGAATTTCTGTACATTATTACTCATTAGAGTTGGATAGATTACCCACTTTTTGTAAAACTGACATTGTTTAGGGCAAAGGAGAACTAACAGTTTGGGTTTCACACTGCAGTTCCAGAATTTTTAGGTCAAGATGATTTGCCCATTTTGTTTGTTTAATCAGTTGTTTGTAAGAGTTTACAACCCACATTTCTTTCAGAATTTGATTCTTTGCAGACTTCCATTTTATGATGAAATCTACGTTAAATGGAAGAGCTGTGTGTTTGGTCATTTTGTGTGTGCTTGTGTGTTTTTGATGTGTTGAGAATGCACAAAGACATGTCTTGATGTAGGTTCAGTTGACAAAGAACATTATGTTAGTTTTAGGTGTACAACTGCATGAGTTGATACGTTCACTTATTGTGAAATGATCACACCAGTAAGTTAACCTCTATCACCTCATATAAATGGTTTTTTCCTTGTGACGACAACTTTTAAGGTTTACTTTTCCTTAGTTTTCAAATACATAATAAAGTATCGTTAACCATGGTTACTGCACTGTACTTTACAGGACTTGTGTATCTTAGAACTGGACGTTAGTGTCTTTTGACTGCCTTTACCCCTTTTGTGTTTCTGAGCTTGTTTTTTGAGCTTCCACATGTAAGTGTGATCACAGGGTACGTGTCTCTAACCTATTTCACGTAGCAGAATGCCCTTAAGGTCTATTCATGTTGTCCCAAATGGCAGGACTTCGTTCCATTTTGTTTTTTTTTTAAAGATTTATTTATTTGAGAGAACCTCAGGCAGACTCCACGCTGAGCGTGGAGCCTCACATGGGGCTCAATCCTGGTACCCTGAGATCATGACCTGAACTGAAACCAAGAGTCGGAAGCTCAAGCAACTGAGCCATCCAGCACCCCTCCCTCCATTTTTATAGCTAGATTGTTTTCTGGGGTGTGTGTGCATGTGTATATGTGTGTGCGCGCACTTGTGTGTGTGTGTGTGTGTATCCCATTTTCTTTATCCATCTGTCAATGGACACACAAATCCTTTCTGTGTCTTGGCTGTTGTAAATAATGCAGTAATGAACATGAAGGTGGAGCTGTCTCTTTGAGACTGCTGTTTTATTTCTTTGTACTGGTGTACTGGTGGAGTTGCCACAAGCCTTTTAATCTTTAAAAAATGCAGTGTCTGTGAAGCATAGTAAAGTCAAGTGCAGTGGGAGGAGGTACACCTATGTCGATATTCTCTAATGTTTAGATTGGATTGTTTTCTGTTGGGTTGCATGAGTTCTTTTTTTTTTTATTTTTTTTTATTTTTTTTTATTTTTTAAAGATTTTTATTTATTTATTTCACAGAGGGAGAGAAATCACAAGGAGGCAGAGAGACAGGCAGAGAGAGAGGGGGAAGCAGGCTCCCCGCCAAGCAGGGAGCCCGATGCGGGCCTCGATCCCAGGACCCTGAGATCATGACCTGAGCTGAAAGCAGAGGCTTTAACCCACTGAGCCACCCAGGCGCCCGGGTTGCATGAGTTCTTTATGTATTTTGGAGATTAACCCCAAATCAGATGTCTGATTTGTATCTAGTTCCTCCCATTCCGTAGGTTGCCTTTTCAATTTTTTTTGGTGGCTTTTTTGCTGTGCAGGAGCTATTTTAGTTTGATGTCCCACTTGTTGATTTTTGCTTTGGTGTCAAATAATATATATATATTACCAAGGGACCAATGTCTAGGAGCTAAACCTCTATATTTTCTTGTAGGAGTTTTATGGTTTCAGGTCATAGTTTAAATCTTGAATCAATTTGAGTTGATTTTTGTGTATGATGGAAGATCGTGGCTTCTTCTGCATGTGGCTGTCTTGTTTCTGAGGCTGTCCGTTCCCCATTGTGTATTTTTGGCTCCTTTGTTGTAATTAACCAAAACCATGTGGGGTTTTTTCTGAGTTCTCTGTGTTTTTCATTGATCTGTGTACCTGTCTTTATGCTAGTACCATACTTTTTTGATTACAATAGTTCTCTGTAATATGGTTTCTGTCACTAAGAATGTTTCTTCCAGTTTTATTGAGAAGTAATTGACATGGTGCTATGTAGGTCTCCGGTGTACATAGTGGTCTGACTGACTGACATCGTGAAGCAGCTACTGCAGAGTTAACGCCCATCATCTCACACAGGTATGAAAAGAAATAAAAGAAAGAGTAAAAGGTGGTTTTCCTTGTGTTGAGAACTCCTGAGGTTCTATTCTCTTAACTACTTTGAAACACACTGTACAGCATTGTTAGCTATCCTAATACAGTTTGAAATCGGGAAGTGTGATGCCTCCAGCTTTGTTCTTCAAAATGGAAAAGTTGTAATTACTCAGTCTGCACCCCAAGTTTCTATTTAGCTATGCTTATTTATTTGCCTTCACAGGCTATTGTATTTTGCATTTTTGGAATTACTGCATTCAGACTTAATCATACAACAAATACGTCTCAAATTCCTACTGTGTGTCAGGCTTATAGAACATAGTGCTGGATGCTGACGGGCCTCTATCCTACAGAACACAACGTTATGGAAAGAAGTAGAACCAACAGCAATTACAAGAAATGTCCTGTGTGAGAACTGCTCAGATGGGTAGAGTGCAGGTTTCATGTGAACACATAGCAGTGGTTTTTATTTTTCAAAGGCTTGCGGCTTACTGCAAGGCCCTTATTATTTCCCTACTTTTTTTGATTGAGCAATGGAAAATTGAGTACTCTCCTTTCACTCTTTGTAAAAGAGGTATTGATCTTAGTAATATGGACTATTCCCAAACAGAGAATGAGTGTTTCTTTAGTATTCTCTAGATTTGGAAATATTCATCCTTTCAAATCTGACTGGAATTACTGCCATTTGCATATGCTTTTTATGTTCATAGTAAAGGCTAATTACTCCGTTGCTGGTTTGGATTCATCTTCTGGCTTTCCAGAGAAGTTATATATTCCTTCTCTCTTGGATAGTCAACCTTAGCCTTTCAAGTGAATCCTCTTCCTGGAACTCAAACATTTTTAAGTCTTTTGTGTTTGAAACAAAAGTTCAAATGTGCCTTTTGGCAAAATGTGGCGAATTGAATGTGTATTCTTTCCTGAAATCGTATTAAAAAGAGTAAAATACCTAAACTTATGAGGACAAAAGGAAAGATGGACTAGAGCATAGAGGAGATGTCATGAGCATTTTGTAAACTGGAAAGAGGTGTGTGGAGTGTTTTTTGATTTAGCAGGCAGGATAGCTAAGTGCCCACAGAAGGAATGATCAGAATCATGCCAGTTTGGGCCCCAGAGAAGTAGAAATCTCAGGAATTAGAAGTAGCAGGTTGCTCTGGTGGCAGGGTGGATGGTCGGGGTTCAAGAACAGTGTGATTCGTCCTGGTCTGTGCAGCACTACGCCCAGCACCTTCCCCAGCACCTTCCACCCAGTCCCTACCCTCTTCTATCCTACAGAACTCATGAAGTGTATTATCTGCAAAGGGTGGACTGGAGCAGTTGGGATCGAGGCACACTGGAGATGGGCGATGCCACATGAAAACAAGGGTATTAGGAGGTCTAGACTTTCACCTGGCCCTGATGGAGCACTGGCTCCTGGGCTTGCATTCCCATTGTGAACAGTAGTGAAACTGGGTAAGATCTGTGAACAGTGGTTTGCGGCCCGGATGATCTCTCTGGGGAGGATCTTGCTGGAGCTCCGGTGGTACACGAGGGTTCTGGGGAAGCGAAGATGTGGGGTACAGTTGGGAGCAGTTCAGTGTGTGGGTTAGAACATGGAGGGGGGATACTGTGCGTGTCTCAGTAATGTTTGCATGGTCCTAAAAATGTAGACACTGAGTATTGACTTAATCGGAAATTGCGGTAGAATTTTTGAGCAGGTGAAGGATGAGGATGGGGGGAAGAATGTATTCGAAAGAGATTGATAGGGTGGGATGATCATGGGATTTACAGACACTTAGGTAAATACCCCAAAACAAGACTAAAGGTGGTTGACAGTGACCGCCTTAGGATAGCAGAGTTGGGTAGGCAGGGTTGGGACTCTTGGGTTAAAACAGATCTTATCCATGGTTTTAAGTAAACTGAGGTTAAATTTTGAACAAATCACAGACCACATGACATCCATCTCTTTCCTGCAACTCCATCTAATCTTTCCCTTTCTCGGTCAGTCTTCTGACCCGTGTTCTCTGCCATTTCTGCACCTCCCCCTCCCACTGACTCCTGAAGCCACTCTGCTGAGGGTCACCAGGGACCCGTGTCATGCTAAATCTGGTGCACACTTCTCCCTTCTTTCTGGGGCTTCTCAGCAGCACTCAACACTCCTTGGCATCCTGTCTACGGGACTTCTAGATCTGCCCCTCGGTCATGTCTCCTCTCCCCAGGCCGAATGCCCTTGGTGTCATCCGTCCATGTTGGGCCAGGCTTTGTCTACCCTGCTGTCTCTAGGGCAGTCTGACCTTCAGTGATGGTGTTGATCAGCTCGTGCTCTCAGCCCCTTAGCACCTGGTCCCCACCCACTTGAGAACCTATGTCTCAGAGATCCCTGGACTTGGTGGGCCCCATGCAGAGCCCACTGCTCTCCCTTCTGCAGTCATGCCTCATCTGGAAATACCCCGAAAGCCACCAACCGTGACACTCCCCTCGTCCTCATTTTTGATTCCCCAGATCAAGTCCTGGTGATCTTTTCTCCCCTCTTATGTGTCATGTACACTGTACAGACATTGTCTACGGCTCCTGTTGGCCTCCCTTTCCTTTCGCTTTTCCGGCCCTCAGCCTTCTCCCTCCTGCCCTGCCTTCCACTGCCCTGGCTCTCCCGTCTCCCCTCTGGAACCTTTTTCGTGATCAGATGAGCTCTTCCTCGCGCGAGAAGCCAGAGCTCTGGTTCACATACAGGCTTTCTTTCTCTGCCGGTAGCCACGGGAGAGGCTGTTCTTGTGCGTCTCTTCAGGGACGGTTCGGGTTCGGGCTGCGGCGCGTAGGGTCTCGTCAGGGATGGTTCGGGTTGTGACTTGGTGCGTGGGGTCTCGTCGGGGACGGTTCGAGTCCCGGCCGCGGCGTGTGGCGTCTCGCCAGGGACCGTTCGGGTTGTGACTCCGTGTGTGGGGTCTCGTCAGGGACGGTTCCGGTTCCGGCCGCGGCGTGTGGGGTCTCGTCAGGGACAGTTCCGGTTTCGGCCGCGGCGCGTGGGGGTGGTGGCTGTGAGGATTTGTGACAGAGGTAGGAACGAGAAGACTAGTTTCGGTTTTGTTGTGAGCAAAGCCAGGAGTAAGCACGGAGGGCTCCTGGATGCTGTGGCTCCCGCCTGGAGCCTACAACACAGCCACAGATGTCGTCCACGGGTGTGAGTGTGTTTGGCGGAGGAGAGCATTTCCGCGGACGGGGTGGGTACGGCGGTTCCCTTGAGGACGAGCCCAGCTGCAGGTGCGGCTGGGTGCTCTCCGCCCGCTGTTCTGGCCCCTGGGCCCCCGGGTGAGGTGCCCGGCGGCCCCTTGAGCTGCCCTTCCCGCCCAGGCCAGCGGCCCCGAGGGCCAGCAGCTCGTCCCCAGTGTGTGGGGGACGCCGTGGGGGGGGGGCGGTGAGTGTGACGGGAGGGACAATGCTGGCTCTCGGTGTCCTGCGATCCCGCTGCAGGAAGGCCACCTGGTCCTGACACCTGGGGGCTCATCCCACAGGCGGAGCGTGTGTGGATTCCACATTAGTTGTCCGTCAGAATCCCCCCGGGCTTTTCAGACTCATTTGCCAAGTTGAAGAAAATACGGGTGTTCAGCCGTGGCAAGACATGCCCATGCCGTTTAAGAGGAGTCTTAGAGTCGATGTAAATGTGTCTCTATGGTTAAGTATTATTATTTCTCCTAAAAGTGGACTGTTAGGATATAAAATCCCATGAGGCATAACATCAGGAAAAACGCTCGACTTTGTGCATGTTTTCTGCAAAGATTGTTAAGCTCCTTTTCAAATTTGTGGGCTAAATCCTGTGCTGGTTCTGGTGGTTCCTTGTTGGTTGGTGTTGGATGATGCATCTGCCAGAACTTGAGCCTTGGTGTTGCTAGTACTAGAGACTAATATATGTCATAAAAAGTATCCTACTTTAAAATAGGATTTTAAAACTCGAATATAATTATCTGTACCTTTAATGTAATAGAAAAAATAGTCTACTGGCCGTAAATGATTATTGCAAGGACTACTGTAAAAGTCACTTAAAAACACAGAAATCTATTAAAAGATTCCTTTTTTACTTTATCTTACTGTAGTTTTGATTTGCATTTCCCTATAAATCCATTACATTTTCAAGGGATAGCCTTTTAACTGATCCATTTACAGATCTGATGGTCCTATGCCAGGAATTAAGTGCAACGTATACCTTTTAAAGGCTTCATGGTCTTTTAGGCATGAATTCAAGTCTAAGAATATAAAGCCAGAAGATTGCATGAACCCAAAGCACCTTGGTTCGATGTTTTCAAACTATGAGCTGTTTTCTGGGCAGGTGAGACTTTCTAGAGGTTCCTGCCATCATCACTTCCCACCTCTCTTCTTTGTGGTGCATTTTGGTTTCAGTGACTGAACTGGGGAAGCACCACGTACTTTTTTTTTTTTTTAAGATTTTATTTATTTAAAGAGCAGAAAGAGGGGGGAGCAGCAGATAGAGGGAGAGGGAGAAGCAGACTCCCTGCTGAGTGGGGAGCTCGATGTAGGAGTCAATCCCAGGACCCTGGGATCATGACCTACGCCAGAGGCAGGCACTTAAATGACTGAGCCACCCAAGGGCCCAGCACAACATAAATTTAGGACAGATATGCTATTATGATAATTCAGAAACTTATTGAAAATAGAGTTTGCATTTCCGTTGAGCGAGTATGCAGTAAGTGGAGGAAGACAAGCAAGTCGATTTGTCTTCACCATTACACAGCTGCCCTCAGAAGATCTCCATGGAGCTTACTTCTCCCCTGTCTGTCATGGTGTCCTTGGAGTCTGTCCTGTGGCAGTCCTTCTCTTTGTGAAAGCTCAGTCTGGCTTAGCTTCAAGGTAATAAGACACACAGACTTACACTTTTGTGTATGGTTCAGTCTTTTTCTTTAATTGTAAAATCAGTTGGCAACTAACACAGTCTAGATGGAAATGGTTTGGTGTTTTAAGTTTTTAAGGCAGTTTGCAAGGAATACCGAATTATCA
Organism: Ailurus styani; assembly: GCA_002007465.1. Lineage (NCBI taxonomy): Eukaryota > Metazoa > Chordata > Mammalia > Carnivora > Ailuridae > Ailurus > Ailurus styani. The sequence goes on along the minus strand of LNAC01000991.1, from coordinate 233,830 downwards.
GCAGCTCTTCAGTGTTTATAAGTCCCAGTTTCTTTCCTGTAGTTACATGCAAAATGATGGTGTGATAGAATGATTTGTGATTTACTTAAATAACAGATGTTTTCAGTGAATTAATGTTTTCAGTGGATAAACAGATAACAATATTGTTTAAATTGTGTTAACCTTCTCCCTCTTAAAAAATTTTGGGAGGAAAACATAAAGGAAGGTGAGCTTGACAATATTAGCATAATGCATGGCTCAGTGAATTGTCACTAATTAAATATACCCATATAATCACAATCCAGGTGGAGAAACAGGCTCTTTTTAATTAAAAAAATTTGTTTTTATTTGAGATGGTAAGAACTAGTGGGGGCAGAGGGAGAAGCAGGGTGAGCCCAATGCGGGACTTGATTCCAGGACCCTGAGATCATGACCTGAGCTGAAGGCAGATGCCTAACTGACCTAGCCACCCAGGCACCCTGAGGAACAGAGACTCCTAACAGCATTACAGAATGTGCCCTCACCCCAGAGAAGAGAATTCCTCTTTGTCCTCACTTCTCTGGGCTTAGAACTTCTCTGAACAGCTGTGTTTGAACTTTTAGTGTTTGGTTATCATGTATTATTTTGTGAGTGGCTTTCCATTACATTTAGTTAGTTCATTCAGTTTCACTGTTATGTAGTTGTTAGTCTGTTTCTTGGTATGACTAACGCATGATACTTATATCCAGTCTACTGATGGTGGACATTGAGTTACTTCCAGTTTGGGGCTATTACAAATATCCCTGCTGTGAAATTTTTTTTTTTTAAGATTATTTATTTTCAAGTGGGACAGTTGGCGGGGGGATGCAGAAGGAGAGAGAATTTTAAGCAGACTCTGTGCTGAGCGCAGAGCCCAAAGCAGGGCTGGATCTTGTGACCCTGAGATCACTACCTGAGCTGAAACCAATAGTCAGATGCTTAACAGACTGAGTCACCCTAGCAGCCCCAGTGCTTTGAAATTCTTTTTTTTTTTTTTTAAGATTTTATTTATTTATTAGAGAGATTACAACTAGGCAGAGAGGCAGGCAGAGAGAGGGGAGGAAGCAGGCTCCCTGCTGAGCAGGGAGTCTGATTTGGGGCTCCATCCCAGGACCCTGAGATCATGACCTGAGCTGAAGGCAGAGGCTTTAACCCACTGAGCCACTCAGGAACCCCTGAAATTCACATCTTTTGGTGACCACGTGGATGATTTCTGTTGAATGTATATACCTAAGAGTAGAACGTTCAACTTTAATACATAATTCCAAACTGTTTTTGAAAGCAGTGTACCAATTTAGACTTCAATTAGCAGAGTATGCCAATTCCTTTTGCTCATTCCTTGCTTGTACTTGGTATTGTCTTTTAATTGTTACTGTCCTAATGATAATGCTTTAAAAGGAAATTTTTAATTTTAATGTAGTCCTATTTAGCAATTTACTGTTTGTGGGTTTCCTATATAAGAAAGCTTCCCCATTTCAAGATCATGAAAATAGTATGCTACACTTTCTTTAGAAGCTTATATGTTTATATAATCTATTGGGAATTAATTTTGCTGTCTGTTGTACTGGTGGTCTGATTTTCTTTTCCCCCTGTGGGTATCTAATTGACTCAGCATTGCTTATGGAAAGCATTACCTTAAATCCACTGCTCTGCAGTGCCTTCTTTGTCACATAAGTCTAGTGTCCATGGATGCATGAGTCTGTTCTTAGGTTCTCTGTTACTTTCCATGAATTTATGACTCTTTGTCACCAAATCCTTATTTGACAGTCTTAATTTCTGTAGCTTTACAGTAAATTTTGATGTATTAGATATTCTAATTATATTTTACTCATTATGGCCTTGTTACTTAATTGTTTATATTATGGGCCATTTATATTTCTATATAAATATTCCTGACCATTTACATTTCCATATAAATTTCAGAACCCTTTTGTTACTTTATGCACAAAATTCTACTAGAATATTTATTGGATTTGCACTGAATTTTAAATCAATTTGTGAAAGAACATTTTTTACAATACTAATCTTCTAGTCTGAATATGAGGTATTTTCCCATTATTTAATTTTACTTTTTCTCAATGTTTTACGGATTTCTGGATAGAAATCTTGTGTATCTTTTGTTAGATTTATTCTTCGATCTGACTTTTTTGGGTGATATTGTATATAATATATTTATTTTTCAAAAATTTGTTTATTTTGGGGAGAGAGGGACAGAGGGAGAGAGCCTTAAGCAGACTCTGTACTGAGCATGGAGCCTGTGTCAGGCCTGATGTCAGGACCTTGAGATGATGACCTGAGTCAAAACTAAGAGTCTGATGCTTAACCGACTATACCACCCACGCCCCCCTGTAAATAATATCTTAATTTTTTTCATTTACTCATTGTTACTAGGGTTGACCAACAAAAGACAAAACTGCAACCTGCAAATTAAAATGTGTGAATTTATTTGGAATTTTAAGGATTGTCAACTGGGAGATAGAGTTGGTCAAAATCAGTAGTGTGCTCGAGGGAGATAAAGGAAGTTAGTTTTTAAAGTAGAAAAAGGGAATTTATATAAGTTGTTTTGAGTGAAATGTGGTTGGTGCTGGTGTGGCTACAGTTAAACTAATGTATACCTGGTGGGTTGCTAGGGCTACTGCTAGTCAGGAAGTGCATTTATGCCCAATCTTTTTTTTTTTTTTTTTTAAGATTTATTTATTTTTAGAGTGAGAGAGCATGCGCAAGCAGGGAGAGAAGCAGAGGGAGAGAGACAGAGCTCTCAAGCAGACTCCCCACTGAATGTGGAGCCCGTTGCAGGCCTTGATCTCAGGACCCCAAGATCATGACCTGAGCCAAAACTGAGAGTCCTACGCTCAACTGACTGAGCCACCAGACTCTCCTCACTTATGTCCGTTCTAACATGCAACACATGCCTTGGCTTTGAGCTGAGTTCAGCAACAGCTCTGAGAATTAGAGACAGGAGATGGGCATAAACCCCACTTCTTCTCTGATCTCCTGATACTATTGAAGACATCTATTAATTTAATAATGCATCTATAGATTTTTGGGGGTTTCTCTATAGATAGAAGCAACTCATCTCCAAATGACAGTTTTCATTATTCTTTTCCAATCCATATATATCTTATTTCTTGTTTTACTGCTCTGACTAGGCCTTCTAGTATGATGTTGGATACAAGTGGTGAGTATGTGTATCTTAACTCATTCTCATTTTTAGAGCTTAAACTTTCATCTTTTCATTGAGTCTGGTTTTTCTGCTGTTGGTTTTATGTAGATACCCTTTTTCAGATTAAGGAGTTTCCGTTCTATTCCTATTTTGCTTTGAGTGTTTGGATGAAAAATTTTATCCAACATTTTTCTCCATTATTGAACTGGTTTTATTATTTTCCTTTACTCTGTTAATGGGTGAATATCAAGGATTGTAACAAACTTGGTCACACCGTATTGTACTTTTTGTTGTATTTCTGGATTTGATTTGCTATTATTTTTATTAGGATTTTTGCATTCATGAATATGAATGACATAGGCCTATAACTTTTTCTCAGTGTCCCTTTCAGGTTTTGATATCAGGGTTACATTGATGTCACATAACAACTTGTGACATATTTCCTCTTTTTCTATTCTCAGAAAGTTTCTGTAAGATTGGTGTTTTTTTTTCTTCTTGAAATGTTTGGTGGTCTATAAGGTGGAAGCTGTGTGGTTCTTGAGTTATTCTTTGCAGGAAAAGTTTTAATCATCAGTCTAGCTTTTTTTAATTGATAAAGACTAATTCAGGTTTTCTGTTTCTTCTTGGGTGTGTTTTGGTAGTCATTTGGTAGTTTAACCAGGAGTTCATCAGTTTTGTTTTTTCAGATAATCAGCTTTTCCTTTTATTGAATCTCTCTTTTGTATGTTTGTTGTGTAGTTCATTAATTTCTGTTCAGGGTGTGTGTGTGTGTGGTGTGGGGTGTAATTTCCTTCCACTTTTTTTGTTTTTTATTTTAGATTTTCTCGAGATGGATGTTGAGATTATTGTCTTTTAGTGCTCCCCCCATTATACATGCAGTTAGGCTATAAATATCAAGTATACCTTAAAACTTTTGATGATTAGTATTTCATTCCTTTCATTATATTTTCATCCCTTTTATTATATTTCTTGATTGTGACTTTTTCCAGTGACCTTTATATAATTTAAAAGTGTGTTTTTTAACTTCCAAAAATGTAGGAATTTTTGTGTTATCTTTTATTACTGATTTTCTTCAGTTCTGTTCTGGGCAGAGAGCAAACTATATCATTTCAGTCCTTTGAAAATTGTTGAGACTTTCTTTCCCTGATGTGTGATCAGTTTTGTAAACATTCCGTGTCTTTGAACAGAATGTGCATCCTACACTTGCTTTTTTTTTTTTTTTCCATCCTGTACTTGTTGACTGAAGAGGTTTATATAGATTAGGTCAGGTTCGTTAAATGTTTTGTAAATTTTCTCTATCAGTTGTGAGAGAGATGTTATAATGTTATGGTGGGCTTTGTCAGTTTTTCTTTGTCAGTTGTTTTGCTTTATATGTTTTGACTTTATGTTAAGTACATAAACCTTAAAATATTTCCTAATAAGTTGAATTTTTTTATTATAGTGAAATGTCCCTCATTTTCCTTAGTAATTGTTAGTTATTACACTCTTCCTAGCTTGCTTTTTTTTTTTTTAAGACTTTATTTATTAGAGAGAGAGAGAGAGAGAGAGCGTGCACAAGCAGGGGGAGTGGCAGGCACAGGGAACAGCAGGCTCCCCATGGAGCTGGGATCCTAGCTGTGGGATTCAGTTCCCGGACCCTGAGTTCATAACCTGAGCCGAAGGTAGACGCTTAACCGACTGAGCCACCTAGACTTCCCCAGCTTTCTTTTTAATACTATTTCTGCATGGTACTTTTTTTTTCTTTTTACTCTTCTCTTTACAAACTTTTCATGTCCTTATATTTAAGATTTGTCTTTTGAGAGCAGCATATAGCTGAAGTTTTTGTCTTAAATCCAGGCTCAAAATTGCTGTCTCTTATTGAAGTACCTCTGTTTATAGAGTTAATGTAATTACTGATATGTTTGGGTTTTAATCTGTCATAATATGTTTTTTATTCATCTTGCTCTCCTTTTTCTTGTTTCTTAGTGTTTGGGATGGTGTTAATAAAGCATTTTATATTCTTTTTTTCCCCATCTAATAGCTTGGTATTTATGTGTTCTTTACAACTTTTTTATTAATTACTCTTGAGGCAGTAACTTCTGTCCTTAACGTATCAAGGTCTATTATAAGTTATTTTTCCCAGATAATGCAAGGAATTTAAATATTTAAATTATGTATTTTAGATCTAGAAGACATTGTTGTTATTTTGATCACTCAGCATTTACTTAGATTTCCCTACATCTGTTCCCTTCTCATTGCTCTGCGACTGTCTTCACAGTCTGAGTTTTCATCTAGGATTCTTCTCCTTCCGGAGGAACCTCTCCACTGTCTATGTTATGGTACTGCTGTGATGAAGTCTTGCTTTATGTCAATTATACCTTATTTATAAACTTTTCATTTTTGCAGGCATAGAATTTTTGATTGGCAGCTTTTTTGAGAACTTTGTAGACATTATTTCATTATCTTTTGATGTCCATTATTTTGACAAGTCCACATGAAGTTGTATCATTGCTCATTTGAAGGTACTGTGGCTTTTCCCTTCGTGACTTTAACTCTTCCCTTTTATCTTTGGCTTCAGGCAGTTTTACTGTGAAATGCCTAGCCGTTGTCTGCTCACTTGGTTTTGTTTTCTGGGAATAACTCTTCATTCTGAGGCTAAATGTCTTTTTCAGTCTGGAAAATTCTTACAGTTCTGGAGGCTCGACATCCATTCTGGGTGCCAGCATGGTTGGGTGAGGGCCTTCCAACAAGGTGGACTGTTGACTTCTCCTGTTTTACATGGTGGAAGGGGTCAGGGAGTACCTCTGGGGCAACTTTAGTAATCTAATGCCACTCATGAAGGCTTCACCCCAAAGACCTAATCATCTCTTAAAGGAGACACTTCCTAGTACCATCACCTTGGGCATTAGGTTTTCAGCACAGGAGTTTTCAGGGGACACAAATGGACACAATGGCCAAGTGAAAATTATAGTAGGAATGCAAGGCTCAACATAAGAAAATCATCAGTGTGTATCATATCACATTAGTAGAATGAAGGAGAAAATTCGATACAGAAAGGCATTTGACAAAATCCCTTTAAGATAAAAACTATCAGAAAACTAGGACTTGTAGGACCTTCCTCAACAAGATAAAGGGCATTTATGAAAACCCAAGCTAATACTGTAGACAGTGATGAAAGACTGAAAGCCTTCCCCGTAAGATCAGGAGAAAGACAGATGCCTACTTTCATTACTTCTACTTAACATAGTACTGGAATTCCTGGCCAGAGGAATTAGACAATTAAAATAAATAAAAGGCATCCAAATTGGAAAAGGGGCATTAAAACTATATTTGAAGATGACATGATCAGGTATTTAGAAATTCAAAAGGAATCCACAAGAAAGTTATCAGAACTGATAAACAAGTTTGGCAAAGATGTAGGGTAATCAGTTGTGTTTCAGTAACACCAGTGGCGAACAATCAGAAAAAGCAATTAAGGAAATAGTTCCATTCACATTAGCATGTAAGAGAACAACATACTTGGGAGTAAACTTAGCTATGGAGGTAAGAGAATTGGACACTAAGTTCATAAAATATTGCAGAAGGAAATTAAAGGCCAAAATAAATGGAAGGACATCTTGGGTTCATGGGTGGGAAGACAATACTACCCAAAGTAGTTATAGAGTTTAGGACATTCCCCATGAAAATTCCAGTGGCCTCCCCCCACCCCCCGCAAGAAATGAAAAAGCTGATCTTGAAATTCATGTGGAATTTGAGAGGGCCGTAGATAGCCAAAATTGTCTTGAAAAAGAAGAACAAAGTGGAACACACACTGTTCCCGTCTCAAAATTTGCTTCAAAGCTACAGTAATCAAAACAGTGTGGTACTGATGTAAGGATAGACATATGGAATTTAGAATTCTGAAATAAATTCATACATCTTTGGCCTATTGAGTTTTTAATTTTAATTCCAGCATAATTAACATATACTGTTAAACAAGTTTCAGGTGTACAATATACAATATATTCAACACTTCCATATACCACTCAGTGCTTACCCTGACAAGTGTACTCCTTCATCTGTTTCACCTATCCCCCACCTACCTCCCCTCTGATAACCATCAGTTTGTTCTCTATAGTTAAGAGTCTGTTTCTTGGTTTCCCTCTTTTTAACCTTTGCTCTTTTGTTTCTTCAGTTTCACATATGAGTGAAATCATGGTATTTGTCTTTCTCTGACTGACTTTGCTTAGCATAATATATTCAAGTTCCATCCATGTGATTGCAAATGGCAATATCTCATTCTTTTTTATGACTGAATACTATTCCTGTGTGTGTGTGTGTGTGTGTGTGTGTGTGTGTGTGTATGTATGTATGTATGTATGTATGTATGTATACACACACACACCAACTCTTTATCTGTTTATCAGTTGGTGGACAGTTGGGCTGCTTCCATAATTTGACTATTGTAAATAACAGTACTATAAACATTGGTGTGCTTGTATCCATCTGAAGTAGTGTTTTTTTATTTTTAGGTAAATACCTAGTAGTGCAGTTGCTGGATTTTAGATTAGTTCTGTTTTTAACTTTTTGAGGAACCCCTATGCTGTTTTCCACAGTTTGGCTAATTGATTTTTGACTATGATGCCAAACCCATTCAATTGGGAAAGCATAGTCTCTTCAAAAGATGGTGCTGGGATAACTAGATTTACACATGTAAAAGAATGAGTTTGAACTCTTTCCTTATACCATATGCAAAATTTTAGAATGGATCAATGACCTAAACAGAAGAATTAAAACCATAAGACTCTTAGGAAAAAACATAAGGATTAATCTTTATGATCTTCAATTTGCTTTGGATTCATAGGTATGACACCATAACAGGAGCAATGAAAGAAAAATATATTCTACTTTATCAAAACTAAAAACTTTTTTTTTTTTTTAGAGATTTACTTATTTATTTGAGAGAGAGCACAAGCAGGGAAAGTGGCAGGTAGAGGGAGAAGCAGGCTCCCTGCTGAGCAAGGAGTCCAGTGCAGGACTTGATCCCAGGACCCTTGGGATCATGACCCTAGCCAAAGGCAGAGCCACCCAGTGCCAAAACTAAAAACTTTTGTGTGTCACAACCACAGGACATTATCAAAGTGGAAAGAACTTACAAAATGGGAGAAAAGATTTGTAAAACATGTGGATTAAGGGATTATTTCGAATATGTGAAGAACTACCAACTCACCAAGAAAAAGATAAACACCATTAAAAATGAGCAGAGGACTCCAGTAGACATTTCCCCAAAGAAGATAAATAACCAATAAACATGAAAAGATGTTCAATGTCATTAGCAAATGCAAATCAAAACCACAATGAAATATGACTTCACACCTACTAAGAGGGCTATGAAAAAAACAAAAAAGAGAAGATAGCAAGTGTTGGCTGGGACATGGAGAAATTAGAACTTGCATATGTTGCTGGTGTGCTGTGAAGTGGTATCGCCAGTGTAGAATACAGTTAGGTGATTTCCGAAAAGGTTAAATGTAGAATTACTATATAATCCATCAACTCCACTTCTGGGTATTTACCCAAAGAATCGAAAGCAAGACTTGGACAGATACTTGTGTTTATTGCAGTTATTCACACAGTATCTTAAAAGTAGAAGCTACCCAAGTGTCCATCAGCATATAAATAATGCCACTGAATTGTACACTTAAAAATGGTTAAAATGGGCAGGTTTTATGTTACTGCACCATACTTTAAAAAATTAATACTCTAGGGGCGCCTGGGTGGCTCAGTGGGTTAAAGCCTCTGCCTTCGGCTCAGGTCATGATCTCAGGGTCCTGGGATCGAGGCCCGCATCGGGCTCCCTGCTCGGCGGGGAGCCTGCTTCCTCCTCTCTCTCTGTCTGCCTCTCTGCCTACTTGTGATCTGATCTCTCTCTCTCTGTGTCAAATAAATAAATCTTTAAAAAAAAAATTAATACTCTATATAGAAAACTGAATTGTACGCTTCTAGTGATGAATTATATCTCAATAAAAGTGTTAAAAGGTTAAACCTTATTTCCCCATGCACATTTTTTTTTTAAAGATTTTATTTATTTGACAGAGAGAGCACAAGTAGAGCAGCAGACAAGTAGCAGGCAGAGGGAAAGGGAGAAGCAGGCTCCCTGCTGAGTAGGGAGCCCGATGCAGGGCTCCATCCCAGGACCCTTGGGATCATGACCTTAGCCGAAGGCAGCCGCAACTGACTGAGCCACCCAGGCGCCCCCACATTTTGTTTTTTTAAGCTAGTATTTTGTCAAATCCCGAAGTCAGGAAAGGTCTTGCTTTACTAGTATAGCTAATAAAATAATTGACATCTGCTTGTTGTTATCAGGGATCTTGATCAGTGTTTTATATGCTGTTATTTTCTGTTGTTAAACTAGTGTAATTTGCTTTAAATAAACAAGGTAGGTTTCTTAGCAGAAGTGCTTTGTTTCGCAAGTTCTCCGTGTTCTATACTTGCTACATATGGAAATTGAATAGCAACTATTATTCTGGGAGGCTTTAGGGGAATGTTTTTGTTCTTTATTCTGGAGACTGAGTAGCCAACCAGTTACTGTCATAGACTAGACTAGCTTCATTCCTCCTTTTTAGATTTTTAATTTTTTTAAATTTCTGAGAGAGAGAGGGACCACAAGCAGGCAGAGTGGCAGGCAGAGGAAGAAGCAGGCTCCTTGCAGAGCAAGGAGCCCAATGCGGGACTCGATCCCAGGACCCTGGGATCATGACCTCAGCTGAAGGCATTTGCTTAACCAACTGAGCCACCTAGGCATCCTGCTTCATTCCTCCTTTTATTTTTTAATCTCAGGGTTTATTCAGGAATATATTCTATCAGTAAGCACTTACTGTACACTTCATGGAACAAGTTGTTAAGGGTATAAAGTTTGAAATATGGCCTGCTTTAAAAAAAAACATGTTGGGTAATGCATATAAAATAATTATACAGCAATCAATAGCAACATGGCATTAATTGTAATTGTAGACTTTATATTTGTAGCTTGTTATAATAAAAACGGAATACAACCTAATTATAACTTTAACTTGATTATAATTGATAATAAAGCAAGTTAGAGTAAATAAATATCTTTTGTAAGATACTAACAAAAACCAGACATCAAAGAAACTAATGCTAGTATAGATGAGAACTTGATTAGAAGTGTATCACATTTCATTAGAGAAGAAATAAATCTCAGTAAACCGTGGTGGTGCAATTGATTACCTCTTTTGGATACCCTTCTATATTTCACTTTCTGTCATATTAAAAAAGTAACCCAACAGATTCTATGTGGGCATGTAAGATGCTTGGAATTTGCCACTCCGTCTTAATAAGTAAAAAGCAGAACTGAAAAAACAATGTACTGAGATTTATGAAGGCAGTGAGGCCAGAGGACAAAAGTTGGAAAGACACAAAAACAGAACTTACTGGAGTAAAAACCCTCCTGCAGAAACATCTGCAGGAACCAGTGCTAAGAAAACCTGAATGTAACTGATGAATTGCCAGAGGCTCAGGGTAGATGAGTCTGAGTTAAAAATCTAGGGGGACCCAGTCCTAGGGGTTTCCCCACCTTTGGCCAGATTTATCAGAGGAGTAAGGAGCTCTTACCCCTCTATCTAGAAATTCTCCCGTGCCCTCCCAGTGAATGTTGGAGGAAAGTCTCCTTGCCATTCTGTTGAGGGGGAGGGGGAATGAACCATTTTAAAATACATCAGAGCATTCTGTTCTCCTTAACAAGGCTTGCCTGCAAGAGAGACTTTCACCAGAGCCTTATTGATCTAGGGAAGGGGGGAAATACCCAACCCTGGCAGTAACCCTGTCCCATCTACTGGGGTAGACAAAGCTGAGAAGTACTTGGGAAGTTCACAGTGCAGGGGCACAGGCTCACCAAAACAGACTAATTCTGGGACTCTAGAAAGCATTCCCTTCCCCCACACCTCACACTGCATTACTAACTAAATGCCTTCTTATGCAATGCCTTTTGCTTAGTACTTCATGTCCACCTTTCAAAGGAAAATAAAAAGTCTACTCAAAGGCAAAACAAACACAGAAGACATTAAACAAGCATCTGAACCTGGGTCAGCTTGATAAGGATGTTGGAGTGATCAGAACAGCGGTTTTTAAAGATTGTAAGAGTTTATTTATTAGAGGATGAGCGGGGAGAGGGGCAGAGGGAGAGGGAGAGGCAGACTCCTTGCTGAGCAGGGAGCCTGATGCGGGGCTCAATCCCAGGACTCTGGGGTCATGACCTGAGCCGAAGACAGACACTTAACTGAGCTACCCAGGCGCCCTAAAAAACAGATTAAAATGCTAAGAACTTTAATGAAAAAGTACATAAAATGCAAGATTAGATGAATACTGTAAACAGAGATGAAAATTCTAAAGACCTCAAAAAAATGCTGGAGTGTAAACACATTGTAACAGAAATGAAGAATGCTTTTGGTGGGATCATTAGTAAAGTGTACATGACTGAGGAAGGAGTCTCTGAGTTTGAGAATATGATAGTAGAAACTTGTAAAACTGAAAAGCAAAGAGAAGAAAGACTGAAAAAAACCCCCCAAAACCCGACATCCAGGAACAATGGGACAGCTACAAAAGGTATAACGTATACCTAATGGGAATATCCACAGAAGAAAGAGAAAAAGAACAGAAGCAGTGTTTGAAGTAGTAATGCCTGCAGATTTTCCCAAATTAATGTTCAATGCCAAACCAGATCAAGAATCTCAGGAAATATCTAGTAGGATGTGTGCCCTCAAAACTGCAGCTGAGGTATATCATTCCACATCTCTAAAATCAAAGATTAAAAAAACAATCCTAAAGAAGCCAGAGGAAAATACATACATCAGATTTCTTTTCAGAAACCATGCAAGCAAGAAGAGAATGGAGTAAAATATTTAAAGGAGTGAGGGGAAACCCCCACCAAATTAGAGTTGTGTATGTTCCAAAATTATATTTCAAAAGCAAAGGAGAAATACTTCTGAGACAAACATTGACCGAATTTGTTGCCAGGAAAGAAATTCTTTAGAAGGAAAATGGTACATGCTAGAAACTTAGATATACCTAAAAGATCATTGGAGATTGAGTAAGTAAAGGTAAAATAAACTAGTTTTCTTATTCTTAATTGATCTAAAAGTTTGTTCACAGTAGTAACAATGGATTTGCTTTTGGGTGCTTATGTGCATCTAGATACTTACCTATGCTCATGCATCAGTGAGAGGAATGATACCAATGATAAAAGACACAGAAGAGAGGTATTAGGAATATTTTGTTTTTAGGTCCTTCTACCTGTGAATCTATATATGTTATTTAAAAATAAACATGGTTTAGTTGTAAATGTATATTGCAATCTTTAGGGAAGCCACTTAAAAAAATAACACCAATGGGCGCCTGGGTGGCTCAGTGGGTTAAAGCCTCTGCTTTCGGCCCAGGTCATGATCTCAGGGTCCTGGGATCGAGGCCCGCATCGGGCTCTCTGCTTGGCAGGGAGCCTGCTTCCCCCCCCCCCTCTCTGCCTGCCTCTCTGCCTCCTTGTGATCTCTCTCCCGCTGTGAAATAAATAAATAAAATCTTAAAAAAAAAAAAATAACACCAACAAAAGTATGCTAACAGAAAATGGATACATGTAAAGTACTCAGTTAAAATGACAAGAGAATATGGGTGGAAGTCAAAAATAGGCACAAGGGACAAAGGCATGGAAAACAGTAACAAATATGATAGACATTGATTCAACTCCATCAAATAATCACCTTAACATTGTCTAAATGAAACGATTAAAAGATGAGATTGTCAGAGTTAATAAAATATATATGTTGTCTACAGGAAACCCATTTTAAATATAAAGACACAAATAGGTTAAAATAAATGGGATAGAGAAAGATAGACTGTGCTGACACTAATCAAAAGAAAGCAGGTGTAGCTATGTTAATTTCAGGTGGGACAGACTTCAGAACAAGGAATGTTATTAGGTATAAAGGGGAGTATTACATAATGATAAAGGGATCAGTCTCAAAGAAGATATAACAATTTTTACTGTGTATGTGCCTAACAACAGAATGTCAATGTATTTCAGGCAAAAACTATTAGACTGCAAGGGGCAATAGATGAATGTGCTATTATAGTTGGAGATTTTGACAGCCCTCTCAGAAACGGACAGGTGCAGTGGGCAGTAGAGAAGTACACAGTTCAACTCAACAAGATTAACTGGGTATCATCATCTATAGACTGCATCCTACAGCAACAGAATATACATTCTTCTCAAGCTTAAGAACACTCACGTTCTCAGCCATAAAATTTATACCTATTCTCCACAATCTTTTAGAAGGTAGAAGCAGAAGGAATACTCTTCTGTAAGACCAGCATTACCGTAATACCCAAACCAGACAAAGGCATTACAAGAAAAGAGATGGCCAGTGTCTCTCATGTACATAAATGTAACAATCTCCAACAAAATATTAGCAAATTGAATCTAAATTGTATAAAAAGTATTATGCCCCATGACTAAATGGGGTTTGTCTCAGGTATGAATGGTTGCTTCAGTATGTGGAAATCAGTCAGTGTAACCTATCATACCAACTGGCTAAAGATAAATCACATCATTAATAGATGCAGAAAAAACCCAGCAAACTAGGAATAGAGAGAAATTTCCTCAACTTGATAAAGTCTACCTACCAAAACCCTGTACTAACATCATCATACTTAATGTTGAGAAACTCACAGGTTTCCTGCTGAGATTTGGAACAAAGCAAGGATGTCTCCTCCTACCATCCCTTTCAACATTGGACTGGAAGTTCTAGGTAAAGCAATAAGACAAGAAAAGGAAATAAAAGTATTCAGATTTGGAAGAGAGAAATAAAACTTCATTTACAGATGACATGATTATGCAGAAAACCTGAAAGAATTGACCTGAAACTAATACATAATTATAGCAAGGTTGTATGACAAAAAAAAATTAATGTATAAAAGCCTATCACTTTCCTATGTACCAGCTAATACAATATTGAAGGAGAAGAACAAATTTAGAGATTTCAAGACTTACTATAAAGCTATGTTAATTAAGACAGTGTAGTATTGGTAAAGTAATAGACAAATGGATCCGTGGGACAGATGGAAGGAAGAGCCTGGAAGTAGACCCACATGAATATAGCCAATGATCTTTGATAAAGGAGCAAAGGCAGTATAATGGAGCAAATGAAATGTCTTCCATCAAATAGTGCTAGGGTGACTGTGCATCCACATGCAGAAAAATGAATCTAGACACAGAACTTATTCCTTTCACTATAGTTGACTCAAAATGGATCATAGACCTAAAATGTAAAATGCAAAACTGTAAAACTTCCAGAAAATAACATAAGAGACAACGTAGCTGTCCTTGAGTATGGCAATGATTTTTTGGATACAACATCAACACACAACCTTTGAAAGATAATTGATAAGCTGGACTTGATTAAAATTAAAACCTTTTGCTCTGTGAAGGACAGTGTGACGAGAATGGTAGGACGAGCCACATATAAGGGGAATATTTGTAAAAGACATCTGATAAAGGACTGTTACACAAAACAGACAATATCCAATGTCGTCAGAGAATTGCAAATTAAAACAGCATTGATTTATTACCATGTATCTGTGAGAATGGCTGACATCCAAAAAACACGGACAGCACTGATGAGAATGTGGAGCGGAGGAACTCAGTTAGTGCTGGTGGGAGTACTAAATGGTGTAGCCACTTTGAGAGACCGGTTTCTCACAAAACTGCACGTTCTGTTACTGTACGATCCAACTGTTGCACTGCTTGTTATTCATCAGAGGACCTGAAAACTTACACATAAATCCTGTACAGGGTTGTTGATAGCAGCTTTATTCATAATTGCCAAAACATGGGAGCAACCAAGATATCTTGCAGTCAGTGAATGGGCAAATAAACAATGTTAAATCCATACAAAGGAACATTATTCGGGTAAAAAGAAATGAGCTATCACACCATGAAAAGACATAGAGGAAATCTTAAATGCATATTACTGAGTGAAAGAAGCCACTCTGAAAAGGCCACATGCATCCTGTATGATTCCAACTGTAGGATATTCTGGAAAAGGCAACATGATGGAGGCAATAAAGAAACCCTTGGTTGGGCGCCTGGGTGGCACAGTGGGTTAAAGCCGCTGCCTTCGGCTCAGGTCATGATCCCAGGGTCCTGGGATCGAGGTCCACATCAGGCTCTCTGCTCGGCAGGGAGCCTGCTTCCTCCTCTCTCTCTGCCTGCCTCTCTGCCTACTTGTAATCTCTCTCTCTGTGTCAAGTGAATAAATAAAAATCTTTAAAAAAAAAAAAAAAGAAACCCTTGGTTGCTGATGTCTGGGGACATGGATGAATAGGTGGGACATGGGATTTTTCGGACAGGGAAGTTATTCTGTGTGGTACTTGGATGGTGTATACTTGTCTTTATGCACGTGTGAAAACCCATACAGTGTACAGCAATAGGAGTGAACTGTAAGGGAAACTGTTCTTTGGGAAAATAGTGGTGTGTCAGTGCAGGTTTGCTGATCGTAACAAATGTGATTTCTGGTTTGGGGTGCTGATAACCGAGCAGGTGGCAGATGTGTGTGGACATGGGACACTGTATTTCCTGCTAGATTTTGCTGTGAACCTAAAACTGGTCTGCAAAACAAAGTTTGTTAGTGTTCCTACATTTTAAATAGTTATTCTCAGATGGGTTAAGAACTCAATATTAAAAATTTAAAAATAGGAAAATACACTTGAATGTTTTTCTGACCTGAATGTGACAGGACTTCTGATCGGAAAAGTTACCATAAAAGAATACATAGTTAGCTATATTTCCGTATAATTTCATTTAATGTTTACTAAAAGACAAAAGTATTTTAGAAATAACAATTATACAGAAATATATAAAGATGTTAATATATAAACGGGAAAATGGTATAAATAGACTATCAATAAAAAGTAACAAAATTACAAGTAAAAAAAAGTAAAAAATAAAAATAGAAATTAAAAAAAATAAAATTACAAGTAGACTTGGATGCCTGGGTGGCTCAGTCAGTTAAGTGTCTGCCTTTAATTCGGGTCATGTTCCTGTGGTCCTGAGATTGAGTCCTGCATCAGGCTCCCTGCTCAGTGGTAAGTCTGCTTCTCCCTCTCCCCTGCTCCTCACCTCTGCTCATGCTCTCACTCTGTCAAATAAATAACTAAAAATCTTAAAAAATAAAATCACGAGTAGACTTTTGAAAAATTTCAACCTAACCTAAGAAATAAAGAAATGACATTATACAATGAGATTAAATTTTAAATTTCATGTAACGTTTGATGAAATTACTTTACAATGTTTATAAAACATTTGTTAGTATAATAGTAAAACAAAAACTTGAACCCACCAACCACTAGAAGCAGACATTGGAACATGCTTGATGCTGTGTGTCCTCCCGGTGGGTCCTCTTGGGTTCTTTTCTCTGCCTCCCACTGTTTTAATTTTTTTACTATTGTGTTTATCAATTCCTAGAATACACAGTTTTCCCATAAATGTATTTATCTCCAAGTATTGCATTGTTTAATTTTGCTTATTTTTACTGGGTGTGGTACATAAACAATGAATCTTGGATCACTGAAAAAATTTAAAAAAATTTTGCTTATTTTTTAATTCCCTGATTTGATTTTTTGTTTTTTCCCCCAGTTTGTAGTATTTGCAGGATATAAAAGAAGATACATAGGTCAAAGGGATTGCATTAAATCTGGATTTGTACAGGTAGAGATTGTTAGTATCACCTGGGGGCTGGCCAGAATTACTTGGACCAACTCACACCCATTAAGATGGCTACTGTCAAAACCCAGAAAATTACAAATATTGATGAAAACTTGGAGAAATTAGAACCTTGTGCATCAGTGGTGGGAAAGTAAAATGGGGCACTTGTGGAAAACAGTATGTTGGGTCTCTAAAAAGTGAAACTTGTAATTGCTGGATCATATGGTAACTCCTGGTGTTTCTGAAAGTGAGGTTTCGAAGGCATGTATGTATACACATGTTAATAGCAACATGTGGAAGTAACCCAGGTGTCCATCACAGATGAATGGAAAAGAGGAGTACATTATGTGGTGGAATATTACTCATCCTTGAAGAGGAAGAGGATGTGGGGAAACCTTGAGGACATGTTAGGGGAAAAATGTAGGGCACAGAAGGACAAGTATTGTATGATTCCACCTCTGTGAGGGACAGATTCATCACGAAGGCAAAGTGGAACAGCAGGTGCTAGGGGTGGAGAGAATGGGGACTTAGTACTCACTGGGTGCAGAGATTCAGTTTCACACAATGAAGTGAGTTACGGGGAGGGACGGTGGGGACAGCTGCACAGCGGAGTGGATGTATTTTGTGCCACTGAACTGTACACTTAAAAATGGTGATGGCAATTTTTGTGTACTTTGGCACTGTAAGAGAAATTGAGGAAAAAATTAGTGGAAAGTTTTTGGTTTTGTGTTTTTATTTTTTAAACGATAAGCCTCTTGAGAATCACTTTCTGAAGAAGCTCTTCTTCCTAAAGGGAGCCAAAAAACAATTGAGGACTGAGTTAAATATCTCTCCAAGTCTTACATTCTTTTTTATTATCATTTTTTAATAATCTTTGCTGTAACATGAATGAAGGCTTGCTCTCGGACTTCATTGTTCACATAACATAGCTGGAAAAGTTGAATTTCATAATTTCGTATCAGAAGCTTATCATGTTCCTAACTGCGAGGCCGCCTTAAAAGGAAGAGTGAAGCCTGTCCCTTCTTAGTTGAATGGATAGCTTCTTCTGAGGAATTTGTAATTATTTGCACAAGGTGATACAGCTGTGAGAGACCTGTAAGCAAATTATAATTCGAATATACAAGAGAGTCTAGTTTAGTTCTAGGGGATGGATTAGTTGGGAGCAAGTCCCAGGAAGAGCAAAGAAAGGCAGAGAACAGTTTAACCAAGGGGGTGGAGGTACGGTGTTTATGGGCAGACTTAGGAATTTTGAGTAGTTAAGTTTAGCAGTAGCATACACTCAGGAAAGAGGCGCTGTGAAGTTGGATTTGGCCACATCAGTGAAGACCTTGAATGAGAAGCTGTCTGTACAAACGATCTGAGGAACTCATTTTCTCGAATTTTCTTTTTATTGAGAAACACCAAATTGCTATCTTTTGATATCTAGCCATGTTACTCATATTTACTAGGCAGTGGAAGGACTTTTGTCAACTGGCTTAGTGCTATATTCCCAGAACCTAGAACAGTGTTTGACCTGTAACAGGCATGTCTAGGCTGTGTTAGTGAATGAATGATTTTAGATTTCCTAAGAAGGGAAAATCTCCGTGGCGGTTCTTTAAAGAGATCTTGTCCTTGGGCACCTGGGTGGCTCAGTGGGTTAAAGCCTCTGCCTTCGGCTCAGGTCATGATCTCAGGATCCTGGGATCAAGGCCCGCATCAGGCTCCCTGCTTGGCCGGGAGCCTGCTTCCTCCTCTCCCTCTGCCTGCCTCTCTGCCTACTTGTGATCTCTCTCTCTGTGTCAAATAAATAAATAAAATCTTAAAAAAAAAAAAAAAGAGATCTTGTCCTAATAGATGAGGCTGGTTTTCTTGCTTTTATAACCTGTCTCAGACTTCGTTGTGCTCAGCTTTTTTGGGTTTGGATTCTTTGCAAGGCTCTCTTTGGGCTCCTGAGTATCTCCCTTACAATTTATGTATCTGTGTTGACACAGTTCAGATTTAGGTAGATCTAAAAAATCATTGGTTTTAACTGTACATCTGTTTTCCTGAAGCGTGCATTACTTAATTCTTTAGTCTTGATTTTAACCATTTCTAGCCATCTGGTGACATCACTTCTAGAGTTTCTGTTCTTAGTGTCCCCCCTGTGTTCTTTTGGTTGTTATGTTATATAAATAGTTATATGTACATTTTAGGTATTATTTTAAAACGCTAGCTTTGGTTTTATGTATTTTCTGTAGTTCTGGATAAATTAATTGTACACATATGTACTTAGAAAAAACACAGGTTGAATCACATGTTTCCATGATGTGATCACTGCCTGAGACCGTCTGTGCTCGTATTACAGGTGTCATGGCCCTACTGAAAGCGAGCAGTGATTTTTATCTTGGCTTTAAACAGCCAAGTATCTTTTAAAGAAATTAAGGAAATTCCTCTTAAATTTCCCCATATACTTACCATTCTGCAGCGTTCCGTAAGCAGGAAGTCGTGTCCCCGGTGCGTGGACTCCCCGGGACGCATTTGGACGGCATTGTCCTCTGTCTGCCGTACAGTTAGTGGTTCTTGTGTATGTCAGACTTCCTCTGCCAGCGTTAGGCTCTTGTCTGGCAAGGACTACAGTTCTTACATTTTTAAATCCTTCATTGTATCTATTCTGTGCCTTACACAGAATAGACACCTGCTATCCGTCAGAATGTAAGTATGGTGGAGATGGTGTTTTGGGGGAGTATCTGCAGAACCTGATGACTTGCACTACCACAGTTCACCATTAGATGTCACTCTGTGACAGGCTTGACATTCTTGCCCCACCTTCCCTCCCTTGCTGCTGATCCCGCTCAGGAAGGCGGCTCTCCTCAGCAGGTGTGCGGGCACCAAGAAGTTTCTGTACGTTTGGAAATGGTTTCTTTCCAAACACACGTTCATAAATTATAATTGTTACTATCTTTTAGTTCTGCGTCTAAGTCTCTATTGAACCCAACTGATTTTCCTTAAGTTTTCTTTAGAATTTGAATGCTGGTTTTATGTTTTGTTTATTCTCTCTTTGGAGCAAACTCTGCAACTATTCCGAGTAGTGATGGCAAGAAGTAGAATATTCAGGAATATCCTAGAATATGCTCAGAATTCTTCTGTTAGTAATGCTCTTCTGAGAGATACCTTATTCCAGGAGGCCAGCTGACCCCAGACTCATGGGAAGAGCCTCTAGATGAGCTTTGATGGTGGCTGCTGGTTTCATCTGGGTTTATCATAGAAAGAGAGAGAATAGACTTGTCTGTGGAGAGAAATGCGGAAGCAGAGAAAGCAGACTTGTAGGCTCCACTGGCCAATCCTGGGACACAGGAACGTGTGAATGGGAAGGAAGAATGAGTTTCCTTCACTCATTCTCCTGCTCTGAAACATAGGAAGGGTCAGGTCAGGGAGGTTTGGTGTTCACCTTACGCCTGAGGGCCTGCCCACACTAGCCTGTGTGATTGAGGGATCCGTGCCTCAGTGTGTGAGGACGTTCCTGACGGCCTGGCACCTCTGTGCCCAGCGGGGGGTCCCAGTGTGCGAGGAGCCTCTGCTGTACCACCACCTGCCCGAGATGCAGGATGCAGCCATATCCCCCCTAGACTCGACACAGCCAGTGACCATTCTCGCTTTGCTCATAATAATTGAAATTTGAACAAAGTAGCGATACTGGTTCCGAGTAATATAAAGAACAACTGCCTCAACCCAAGCGCGTGAACATTTTCAATGATGTAGGCCCCCCAATGTTCTCCTCTGGGTCACCAGCTCCCAGCCTTTCATGCCTCAGTCAGAGATAATCTGTTTATTATTTGCAAAGAAAAAGAATGTTGTTTTCATTTGTTAGTATGTCTACATAAAATTGAAATTTTAAAACTTTGAGTATAATAAACTAAGAACTGAAGATTGAATTCCATTTATATTGATCTGTCAGATTACAGTTACACACAATGTAGTACCAAAAAGTGAATTCTGTTTTTGTTTTGGAATGAAATTGAAATGTACACGTTTTTTGATATGTTAGTATAGGGTGACCACTTGTCCTTGGGAAGATGTTTTTAACTCTTTGGCCTTAAAATGTCATAAAGTGAATGACAGTTTTTACAAAGTAATCGGTAACGTAAGTGGTAGAAACTGAGAAGTTTGTCTTACTCCATCCTGTGTTAGTGTATCCACCAGCAGTCAGGAGGTGCTGAGTCTGTTACTTACCTTGATGGTAGTTCATCTTGTAATCCATGCTTTCTTTCCCCTTATGTTTTTGTGTATTCCTACAGTTACAGAAGTGAACAGGTCATGGCACGTCTAACAAAAAGACGACAGGCGGATACAAAAGCTATCCAGCATCTTTGGGCTGCCATTGAGATTATACGGAACCAGAAGCAAATTGCCAACATTGACCGTATTACAAAGTAAGTACATTTAAGCAGAAATATCCTTGTAAAGTTTCCTATTAGATTTTGGGGGGAAGAAGTTCCAAAGATAACTTAATTATTATGCTCAACACGTTACAAAGTAGCAATCACTTTTTGCCTTGTATACACTTGTCAGAAAAACAACAGAGAGACATAGACAGGCGGCTTATGTTAAGATGTTTAATAAATACCAGAGAAGTAAAATATCAGTATGTACATTTATAATAGCTTTTTAATGATCACTTTTTATTAAAAAGACTTTTATTTCTCTGAGTATTCTTAAGGGAGTAAAGCTAAATTCACATCTTCTTAAATGTTTGAATGATATTTTTTGGTAATTTAGATAGAATTTCTTTCTTTATTCTTCATACAGATTCCTTAGATGCTACATGTAAAAATGGGAAACAGATGATTTATGAGCCCCTTTAATGAAATGCTTATTTTTGTCCTTATTAATAAGTAACAGAATTGAGCACCACATATTTTTGTCTCTTACCTACATTCTATTAAAGATTATAAAGGTTTGCTTACGAGGGGAGGGACCGGAGAAAGAGAGAAGGTGTTGCTGTGTGTTGCTCTGAGTCTGCATTTACACTTTGAGCACTGTAGTTTGCCGTGTACGCCTCCTAGCTCCTGTAGGCCAAGAGAAGAAAAAAAAATAGGTAACACTTAAGGAAAATAAGAGTAAAATAAAGAGTACATAATAAGTCAAATTAATATGTTTATATTTATTTATTTATTTATTTATTTTTAAAAAAGACACATTTATTCAGCGTCATGATCAGACTATTACATTTAGCAATCAACAGCATGGGCGCAAAAAAAAAATCTACATTAAAACCCTTTGTTGGAATGCTTTATACTTTCCACAGAACAGAAACTAAAATAACCTGTTATACAATTAGTCACAAATAGAATGCTTTATACTTTCCACAGAACAGAAACTAAAATAACCTGTTATACAATTAGTCACAAATACAGTCCTCGAGTTTTTTGCCCATACACCTGAGTATTGTCTAAAACATGTCTTCTTTGTAGCAGCTAGGCCCTGCCACCACTGTGCTTGGCTGAGTTCACAAATCTGTTGTAACCAAAACCTTCTGCCACTGCCATAGCTACTGCTGCTGCTGGAACCACCATAGCCACCTTGGTTTCGTGGTTTGGCAAAGTATTGGCTTCCACCACCATAGGGGCCAGAGCTTCTGCCTCAAAATTTCCTCCCTTCATGGGTCCAAAATTTGAAGATTGATTGTTATAACTGCCAAAATCATTATAGCTTCCGCCACCTCCAGAGTTGTTTCCATCATTACCAAATCCGTTATAGCCATCCCCACTGCCACCATATCCATCACCACCTTGACTACCACCAAAGCCACCTCAACCACTGAAGTTCCCTCCATGACCAAAGTTGTCATTCCCACCAAAACCACCTCCACGACCACCACCAAAGTTTCCAGAACCACTTCGACCTCTTTGGCTTGAAGCACTAGCCATCTCTTGCTTAGATAGGGCTTTCCTTACTTCACAGTTGTGGCCATTCACAGTATGGTATTTTTGAATGACAATCTTGTTTACAGAGTCATGGTCATCAAATGTTACAAAAGCAAAACCCCTCTTTTTGCCACTGCCTCGGTCGGTCATGATCTCAATCACTTCGATTTTCCCATACTGTTCAAAATAATCTCTTAGATGATGTTCTTCAGTGTCTTCTTTAATGCCACCAACAAAAATCTTTTTCACAGTTAAGTGGGCACCAGGTCTTTGAGAATCTTCTCTTGAGACAGCCCTCTTTGGTTCCACAACTCTTCCATCCACCTTGTGTGGCCTTGCGTTCATGGCTGCATCCACCTCCCACAGTGGCATATGTGACAAACCCAAAGCCTCTGGAGCGCTTGGTGTTTGGATCTCTCATTACCACACAGTCCAGTCCGTAAGTGTTCCCCATTGCTCAGAATGGCTCCTCAGACTCTCATCAGTTGTTTCAAAGCTCAGACCTCCGATGAAGAGCTTCCGCAGCTGTTCAGGCTCTTTGGGAGACTCTGACTTAGACATGATGGCAGTGGGAGGGGAGACTTTAATGATGCTTACCCGGCAGCGTCCACGGGCAGAAAGGAATATGTTTTTTTAAAAAGCAAATAATTTGAGGGTATGTTACAAAGTACAAGTTCTAGTGAGGTGGTATTGGCCTAA
Source organism: Ailurus styani (assembly GCA_002007465.1). Lineage (NCBI taxonomy): Eukaryota > Metazoa > Chordata > Mammalia > Carnivora > Ailuridae > Ailurus > Ailurus styani. The sequence continues at coordinate 210,360 of LNAC01000991.1, read as the reverse complement.
AAACATTTTTTCAAAACCTCAAGAATAAGAAGCTGTCAGTATTTTCCAATGGCTTGGATTTTCTTTACAATAAACCACAGTTTGTTTATATTAAAATTACTTAGGGAAGAATGTGGAAATCAGATGTTGCTCTTTGGATTGAATGTTTAAGCTTAGGGTCACTGACTGAACTATAGCAGTGTGTCTCCCTCTCCCAGTGTCTTTCTCCCAGTGCTGTGGAGGTCCCCGCCCGGGGTGCTTGGTGGCCGCGGCGGGTGTGGGCCACCTGCCATGTGTGCACAGACGTCTGTCAGTGGGAGCACACACCTGTGCATATCTTGCACCCTGTCCCTCCTCCATCAGCGCAGCCTCAGACCACCAAGGGTGGCTTTTCTCCATGCACAAGGGTCCGTAGATCTTAAGATGGTAGGAAGAAATATATTTGCCTACCAAAAAATGTCTTATCAGTGTTGTCTAAAGACAAAAAGGAATTAAGAAAATCAGAGGGTAAGTGTTGGCAGGAGTAGTGGCCAGTGTCTCTTCCCCTGTCTGAATGCCACTCCTGCCTGTTCTGGGCGCCCACCGTGGCGTCCATACTTTGGTCACAGCCTGTGTGTCCTTAGTTCCCCACGAGGCTGTCAGCCCCAAGAGGAGCTGTGCGCGTAACCAGCCAGCCTGGGCCCGAGCATCTGGGCTACGCTGGGGCCCTTGTCACACCCTGGCCTGAGCAGGTTGGGAGGAGTGCTGCCCCACGATGGGCAGTCAGGGGTCTAGTCTGTATTTTGAACAGGTGAATACTTTCCAAGTCTTCGATTAACTTAGATCAAGACGCTCTGCTCAGTTACAGCCAGGTCTCAACATCGTTGTCTTTTAATCATTGCACACGGGTGATGTTCCTGTCGGCCCTGGCACAGTTACGGTAGGGGAGGCACATGTGGTCGTGAGGACCCTTCCTCTACCGCGTCTGGTGGGAACGAAGGCTCTGTGTCTTCTGGCACACCTGCGTGCTTTCGGGCTCTTTATCCTGTTGAGAAGCCTGGCAAACCCTGAACACTGGAGTTAACTTCTGTGTAATGTTCAAGTTCTGCTCGTGTTTGTTTCTCTCAAAAATGCCTTTGAGGTCACCTTCAGTCTAAAGGTTCTCATTCATCCTTGTGGTTTCCCTTTGCAGTTTATTTATTGAAGACACAGGTTCATTGGCTTTGTGGCTTCCCATAGGCTGGCTTTGGCTGGTCACATCTGGTTGTGTATTTGTTCCTCTGCATTTCGTGAAACTGGATAGTTGCCTTCGAGGCTTGGGCGGGGCGAGACCCCGTCACAGGTGCCTTGTGCTCCTGCTGGGAGGCCGTGGTGTGGGGTTTCTCGCGTGGTCAGCCTGGTAGCCTTGATGTGTCTTGCAATGCCAATAATTCACTAAGGATTGCCAAATGGTGGTAATCTAAGTTGATTTTTCTGTTGTAAACTGGAATACTTCTGTAAGGACCTAAACTTGCCATCACGCACTCTTGGGCAGTCCTGTGGTGTGTTCACGTCCAAAGGTAGAATAGTAGACTATTTCCCTTTTTGGCCAGTTTTTAAAATAGCATCCTCTAATGGTAACTAGTTTTTTAATACATTTGGAATTCAGGTATTTCAGTACTTTTGATGTACTTCAATCCATTTCTGACAAAATCCTTACTTAGGCTCAGATTTTTCCATCTTTCACCAGTCGGAGCCTCTCCATGTGGACTCCTGAAGTGGCTTTCTGCTTTCTCACCCCAACAGGATTTTTTGGGTTCACCTCTTTTGCAGCCCACCCCAGACCTGGAACCTTTGATTGCTCCAAGGGACTCTGGTTTCTGTCACGTGGAAAATGAGTCTCAGAAGCATGTCTGGCCCTCCGTGTGCTCACTGCAGCTTGGTCTTTCCAGGCCTTCTCATGGGCAGAGGTAGTAAATATAATTGTAAGAGAAAAAAAACACCTTATGAATGCATACTTATTTTTGTTGGAATTTGGTGGCTGTTGGATTTTCTGTAACTTTTCTACCAAAAATCTTTATTTCTTTTCTTACACAGTAAGAAAGTCATGAATCTTAGTTACTCAGTTCTTGTATCCAGAGTAACAACACTCAATGCTCTAACCAGTACCATGTTTCCTGGAAGCAGTATAGATTGTTTATCCCTAGTCTTAAACAGTTGTAGTGATGCTAACAGGCCAGAGGTGAGGCAGTTGCCTGGTGCACTCTCTTCCTCGCCACTGAGCATCGGTTTCCCTCTTCAGTTAGTGTGTCTGTCATGGTCACCACTAGCCCTTCTCTTGGTGTCCAAGGTTCATTCTCTGGTTGATTTCTTTTTTATATTCTTTTCCCCCAGTTTGACTGAGATATAATTGACATTCAGTATGGTGTTTATACAGTGTACAACATTGTGATTTTGTATTTGTACCCACTGCAAAACGATCACCTTATTCTGTTCAGGCAGCTCTGACCCCTCACATAGTCACGCATTTTGTTTCTTGTGATGAGAACTTGAGACCTCCTCTGTTAGCACCTTTCACATACACACCCGTTATTACTTATGGTGGTCAGCATGCTGTACCTGACATGCCCGAGACTAATATCTCTCATAACTGGAAGTTTGTACCTTTAGCTCCCTTCCCCATTTCACGCGCCGCTGGACACCACCAACCTGTTCTGTGTCTGGCGCTTGGTCTTTTTAGCTTACACATGTGAGAAAATACATGTGCTGTCTGACTTATTCTACTTAGCACAATGCCCTCAGGATCCAAGACGTTGGCACAGAATGATAGGATTTCCTTTCTTATGGCTGAGTCGTTCCCTTGTGTGTACACCACGCCGTCTTCACGCATGCCTCTGTTGATGGGCACATGGGCTACTTCCATGCTGTGACCACGGTGAGGAGTGCTGCTGTGGATGTGGTGGGGTGTAGACAGCTTTTGAGATAGTAATTTCATTTCTTTTGGATAAATACCCAGAAGTGGGATTGCTAGATCATCTGGTAGTTCTGTTTTAATGTTTTGAGTAGCCTCCATGCTGGTTTCCAGGGTGGCTGCACCATCTAGATTGGTAATCAAGACTTCGTGGGAACTGACCTTCAAGTTCTTGCTAGTTCATCACAGTAGGTTACAGTCTTTTTACTGCATCAGTTTGACTGGATATGAAATCCTTAGCTTGTCTTTTTTTCTTTCTTTGGCATTTTTATATGTTCCATATGCTGGCTTAAAGGGCTTCTTGTGGCCGCCATGCACCCCAGGAAAGAGGCCTGCGTGTTTTTTACCAGTGTCTTTTAAGTCGCTCCCTCTGTTTTTAAAACAGTTTTGTTCTGTTCAAAAAGCGTAACTAGCAGAAACTTCTTTAGCAGGTTCTGTTATTTGGGATGGAAAATGCTTTCACCAAAAGAGTCAGTCTGAAATCAAAGCATATATATATGGAATTAAATTTGATTTTTAATGAATGGTTAAGCTATCCCTCTCATTTAAAGTTACATGTTTATAAATTGGAGTTGATGATTATATAAAATTCCATAGTTCTCATTTTAGAGCTAAATAAATAAATTCTGATCTCTCAGTAAAAACATTTTACATTTTCAGAAACTGAAGTATGTATTGTGATACTTAATCATAAAATTGAAACCATAAAAAGTCACTTTGTCATAAGTCATTTTATCATAAAAAATACAGTAGTCATTTGAGATGAAGGTAACCCCAGATAAGATTTTGTATAAAACAAATATTTATAACATTTTTATGCTTAAGATCATAATGTTAGCTCTTGTTTTACAGTTTTTAAGTCACGGAACTCTGATTTTTTTTTTTTAAAGATTTTATTTATTTATTTGACACAGAGCGAGAGAGAGATTACAAGTAGGCAGAGAGGCAGGCAGAGAGAGAGGAGGAAGCAGGCTCCCCGCTGAGCAGGGAGCCCGATGGGGGCCTCGATCCCAGGACGCTGAGATCATGACCTGAGCTGAAAGCAGAGGCTTTAACCCACTGAGCCACCCAGGCGCCCTATGATTCTTAATCATAGACAAGGACCTGGGTGGCTCAGTTGGTGAAGCGTCTGCGTTCAGCTCAGGTCATGATCCCAGGGTCCTGGGATCGAGCCCCACATTGGGATCCCTGCTCAGTGGGGAGCCTGCTTCTCCCTCTCCGTCTGCCCCTCCCCCTGCTTGTGCTTTCTCTCTCTCAAATTAATGAGTAAAATCTTTAAAAAATATATATGACAATAAAATCAGTAACAAATCAAATTTAAACTTTCAATCCCTAAGATTTCCAATATTATTCATAATTCATAATGTCATTTACAGTCACCTATATTTTAATATTCCATAAAATAAGTCATATATGTCACTTTTGTTCTGTCTTAAACCCTCACATAATATTCACATCTAACTTGGATAAACTGTAAGGTGGCATTAGCGTTTGATGAAGTATTCTTAGGAATAGTTGTAACAGAACTGCGTTCTGTTGAAGCAAGTGTGGATTTTATGTTAATCTCTGCCAGTATCATGGTCTAGTTTGTGCCATTGTGAGAGGTCAGATGACTCTCTGCACCTGCTGGACAGGCGAGTGACCCTTTGTTTTCTTGCTGTCTTGGGTACCTGTGACTGTGTGTTTCCAGCGTGTCGTACTTGACTCACGTGATTAGGTTGATGTGGGGCCGGAAGACTCTTACCATTCCAGTTAGTGTTTCAGATCAGGGCATCAATCAGTGACCTGTATCGCTTACTCTAGGGTCACACCCCAGGTATAACTGTGCCGCTTGTGACATGTTTGCAGTGCCCGCGTCCTCCTGGAGTGCCGCCTGTCGCTACGGACAGATATAAGCCCGCACTGTGAGCTGTCTGTGTATGGCTAACTTCTCAGGTTCCAGGAGGCACACTCCGTCCCTGTACTGACTAGTTGAGAATTCACTCCATGAAACCCCTGGGAATTGTGAAGTTACCATTTTGCTTTGTCTCTATGTCAGTTTTTCTTTTTTTGTTTTTTGGCAGACAACACAAAAATAAGGAGTCCTTCCCATATTTTTGTGTCCTGCTCCAAGGGGCCATGCTGATCTTCTCTGTGTCATTTGGTCTTAGCGTAAGTGCCATCAGAGCGAGCCCTTTGTTGATTCCACTCCCTTACCGGGTTTGCTGTAGAGGAGAGGGATGGCCATTGCCTGCTACTGCTTTGGAAATAAGTTATTTTGAAAAACTAGCAGTTAAGAGTATGCTGTAGATACAATCCCAAGAATTCTTCACAGAATTACTAACAGCATACCCATTTCAATCTGTAATGATTTATTCTTTCTTACATTTCTTCTGTGGTAGCAGATTGACAGACACGCTTGACCACTGTTTGCACTAATATTTTATTTTATATAATAACAGCCTTGCAGAAGTAACAGGTTCTGAGCAACTGTAATATAGTACAGCTCCATAGTGAGCTTTCTCTGGCGTGCTAAATTCTCAGGACACTCCTTCGGGCTTGGATTACTGTCTAGCTGTTTTCATGTTTGACGTTTCTCTGCAGCTCTGTGAAGGAAACATATGGACAAGGCACAGAAAAGCGTAACCATTTGAAAGTAAATGAGTGTGATCAAGTAATAGAAGAGGCATCGAGGACGGCCTGGGGCTCCGGCCCACATGCTGGTCTGTACCGATGGATAGATACACTCCTGGCCACAGTCAAGGGGTCACTAGATGTTAGGAAGCTGGAGAAGGCCTGCATTAGTTGGGCCTGGGAGGGTGGGTGGGATTCAGGCCTAGAAGAGTGTGAGCAGAGGGACAGGAGGGGTTTTAGGGAAAGGAGATGAAGACGCAGAGAGCCAGACAGGGCCTCTGAGGCCAGCACTGAGATTTTTATCGTGAACCTAGAGGGCGATACCAAGCATTTGGAATATGGAAGCAGTGAGTAAAATACACTACTTTCCACTCCCCGGAGAGAAGGAACATGCCTCTTCAGGGTCTGGAGTGGGCCTGCTCCTCCCTGTTCTGGCCTGAGTCTGAGCCCACCTTGTTCCTTGTCAGCACTAGCAGTAGGGTCCTATCTGGGCTTCCAGCCGCCCATGCTTGTAGTCTCTGTTGCTTCCCATCACTGGTATCAGAGATGTTTTCCCAGAACACCATCTTATCAAATGCGTGACTAAAAGCTTTCTACGTTGCTCACAAAGCCCAAATTCCTGTGCCAAGGTACTACATCCGGGCCTGCCACTTCCCACCCAGTGTGTTGTGCTCCGGGCCCCCCACAAGCCCCCAGATCTGTGGTCATCTACACTCTGCTTGGGATGCTGACCCCTTCAAGTGAATGTAAGCCTCACCCTTCATCAGTATTTTTCTAGATTATAGGTCTCTTTATCATCTTCTCCTTTTTTTTTTTTAAGATTTTATTTATTTGTCAGAGATCTAGAGAATGAACACAAGCAGAGGGAGTAGCAGAGGGAGAACCAGGCTCCCCCTGAGCAGGGAGCCCAATATGGGGCTCGATTCTAGGACCCTAGGAATCACCACCTGAGCTGAAGGCAGACATTTGACCCACTGAGCCACCCAGCCACCCCTCTTTATATTCTTCTTAAGACTGTTTTTTTATTTCCCCATTGTGCACAGACTGCATATACCTGAACAGGGCATTTGTGTGAGCTCTTCTTCAATCAGACCTTGAGTGTCCTCCTTTTCATGCCCTGCAGCTCCCCTCTCCTATTTCCATTTGGCGACACTGTTCTCTTCGGTCTGAGCACTCTCTTATTTTGATTCTTCATTTTGTATTTTTCCTTTATTAATAGACAAAACCCTACCCTTTTAAGATTCAACCCCAATTTTCTCTCCTGTGAGATACTGATTCATTCCTCAGGATAACCAGTCCCATTCCCATTGTTCCTGCTCACAGTGATGTATATGAAATGCACTTTTATTACTTATTATAGGCTCTTATTACTAAAAACATTTCTGCTTCCTTTGCTGATTGTGAGCACCTTGCAGGTAGGGCATATGTCCTTCCTCTCTTTGGCTCTTCGTGTGAGGCACAGCTGGGATGAGGAGGTGGGGACAGGTTTCCTAATAATAAATACTCAGTTGCATTCATTGAAGACATAGTTTCAAGAAGGCTCAGAATTGAAAGTCATAGTTAATCTGTGACAAGCCCTGTGCTGTGTAGGATTTGTCTCCGTGAATTCTCTTAACTCCAAGAGGTCTATTGTCATTCTCATGTTGCTGAAGACGATGCGCTCAGGCAGGGAAGATTTTGCCTGAAGCCGCAGAGGTTATCAGTGGCAGAATGCAAATACAAATGTAGATCTCTCTGATGTTGTAGTCCAAGCTTCTGATCATTCACTGTTTCCTTTTGGTATTTGATGGATGTGTTTCCTTGCACGTGTTGGAGACTTTAGTTCACTGTCCCCTATGCATGCTTCCGTATCACCATGTAACCACCCTGACATTCAGACGAACCTCGCTGCACGCATGAAGATGGAGAGGCTGTGCAAGCAAATTATTTGTTCCTGGTTAAGTTTTAGGAACAACCTACATCTTCAGAGTCTACTCTAAATGTTTAAATAAATTCCTCAATGAAGGATCTATGAAGGTGTTCTTTAGCTTTTGAAGTTTTTGTTTAGTGAAATACTTAAGAAAAATTTTGTGTACCCATTTATATAAAACACCTAGTGGCAGATCATTGTTACTATGTTTTATTTTTTATTGTGGTAAAACACACAGTGCAGCCATTGTTAAGTCTAGTTCAATGGCACGAAATACATCCACTCCGCTGTGCAGCTGTCCCCACTGACCCTCCCCATAACTCACTTCGTCGTGTGAAACAGAATCTCTGCACCCAGTGATCACTAAGTCTCCATCCCCTCCGCCCCCAGCACCTGCCATTCCGCTTCGCCTTCCTGACAAATCTAAGTCCCTCACAGAGGTGAATTCGTATCATATTTGTCTTTCTGCAACTGGCCATTTCACTCAGCATGATGTCCTCAAGGTTCATCCAGAGTTCCTTCCTCTCTCAGGGTGGGTGATACCCCAGTGCACAGAATGTGGTGTACCCCACATCTTGTGACCCATGCACCCGGCCATGGATACTGGGGCTGCTCCTGTGCGTTTGCTGTTGTGACTAATGCTGGTGTGAGTCTGGGTGGACAGAGCTCTGAGACCCTGCTTTCAGTTGTTTGGGGGTTGAGACCTGGAAGTGGACTTGGGGGGTCATTTGGCAATCCTGGTTTGGGTTTTGTGGAGACCTCCCTCCTGGTCTCCACACCGACGGCCCCAGTTTGCTTTCCCACCAACGGCACACGAGGTTCCCCCTTCCTCCGCCTCCTCGCCAACACTTGTTATTTCCCGTCTTTCGGGGTCTAGCCGTTCTGACAGGTGTGAGGCGGTACCCCGTCGTGGTCTTGATTTGCATTTCCCCGGAGCCAGGTGACATCAAGCATCTTTTTAATCTTTTCATGTGCTTCTTGGCCACTCTTGTATCTTTGGGGATGTGTCTGTTCAACTTCCTTGCTCGTGTTGGAATCAGGTTGGTTGGTAGTATCAGAAGTTTTGTATGTATTCTGGATATTAATTGCTTACCAGTTGTATGATGTGCAGTTATTTTTCTCAGTCTGCTCTGTAGACAGTGTCTCCTGATGTATGACCTTCTAGAAGTTTGGTGAAGTCCACTTTATTTTTTCTTTTGTGGCCTGCGCCTTCAGTCACATCCAAGAAATCACTGCCAGATCCAGTGCCGTGAAGCTTTTGTCCTGTGTTTTCTTCCAGCGTTTTATGGTTTTGGGCCTTACATGGAGGTCTTTGACCCATTTTGAGGTGCGTGTGCTGTTAGGTCGGGGTCCAGCCTCCCCGCCGCCTGTGGAGATGCAGTTTTCCCAGCACAGTCTGGCGAAAAGGCTGTCGGTTCCCCATTGAGGGGTCTTGGCATCGTCACCAGCAGTCCTTCCATTGTCTGTGTGAGGGTTTCTTTCTGGGCTCTCTGTCCACCTGACCTCATCTGTTTGTCTGTTTTTATGCCAATACCACGTGGTTTGGTTACTATAGTTTTGTGTAGTAGGTTTGAAATGAGGACGTGTGAGTCCTCCCGTTTCTTCTCGTCCTCAAGATTATTTTGGCTGTTTGGGTCCACTGAGAGTCCATGTGAATTTTAGGATGGGTTTTCTGAAAGAAGTGTCACTGAGCTTCTGATAGGGAGGGCACTGAATCTGTGGATGGCATTGGGTCCTGCGGACGTTTTAGGAATAGGATGTCCTCCAGTTCACAAACATGGGGCGTGTTTCCATTTGTCCTTTCGGCAGTGTTTGGTAGTGTTCGTTGTGCAGACTTTCCCCCCACTTGGTTAAGTTAATTCCTGCATATGTTAGTCTTCTTTGATTTTAAACAGAATTGTTTTAATAGTTTCCTTTTGAGATTGTACATTGTTCTTGTTAGAAATGCAGCTGATTGTATGACTTGTGTCCTGCTACATTGCTGAATTCATCTGTTAGTTATAGCAGCTTTTTGTGGATTCTTCAGAGTTTTCTGCGTGCAAGATGATAATGTCTGCAGAGATCATTTTATTTCTTATCTCTAACTTGGATGCTTATTACCTTTTGTTATGTAAATGCTTGGTCTTGGAGTGCAGTACTGTTTTCTAGGAGTGATGGAAGTGGGCATCCTTGTCTTGTTCCAGACCATAGAGGAAAAGCTCTCAGTCTGTACAGCTGAACATGGGGGCAGCTGTGGGCTTGTTGTCTCTGACCCTCACTGTGGCGAGTTGTTTTCCTCTGGTACCCAGTCTGTTAAGTGTTTCTTGATGGGAGGATGTTGATTCTGTCAGATGTGTCTGCTGAGATGTGCTTGTTCGTTCTGTCAGTGTGGTGTGTCATTATTGGTGAAATGCATGTGTTGAACCATCCCTGCATCTACGAGAATTATTATTAAAATGTTTTTTTACTCTAAGTTGCATAGTTGTCATGCAGGACACTTGGAAAAGAGAAAACTGAAGAATAATCACCTGTAATTTCTCTGTCCACATTTGATTTATTTCTTGTCATTTTTTTCCTTGATATTGTTTAGTGTTGACCATGTTGTTCCATGGTCACCATAAGTTATTGTTGGTAATGGTTGTGCACTGTTCCAGGTTGTGGGACTTCTGTCATGCAGTTTGAGAGACAGGAGGGGTAAGCAAGGTAAACATGCCTTGTACGGTTCACATCATGTTCATTTATTTGCCTTCAAACAGCCACAGGGGTTTGGCACTGTTGACTTTGCCAATGCGCACTTGGACATGCAGAGAGGTGGGGTAACTGGTCCTTCCCACTGCACGTGCTCAGCCCTCCATACGTCATCTGTCAGATTCCTGCAAGTCTGGTGTTCCCCTTGTACACATATGTGGTGATGCTAACAGTGAGGTGAGATTGGAGGCAGTCAGTGTGGGAACCATGTGTTCAAACACACTCAGTGCGAGGCCTGGGCTAAGCGCCTTCCGTTTGTCACCTCCATTCACCTTCATTCCAGTCCGCCTGGTATGCGGAATCACCTGCACTTTATCTTTGTGCTGCTATTTTCTTCCTGGATAATTGGGTGTTTCCAGGTTTTTGCTGTGTTCGGTAGTCTCCTTGCACCATTTCTTCCTGCTTAGAAGGATTGTTTCCTGATGGACACTCAGGTTGTCCCTCTGCCACAAGTGGCCACCAGCGCAAACATGAGGGGTTCGTTGACGTGTGTGTCCAGGAACAGAATTCCTCCCTGACTGCAGGATTTGCAGGTACTAAGTGGGCTAAGCTGTCGAGGGAATGCCTTTGTAGTAGCTGGACATGAGGATCCCCCCCACCCAACATGTCCACTGGTATCTGGTGCTTCCCATTTGCACACATATGGTTACTGACATGTCTTAGTTTACATTCTTTGTTCATTAATGAGATTAGATGGCTCATGATGTTCTTATGAGATTTTGGCCTTTCTTGGCTGTGGATACCTGTTGTTCTCCTTTATGTGTTTTGCCAGGGTTCTTGTCCTTTACTGTTGATTTCCAGAAGCTTATGTTCTTCTGGACATTAATTCCTTTATGCACATCATGCTTTGTAAACATCTTCCTGAAATTCTGTTGTCTGTTTATTAATGTTTCCCATACTGTTTTTTGTTAAACACAAAATATTAATTTTGTAGTTATCAAATTCATTGTTTTTGGCCTAATGTTTTGTGCTTTTGAAATTTTTAATTTTTTTAATTTTTATTTTTTTAAAGATTTTATTTATTTATTTGACAGAGACACAGTGAGAGAGGGAACACGTGAACACGTGTTGAGCAGGGGGAGTGGGAGAGGGAAAGCAAGCTTCCCGGTCAGCAGGGAGCCCTATGCATGGCTGGATCCCAGGACCCTGGGACTATGACCTGAGCTGAGGGCAGACGGACCGGAGGGGTTTCCCAGTGTTTTCCTACATCTGTTGCAAAGCTCCCGCTGGGTGACAGAGTCTGGTCCCGTGTCGCGCGGTGAGGCTGAGCTTCGGACGCAGTTTTAACTAAAAGGTGGTGGTTGCGTCGAAGAGCGAGCTGGAGGGGAGCCTGCGGCTGCTTGCCCTGCTTTCCGGCTCCGGAGGGACCTGTGGCGGACGTGACACGCCGGCGCTGTCCCCAAGCCTGCCATGGCTCTGTGTCTTCCCGTGGACGGTTGCCCCTGCCGGGGCTGCGCACTGCTCAGTGATGCTGTGAACGTCTGTGAGGGTGCACGGCCGGAGCCCACGCTGTGGCTGGGCTCGAGAGTCTGCAGCATCGGCTGTGTTCCTGTTTGTGTGGACCCTGTGGGAACAAGAGAGCAAGTAGTGTGTGTGTCATAGGAGAAATGTCTCTTTTCTCCAGATGAAACCCGCCTGATGTTTTGTAAGTTTTCATCTAATGGTAAAACAACTTAAGATTTTGTTTTACTGATTTTAATTAAAGTCATGCCATAAATAATGTCGTAAATGACTGTGCTCTTTGGGGTAATGACAATGGAGCAGCTTTTGAAACAAAAAGTCTTTTAATGCCTTTACAATTAATGGGAGAAAATGGAAAGGGTTTTTTTTTTCTTGGTTAGTTAATCCCCCCAAACCTTCAAAGTGTATGTTAGTGAACACTGTCAGTTATTTTAACTAGCTCAGAAATGAGGGAAATTAAGATTTAACAGTTATGTTTAAACAACAAGAATTATGAGAGGATGTAGAAAAACCACGTTGCGCCGTTCCTTGTTGGGTTTTCCCCAGAGCCTTGGTGGGGTCTGCAATGAGGGAGGAGCCGAGCTCAAGGGACAGACATGTGGAAAGACCTGCGTACCATGGCCTTGGCTTGCCAAGTGAGCGGAAGCTTGCCTAGGGCGCGTCTCCTGCAGCTGCGCACCAGGGTCTATGCGGGGGAGAGCTGGGGGCTCTGGGTGACACCGCTTCCTCTAGTTACGTGCTGTCACCCCAAATGCTAGACAAATGTCGTTTTGTGACGTTGTGTCCTGGAGGAATTCCACGCTGCTGACAGTCAGATGTTTTGGCTCTTCTCCTCTGGTAGGCCTGTGGTTTTTCTACTTCCATTCCTCAGCAGTGAGAGTTGAGGTCAGTGTTCAGCGTTTACCTCCTTAGATAGGAGACTCATGTGAAAACGTCAGTTGAGTCTTCCGCCTTTGAGCTCGGGCAGGTGTTAGGGCAGGTGTTAGCGCAGGTGTGGGTCACGATGTTTTACCCAGATCGCCCAGGAGCCACTCAGACAGGTTTGTTCAATTTCATTCCAGAGAAGGGCCCCTAGATGCCGCGATAGTGTGGAGCTGTTCGTTATGTCTTGTCCCAGACAGAGGACATGTCAGTGCGTTGGTGGTTGTTTTTCCATAGATTGAGTCGGATTACACTGTTGTCATGAGTGTGTCATCTCCAACAACGTGATACTAGTTGCTGAGATTGAGTCGTTATTAGAAGAATTAAAGGTAGATAATCGCTTATAGGAAATTATCACTTGTGAGATTTCTTTTGAAAGAATGTTAAATCAGCAATGGCTGTTTGCCACTTAACTGCATGGGAGTTTTCATCTTGGGGCTCACAGAGCTATGTCAGGGGAGATGAGCCGCACTGGGCCCTGCAGCCTGTTGCTTGGGTGCATCTGAGTGCCAGGCAGCAGCTGGGGTAGTGCCCTAGTGGAGAACTTCAGGGCAGACTACAGGAAAGGGAGTGGGCAGGACGGGGGAAAGTAGGACTTACTGAGAAAGTCCAGAGAAATAGAATAGAACTTTTAAGTATCATTTACATACTGTGTCATGGTTGATGCTAGGTTTGGCCACTGTCCGTGAATCTCAAACCCAGTTTGCTAGTTTTGCCTCCTGAATTGTTGAAGATATGTCCCTGTGATGGGTCAGCAGCATGTAAGACAGTGGGAAGCCTGGCATGACCTTACCATGCATTATGAACATAGGTATTTGCACACGGAGTAAAGCTGCCTGATGGTCTGAGGAAAGGAGCCCTGGGCTGGAGTCCTTTGTGGTTGTGAAGGTCAACTCTGTGGACTCTGTGTAATTGACTCAGGACAGTGCGGGCGTAAGGCTGGTCAAGCAGACAGACGCTGGCCTGGCACGTCAAGGTGGCAGCATGGTTCCTTTCTTACTTAGCATCAATAGCGCTCTGAGTCCTTTCTACCTTTGAAGAAAAAGAGGTGAGAATAAGGAGTTGTTCACGTCTAGGCGTTACTTGATGAGCTTGTTTGTGGACTTATGCCAACTTACTGGTGAATTTTGTCACAGTGAACATTGAGCAAAGGCCTTGCGTTGTTTGCTGAGTTCTGGGTGTGCTGCCTAGACCATACTCCCAGAAGGAGCCCTCCAGCCATGTTAAGAGGGACGTAGTGAACCTTCTGTTGTACTTCCTGTGTCGTTTCGCTAAGTGATTGTTTCTTCTTTGAGTTTTCTCTTAGATTTTACAATCTTAATTTTGTATGTTTAAAGCTCTGTTTTCCCTTGTTTCTTCCGTCGTCTTCGTTACCTCCGATGGAGGAAAAACACTTCGTTCCAATTCATTCCTTCGCATTATATTTAAATATGTGACTTATTCAGAGTTTATGATGCACATCTGGATTTTTATCCAGATTGCCATTTGGTTATTCTACTGTCACTTGGTAAATATTGTTACATTTTCCCTTCTCTTGTAATGCTCACCTTTCATATCGAGGTTTTTTGTGTGCTTGGACCTGTTTCTAGATATTCTGATCTTTTGTGCTGGTCTTTTATTTGAGTGTTTCTGTCCAGCCGCATTGTTTTTAAATTGTTGGTACTGTCTGCAATAATAAGATTTAGTGCCAAACTCATCATTGTCCCTGCTCCAGTAGAGTATTTCTTAATAATCTCTGTGGGGCAGAGCTAGTCAGTACTCATTTGTCTTCTTAAAATATTTTTTATAATAACATGTTTCAATTTTGGTTGCTTTTTAAGTTCATAAAATCCTATATTGAGACATCCTGAATTTGGTCCCTGGGACAGAAAAAAGAACAGTAGAAACACAGGTGAAGCTTGAATAAAGTCTGTGGTTTAAAGTGCCAGTGGGCTACCTCGTCCAGCGTTAGTTAGGAGTCAGAGGAGTGTTGGCGTGTCCACACGCATACTGTGCAGTTATTTCACAGCATACATGGAAATACTGCGTCCTTACCTCGTATACCTAACGTTATGTTCTACAGGAATTATATATTAATCAAAAAATAGCCTTTTAAAAGGAAAATGAAGAACTTTTGATAATTAGACTTTTTTAAGAAGTTAGCATTAGGTACAGCTGGATAAAGGGCATATGGGGATTTGACTGTCTTTGCAATTGTCCTGCAAGACTAGAATTAATTTAAAATAAAAAATTTAAAGGATGAAGTTGAAATTCTCTTGCTCATTTATATATCCAAGAAACTTTTTTTTTTTTTTAAGATTTATTTATTTGACAGACACAGCGAGAGAGGGAACACAAGCAGGGGGAATAGGAGAGGGAGAAGCAGGCTTCCTGCAGAGCAGGAAGCCCAATGCAGGGTGAGCCCTGGGACCATGACCTGAGCCGAAGGCAGACATGTAACGACTGAGCCACCCCGGTGCCCCGCCAAGAATCATTTTTTGAATGTCAATTTTATGCAAAGCAGTATCTAAAATAATTTTTTGGGATGCTTGGGTGGCTCAGTTAAGTGTTTGACTTGATTTCGGCTCAGGTCATGATCTCAGGGTTGTGGGATCCCCAGGGTCCTGGGATGGTGCCCCATTTCCAACTCTGTGCTCAGCGGGGAGTCTGTTTCTCTCCCCCCTTCCCCACTCATGCTCTCAATCTCTCTCTTTCTTTAAAGATTTATTTATTTATTTAAACTGACCTAGCCACCCAGGGACCCTAGCCAAAACTTTTAAATGCATACTGATCACTTACTCTTTATTCTAAATTGCCTAAACCCACACTTCTCATTCAGAAAACACAAACCCTTAGCATAATCCCCTCCAGTTCCGTCCATGTCAATGCAAATGGTAGGTATTCATCCTTTCTGAATACTGAGTGATATTCCATTGTATATATGGACCACATCTTCTTTATCCATTCGTCTGTTGAAGGGCATCTCCGCTCCCTCCACATTTTGGCTCTGGTGGACATTGCTACTGGGAAAACTCAATGGGAGGAAATCAGAGAGGGAGACAAACCATGAGAAACTCTGGATTCTGGGAACCAAACTGAGGGTTTCAGAGGGGAGAGGTGTGGGGGATGGGGTGACTGGGTGATGGGCATTAAGGAGGGCACATAATAGAATGAGCACTGGGTGTTATACTCTACTGATGAATCATTGAACACTACAAAAACTGATGAAGTAGTATATGTTGGCTAATTGAGTTTAAATAAAAAGAAAAAAAGAAAGTATACATCCTTTGGTAGGATCCTATGTATGCATAGGTAGGTATGTATACATAGGTAGGTATGTATACATAGGTAGGATCCTATGTATGCATCCCATCTCCCCAGGCTGTGATGGTTCTCATGTACTAGGGAGAACTCGTCCTTCATCTGTGCATGCTGCTGGTCGTCCTGTCCCCAGGAAGGGGCCTCCTGCGTCTGCCCTGTGACCTTCCGTGTGTGCACTGTGTGCATGCTACTGGTCGTCCTGTCCCCTGGAAGAGGCCCCTTGCGTCTGCCCCATAGCCTTCTGCGTGTGCCCTGTGTGTAACCCCTCTGTCCTCAAGGGTGGCATATCTCCCTTCCACTGCTCCCACTTCACATTGCCAGTAAAGAGAGAACAGCTCTTCTGTGTCTCTGCTATGTGTTGTACAGCTGTCTGCATGCCTCGTGGCTGGTACACATCAGTGGGGTCAAGTCCTTCCAAGAACAATGCAATGTGATGCCGTTCTTGTTACATAAAACGGAAACTGGGACTGGAAAGGAATTTTCTTAAAAAGACATAGCTACCAGTATCCTGTAGCAGCATCATGGTGTAATTGTGTTTATATTTGATAAAACAGTCCCTCAGCAGGTGTCAAGTTTAATGGTGAACTACTACAAGAACCCTCTGCAAAGTCTGAGATGGTTACCCGCATTACCACCGGGCAGTGCTGTGCTACTGGTCCCGGTGACAGGTTGGCACTGTTTCTAGGTAGATAACTAGAAGCCACCAGAAAATAATATATAAAATAAAATCCTTTTTTCAAAAGAAACAAAAGTACGCAATAACTAGGATAAAATATTATAAAAAGCGTGCAAGAATTTTAGGGAGAAAAATTATAAAACTTTGTTAAAAACATAGGAGATATAAATGAGCAGATGTACCAAGTTTACCAGAGGAAAGACTTAGTGTTATATTTATTCTCAAATTAATAAAAATTTCAGCCTTTTTCATGGATCTTGGCAAACTGGTTTTAAAATTATTTTGGGGGGCATGCTTGGGTGACTCAGTGGGTTAAGCCTCTGCCTTTGGCTCAGGTCATGATCTCAGGGTCCTGAGATCGAGTCCCTCATCGGGCTCTCTGCTCAGCAGGGAGCCTGCTTCCTCCTCTCTCTCTCTCTGCCTGCTGCTCTGCCTACTTGTGATCTCTCTCTGTCAAGTAAATAAAATCTTAAAAAAAATTATTTTGGATGAATAAATGAGCAAGAAGAGCCAAGAAAAGTGTAAGAATAAAGGGGGCCTGCCCATTACAGGCCTGCTGGTGTGGAAGGCTTTCTGACGTTGTTGTAGGTGTGACGGACAGAGTAGGAGCTGTCTCCAGCTAATAGAGGGACAGACAGTCTGGACGAGGGCACGGTGGAAGGTCTGCACACTGCCCCTGCTGGCTGAGCTACCCAGTTCTCCTCGGAAGGAGCCTCTCTTGACCACTCCTGGATCCACCTCTAGATCTTCTGCAAGGACAGACAGGCTCCTAGAATGGTTTTGGAAAACTACCATTTTATACCGTGATTTTATTTACCAGCTTCTTTTTCCTTTTTCCGTTTAAATTGAGGTATAACTTACAAACAACATAGTAGCTACAGGTACTCGTTAGGATTCAGTATTTGTTTATACAGCTGACTCTTGAACAACATGGGTTTGAACTACAAGGATCCACTTACAAGTGAGTTTTTTTTTTTAAGCTGGGATAGTACTATAAATGTATTTCCTCCTAAGATTCTTAGTAGCACTGTCCCTTTTCTAGCTTGTTGTAAGAAGGTAGTATGTAGTCCATTGAACATGCAGGATGTGTGTGGTTTGACTCTTGATGTTATCAGTTAGGCTTCTGGTCAACAATGGGCTATTAGTTGTTAAATTTGGGGCAGTCCAGAGTTCTAGGTGGATTTTGGACTGTGCGGGGGTCAGCACCCTTAATCTCCTGTCGTTCCAGGCTTGACAGTACCTGTGACCCCAGTACATCCAGTTCATCTAGTACATTCATTACCTTGCTTAGTTAGAAAAAACATTTTTTTCTTGTGATGAGGACTTTTAAGATATCCTCTCTTGGCAACTTTTGAATATGCAATATAGTATTGTTTGCACGTGCTGTGCATTTTACCCCCATGACCTTTATTGTGTGGCTGAGAGTGGATACCTTTGACCCATTTCATCCTGCACCCCCACTCCTCACCTCTGGCCACCACCAGTCTGTTCTGTGTGTCTGTGAGCTTGGTGTGTGTGTGTGTGTGTGTGTGTGTGTGTGTGTGTGTGTGTTCGTGTTCAGAATCCACATATCAGTGAGATACGTCAGACTGACTGCACGTAGCACAGTGCCCTCGAGATTTATCCATGTTGTCACAAATGGCAACATTTCGTTCCTTTCTGTGGCTGAATAATATTACTGTGTGCGTGTGCGTGCGTGCGTGGCTGTGGTTTGGACTTGTGTTACCCTGATGATTAGCCGTGTTCAGCATGTTTGTATACCTGCTGGCCATCTTTTATCATTTTGTAAGTGTTGGTTCAGATGTTTTGCCGTTTTTTTAAAGATTTTATTTATTTATTTGAGAGAGAGCGAAAGGGAGAAAGATCACAGAGGGAGAGGGAGAAGCAGACTCCCCATGGAGCAGGGAGCCGGATGCGGGAGCCAATCCCAGGACCCTGAGATAGTGGCTTGAGCTGAAGGCAGGCGCTTCATGGACTGGGTGAGGGGTGCCTGGCTCTTGGTTATTGAGTTCCATGTTCTTTATATGTGTTGGATGTTAACCCCTATACCCTGATTTCTCAAACATAATATATCTTAGAGCTTACATTATCTTAACATCTGCAACATTGCTTCATTTTTTAATGATTATATAATAACTCTTTGTATGACTGTATTACAATTTAGCCAGTCCCCTAAGATTGATGTTAACATCCTTTCTACTCTTGTTGCCAGCAACACTAACATGGATTTCATGTCTGTGTACATATTATTACAGACATGTCTATCTGTAGGATGAATTTCTAGATGTGGAGCTGCTGGACACGTTTCTGTGCTCGGTAGATGTTTGCACTGTGGGGTAGTGATTGTTCAGTGTCCCCACTGAGGCACTGCCCACTGAGCCTTGTGTGTCAATGCAGTGTCCTTATGAGCTCAATAGATACAAAATCTTCTCTTGGGGGTTCTCTTAGTGCTTAGGATTTTTAAAAATATATTAGGAGTCTGTAGGACTTACATTAGGTCTTTCAGTTAAATGTATTACAAATACATTTCCCAGGTTAGCGTTTGTGATTTTAACTTTGGTTATCCTGGGTTTTTTTGCTGTGTAGAAATTGCTGATTTTATGTAAATTTTCCAGTGTTTTGTTAAATCACTGTCTTTCATTTCCTATTAGGAAGGTTTTTCTCACACCATGATTGCCCTCCCATGTTTTTCTTCTAATGATTGTGCGGTTTTCTTTTTAATATTTAAATCTGACCAATTCCGAATTTACTGATGGGGACAGATTAAGGTAGGGCTCCATCTTTATTCTTTTTTCAAGTCTGTGAGGCCCTTTTCCTAATGTCATGTATTGATTGATTGATCAATTGATCTTTCCCCTGCTAATTTGAAATGGCACTTTGATCATAATCAAAATGTGTATTTGGGTCCCTCTCTGAACTTTGCGTTTGTTCCATTGGCCTGCTGTTCATGCACGAGTTCAATTACTTTAGCTCTATAATGTTTTAGTATCTGATGTTGCCCTGAAAGAATTTTCTTGGGAAGTTCTTTTTTAATTCTCTATAGGACTTTAGAATTAACTTGACCACTTTGTGGTGACAGTTTTTTAAAATTATCTTAGCGGCAGTTCGAATTTTGTTGTCTTCCATTCAGGTATCAGGCATGTCTCTCCATCTCTTCATCTTCTCCAGTATCTGTCACATTTCAGGGTTTTTTTCCTACAGGTCTTTGTCATTTCTTCTATTTATCACTATGTATTACTATCTTTCTTATTGCTGTTGTAAATAATTGGGGTCTTATTTTAAATCTCCTAACAAATAATTATCCACACAAATAATTGATAATATTATTTGGTTATTTAAAATAGTATGTCAGCTGATTTTCTTGGGTTTTCTAGACATATAATCTGCAAATAATGATCATTTTAAATCTACCAACTTTTACACCATTTCTTTATTCCAGCTGTGCTGGTTATTACTTTGTCAGAGTGTTAAACTCATCTTTGAATATTTCTGATCGAATTAAGGAAGTCCTTAATTCATTCCATCTTGTTAGAGGCAGGTTGTTGGATTTTACTAAATGCCTTTTTAATACATATAGAAATCTTCATGATTTCTCACTTTTGATCTATTAATGGGATGAATTGTATTCCTAGATTTCTTCATAATAATAAATCTTTGGCAAATCCTAGAATTAAACACTTGGTTATGGTATATTCCTTGATTTTTTTGAGTGTATCGGTATATTAACATCTGTCTTATAGTTATACTTAATATTATTTTGTCAATTGAAATATTCAAGGTTTTTATAGTGTTCCTCTGAAACACTGGTTTTTCTGTGCTATTTTTGTGGCGGTTTGTTACCATTATTCTAGATTCCTTGCTTCCCTTCTTTATTATGTACCAGAAAAGTATAAATCACATTGGAGTTATCTGGCCATTAAGAGTTTGATAGAATTGCCTTATGAATATACCCCTACGTGCTGTTTTTCTAAGAAAGCTCTTTGCCAATGTCCTCTATTAATTTCTTTTGAAATTGTTCATTTCAAGTATTCTGTTTTTTTCTGTGGTCAAGTTTTGGTCATTTATATTTTCCTAGAAAACTATAGTGTTTATCTTCTGTTTTTGCACAGAAATGAACAAAGTAGTTGCTTATAATTATTTTAATTTCTTTGTTACATTTGGCCATGGCTCTGTAGACATTTCTTAGTTTATATGTTTTTGTGCTTGGTGTCTTCAATGTTAATTTGATTAGCCTGGTGATTTCTCTCTTTTTCCCTTCAGGGGCTCTTAGACTAATACTAGTTTTCACTTTTTATTTTTTAACTGGCCCTGCTTTAGCTTTTTAGTTCCTGTGCTGAGATTTTTTTTTCTTTTCTTTTTTTTTGTTTTTTTAATTTACTAGTTTATGATAGTTTTCTGGTTCTGTTACTAATACCTGGTTTGCTTTCACTGCATGGAGCAAGTGTCTGCACTTTTGGAATCTAAAATAAAATTGTTTGGGGGAGGTACCTGGGCTCAGTTGGTTGAGCATGGGACTCTTGGTTCAGCTCAGGTCATGACCTTAGGGCCTAGGGCCGTGAGATCGAGCCCGGTGTCGGGTTCTTTGCTCAGCACAGACTCTGCCTGAGATTACTTCTCCTCCTCCTCCCTCTGCTCCTCCCCCTGCACATGCACACTCTCTCAAATAATAAAATTAAATAAGATTTTTGTGTCCAGTTTTATGCTTAACTTTAATGAATTTTCCTTGGACCTGTTGAAGGTATGTTTTGGGTTTCAGAGTAAATTTAACTAGATCTACCTTGTTAATTAGGTCTACTGTGTGAATATCTCATTTTGTCCGCTGGATGTTTTTGTGGATGGAGAAAAGTAAAGTCTCGTAACTCTATTCCTGTCAGTATTTCCTTTATTTCTTATAGTCTTTGTTTTATAACAACCTATGCCCTGTGTGTCTTTTTTTAATTTTTTATTTATTTTTAATTATTTAATTTTTTAAAAAGATTTTATTTATTCATTTGACACAGAGAGAGAGATTACAAGTAGGCAGAGAGGCAGGCAGAGAGAGAGGAGAGAGGAGGAAGCAGGCTCCCCGCTGAGCAGAGAGCCCAATGTGGGCCTCGATCCCAGGACCCTGGGATCATGACCTGAGCCGAAGGCAGCGGCTTTAACCCACTGAGCCACCCAGGCGCCCTATTTTTTATTTTTTAAGATTTTATTTGAGAGAAAGAGTGAGAGAGAGCATGAGAGGGGAGGAGGTCAGAGGGAGAAGCAGACTCCCCACAGAGCTGGGAGCCCGATGGGGGACTCAATTCTGGGATTCCAGGATCATGACTTGAGCTGAAGGCAGTTGCTTAACCAACCAAGCCACCCAGGCACCTTTGTGTGTTTTTTTTCTTTTTTCTTTTTTTTAAAACAATTCTCGCTTTAGATTCCAAATCCTGTCGGTTGCCGTGCTGGTCCCTACTTCGTCTGGATTGCATTTCTGTGATGCGCCTAGTTTTTCTGTCACGTGGGAAGTTTGTCCTGTAGACTGTGTGTTTTTGGTGTTGTGATCCAGTCTGTCTTTTTTGTATTTTGGAATTTAGCCAGTGTTTGTTTATTAAACAAAGTTGGTTTTGGTCCTGTCATCGTATGTAATATGCTTTCTGTGTCTATTGTTTCTTTTGGTGTTTTTATGTTTCACCACATAATGTGTTTTTTTTTTGTTTGTTTGTTTTCACATAATGTGTTTTTTAAAAGTTTTTTCAGATAATTTAGAACGTTTTTATTTTTGTTCTGAGGGTTACCTTTATAAATGTGGATGGAATACTTCATTCTCGAAGTCTTCTCTGTTCGCTCTCTCCTGTGAACGGTGAGGACGTTCAGACACGTTCACCTTGGCCCATGTCCCTGCGCCCCGCCCCCCCGTCAGACTTGGTGATATCTGCTAGCCCTGACTTCCTACATCACAGTTGAGCCCTGCCTTCTCCGCCCAGGCTATCCGTCAGCATCCAGGTCCTCTCCCAGGGCCCTGGTGGTTATGCTTGCAGGTTGATTGGTCAAGACCAGTGGATGCTCACCTTCATCCCCTCCTCTCCTCCTGAGCCCTCCAGCTGCCCGCGTTGACAAATGGAGCACGTGATCTCATCAACAGAAAACAGCTGTCTGCTACACACTGATGTTCCTCAGTCCTCAGTCCTCAGTTGGGGTTCACTACTTTTCTTTGTTGAAATGTGTCCTTTGAATTTGGAAGGTGGTTGCATGAGGAGTACTTGCATTTGTGAAGTGATTTGTTGTGAAGGCTTTGATATTGAAATGACAGATGAACCTTGTGGGCCTTGCCCCCACGGCTTGTACTTGCATGCCTCTCTGGGGAGGCGGCAGCTGGCCTTCTGTCTACATGTCCAGGAGCCTCCTGGTAGAGACGGAAGGAATGGGAGGACAGCACACATTCCAGTATTTCTGTAACACTGTCTTCCTTCAGAAACGAGCTGTGAAGCGGATACACCCTCACGTTAACATGAGTTCATAGAGCTGGCGAGCACGAGGGAGCCTGCAGTAGCCGTCTCTGTGGTCCAGAGTGCGTCTGAAATACATTTTTTTAAATTGAGTAAAATGCCATATAACTGTAAATCAGGGATTCTGACTCGCGATCCAATCCAAACCATATTTCATGGGAAATCACATTTTTGCTTTATTGATCCTAACATACATTCTTGTTTCTTTATATGTCAGCAACCACTCCTATAATTCATATATGTTCTTTAGTGTCATGTCCTAAGTTTTGAGTCATAATATTTTATATCCTGAAGTCTTGTGGCTAGAGATGATAAAATTCTGAATTTAGACTTTGCAGAGTGAAAAGTTGGTGGCAGTCGCTGCAGAGACCAGAACTACGTGGGATGTTAGACTAAAATCTGTTAAGTGATTTCTGTTTGTTGGTTAAGGACTATTTTGAACAAATACTCCTCCTCTAAATATACAAATAGAATTGAGGTTTAAAATAGCATTATAATTAAAAGACTTAAACGTCCAGGACTTTTATTTCTTCTGTAGGAGCCTCATAAGTACGAGTTGTAACAAAGGA
Source organism: Ailurus styani (assembly GCA_002007465.1). Classification (NCBI taxonomy): domain Eukaryota; kingdom Metazoa; phylum Chordata; class Mammalia; order Carnivora; family Ailuridae; genus Ailurus; species Ailurus styani. The sequence continues at coordinate 186,803 of LNAC01000991.1, read as the reverse complement.
GAAATAAATCACCCAATTTACTTGTGTATTTTCACGTCCTAAGGGGTTTTTAATTTGTTTTTCCTCTGTACTCAGGTACATGTCTCGAGTCCACGGTATGCACCCAAAAGAGACCACGCGTCAGCTGAGCCTGGCTGTGAAAGACGGTCTCATTGTCGAAACCTTAACAGTAGGCTGCAAAGGCTCAAAAGCTGGTATTGAGCAGGAAGGATACTGGTTGCCAGGAGATGAGATCGTAAGTATATTTAATCTGATAAATTTGGACACGCTGACTTGATGTCTTTGAATGTTATTTAACTACAACCCATAGTGATTCATTTTTAGAAGTTTGGTAGTATTTTACTTCAGTATTTCTTATGAACATGAAGGGTCTACATTGACAGGATGGATAATTTCCTCCCTCGTTAGGAGGAAGCTCGCTTCTACAGAGAGCCTCCTTTCTCTGTCTAGGTTCCCTTGAATCTGAAAGATAAAACAAAGTCCCCTTTACTGTTCGTGTAACTCATGGTCTTCCTGTTTTCTTCAGGAAATGTTAGTGCAGACTGTTTCATGGGGGATAGTGTTGATGCCATGTAGACAGTGAACAGGAGATGGTCTCCCTGGGCTGATGGCGTCTGTGCCCAGGGCCACCTGTCAGTGGGACTTGTGCAGGAATTAATGGTTCCTTGGACAGTATCCTCACTGACCGTGACCATAACCGGTTTGCTGGCACTCCACCAGAAATCAGGAAAGACAAAGTTCATTTTCTATATATTTTGCCTACTTCTTACTTTGACTCCCCTTCTAAGTGAGGAAATTTTAATCATCTCTTTTACTTGGAACCTCAGGCACATAGAGAAGTGCATTTGTTTCTTATGAAAACATTGGTTTCATGTTAATATTTTTATATTCCTACCTTTATTGGCCTTTGATATTTCTAATACCTTGATTAGGAAAGTCTTAATTTTTGCTAAGGAACATCATTTAAAGATGATAGGTTTCAAATATAATACTTTTTGTTTGTTTGTTTCTAAAAGGAATTGATTTAGTAAATAGGTGTTTCAAGAGTGTTTACTGTGAATTTTCCAACATCATAAAAATGACACAAAATCTTAAAATTGGTTCTTTGTGAGAACTTGTCCCAAGAATTGTGAATTGTATTTTCCTTTTGGGTCTTCAGCGGATGTGGCTGCATACAAGCTTGCTGTCCAGTCCCAGAGCAGCAAATTGACCTCATGGTTTCTGGGGGCAGCTGGTCTAAATGTTAGAGAAGTTGTTCGGTTGTAACACTGTCATTTTAATCTCTGCCTTCAAAGTTTTAGGAAAGAAAATTCACACTTTCCACAAATAGAAAATATGGAAGAAAAAAACGTTTACTTTCACTGGTATCATTTGATCTGTGTGCTTGAAGTGCTCTTCAAAACTTAAGCAAGAATGTTTCTATCATAATAATTTCTTTGTTCACTTCCTCTCAGAATAGTAGAGCTTTGTTGCCAGTAAAGAAACTTTGAGGACCAAGTCCCAATAATTATAGTGTGAGGTGATCTAAACTTGTCTGCACCAGAAGCTCATAAGCTTATTATATACTGAAAATAATCCAGGTCATAGAATATGTCTAATCCCAAACACTTGGAAATTTACAGACATAGTATGGAAATTTCTAAGGTCTACATATAATTAACCAATAGTAAGTGCAGCTTAATCCACGGGATTTTGGTTTGTGCACCACACGTACATTTTTCATGCAAGAGATTTTACTTCGTACTTTTTAGGGCTATGCCTCCCCATAAGCTTTCTTCCTCTTTAGGTGGGAGTTTGTCTGACTCCCAAGAGCAGCTAATGAGCTGTCCCACATTCATGGCCATATTAGATGTTCTGAGTTGGACATACTTACAGCGTCATCCCTTTTTTCTTTTTTCAAGATGAAATTTTAGATGTAAATCAAAAAACCAGTGTGCAGATTCTATTAATTCTGGTTGGTTCTTACAAACATTTCTTATACTAAGTATGCATGTTACAAGTGCAGTTGGGTGTATGAAATTTGTGCCTAGTTTATAAAATAAGTACTAAAAATGCAGAAGCAGTGTAGTGTAGCGGAAAGAGGTCAGGTCTTACATGTTAACAGAGAGGGTTCCCATCCCACCCCATGCGTTTATTTTGTTGTGTGACCTTGAGGAAATTTCTTAACCTCTGATCCTCATTCTTCACCTGTAAAATGAGCATATGAGTATGTGTTTCATTTGATTGTTTTAAGGATTAAGTGAGATTATCTATATAAATCATATAACCGTGTACTCAAAGCAAGTTTTGGCCACAAGTAAGTATGCTTAAGAAATGTCTCTATATAGTGTAGCAAAAACACATTTCTTACTAAGCACACAAGCAAAAATTCTCGTCAGGGTCTTTTTACTTTTAAACCTGTGTCTTCCAACACAAGGAGATGTGTGAAGAGGTTTCCCAAGATACTGGAATTGTTTGAAGACCAACTATGGAGTGATGAGACTGTGTGTGATTCTCAAACCCCGGACTGGGTTAACCCAGGCTCCCATTGCTGTCATGCTGTCGTGTTCACACACTGAGTCCCCTAGAAGGACACATAGCTCATGTGTGGCCTGTGTGTGGGGGCCACTGTGTATGGGGCCGTTCTGACCTGCACAACTCAGGAAGGTGCCCCCAGCCCCCACTGCCGGCAGCGCTCATGCGTGTGGCAACCATGTCTCCCTTAGTGAAGCCAGCGTCAGGGGGGGGGCCCTGTTCCATCTCGCACAGAGGTTCTGTGGGCCAGCCCCATGTGCTGGTGTTTGAGTCTGGGCCCTCCTTCATACTTTCCCCACCTTGTACATATGATTCTCTGAACTTTGAGTTCTTAAATTGAAAGATGTATGTTATTCATCTTGTTGACTGTTGACTTTCTGACTTACTGTCTAGAGAAGAAGTCAAGCAGATATATATGGCCTTGGGAAGGAAAGGCATAAGATTTTTTGCTTATTCCTTTTTAAACCTTTAATTGGAAGTTAAAATATTCTTTTTTTTTTTTAAGATTTTATTTATTTGAGAGAGAGCAGGGGGAGGGGCAAGCAGAGGGAGAGGGAAAAACAGGCTCCCACCTGAGCACAGAGCGCAATGCGGGGCTTGATCCCAGGACCCTGGGACCATAAATTGAGCCAAAGGCAGACGCTTAATGACTGAGCCGCAGGCGTCCTGAATTTAAACATTCTTTACTCAGGAAGTTCTGTCATTTGAAAAATGGGTAGTAAAGCTCTTCTTTTCCTTCTATAATCTCTAAAAATAGTAGCTGTAGCTCAGAGGTGGGGAAAAGTTGATTTCCCTTGGTAAGTCCCCACAGTATATTCCTGAGATACCTTGTGTTAGCAGAGAGGTTGGGCTTGTCTTTACTGCCATTATGGTGGGAGAGAGATGGCGGTCCTCACACCATTGCCCTGTCGCTGAGCAGAGAGCCTGTTGGGATCACATTTGTATTCCACCTTGGCTGCCTTTTCTCCCTTATTTTTAAAAACTGAAACAATTGAAAGATATGCATATCTTAAACATTATTTTTATTAAATGCAGCAATCATGTAATAAATGACTAATGCTGACAATATGTCAGGATATAATTATATCTGATCCGTCGAAGAGGAAGCCTGTGTAAGTCAAAGATTGGCCTCCTTTGTACTGAGGCTCCTTCTGCGAGCGAGACTGGAATGATTTCCGGACATCTGGGTTCTGATCTCAGCCACCGCTAGGCCCTGCCCAAGTGGTGGTTCACTGGGAGAAACTGTGACATAATTAGGCAGTAAACATCTTCCTGGTGATATTTTAAGTATGTCCATTTGAAAAAGCAGAAGGAAAACCACAATTATTAAAAATGAGGCCACTCTTAATTTTAAATGGTTTGCTTAAATATTAGTCAACAAAGCAGCAAAATATCTGCACCAGCCAATTTTAAAATGACAATCTTGCTGAACCGGGAAACACTCCTGTAAATTTTCTGTGGTTCTGTTCCAGGTCTGTATGTCACGAATACTCATTCATAGGCTCCAAGTAATTCTGTTAGAGGCGGGTCTCAAAGCTTTCAAAATTATCTGAGTCAAGGCCAAGAGACCTAGGCACAGAGTGAAAGCTTGTCCTGTCTGACCGTTCAACGTTTCATTAGATCAAGGCTTTTTTTCTTTTGATTTTTTAAAAAAAGATTTTATTTTTTTATTTGAGAGAGAGAGGAGAGTGAGAGAGAGCATGGGAGGGGAGAAGGTCAGAGGGGGAAGCAGACTCCTTATGTAGCTCGGAGCCTGGTGCAGGACTTGATCCTGGGACTCCAGGATCATGGCCTGAGCCGAAGGCAGTCACTTAACCAACTGAGCCACCCAGGCGCCCTTTCTTTTGATTTTTAAAGCAGTCCTGCATGTTCTCCTAGATGGCTTCCATCATCCGCTCCTGCTGGAGAAATATGCATGAAATATGTTACTTCAGTCCATGTGTGATTGTGACATCTTGAGAAACCTATTTCTTGTGCAGAGTGTTACCATTTGCTGGGCTGAATTTGGCATTTAGTAGCTCCCTTTGCAGTAAATACGTTAATTGCTCATAACTTCAACTTTTAACTCAGAAGGTGCTTGCTAGAGGTAGGAAGGTCTTATAAAAGAATGCAGAGCAATCTAGTAGGGCAGGTAGCCTTGATCTAGGGATCGTGTGCAGATAAAACATCAAATATGTGTTTCGATACTGAGATAGTTGTAATGCTATCTATGTTCATGACTTCCTGCTTCCGTCATGGTTCCTGGTGCAGAGCTGTGACTCGGCCCTATTGTTTGATCTGACACTAAGCGATTTGGTTACCAGTGTCGAGGTCGACTTAAAACTGCACCACATGAAACTCTGCTTCTTATTCACCTCCCAGATCTGGACTTGGGTCTCGTTTCTTCTTTCCCATTACTGCTATTTCAAGATCAGTGTGTTTGTAGGGCAGCTGCCCCACAACCCCTGGCACTGTCACTTGGAGCCCTCGGCCAGCTTTCTGCAGCTGCCTCAGATGCACGCGGGAGCTCAGGTCCTGGCTGCCGTGCCCTGCTTCAGTCCCAGGGCTTCTCACGGAATCTGGCTGGGTCTGCTGATAAGCGGGACCTCATGGTGCTTTCAAACGAGGTCTGGGTGAAAAGATAGAATTCTTTATTTTTTGCTTTTCCCATGTATTTAGGATCTTAATACTTTAAAAAGAAGCATAATTAATGAAAATACACATTTTGTGGTTTCTTCGAAGGGATCACATGTTCTCCTGGGGATACATGGATTTGGTCTTAATTTGCAGAGGGGCGAGATACACACTTCCCTGTCATTCTGTTTCTCCACATTCAAAATGACCAGTCTGAAAGCAGCGGTGGTTTGTATACCTCCAGAAACTTGTTACGTTCACATCCTTTAGATAAGAGAGGATTGCATCTGTGTCTTTTCCTTCAGAAGTCACACCATTACACAGCCATGGCAAGAAGTGTTCTCTTGATTTGCTCTTGAAAATATATGAAGAGAAGCTGCTGGAATCAAGCAGCTTGACCGTCTCGGCCCACCTCGTAAATACAAATATTGAACTGAGATATGTTTGAATTTAGATCTTTGCATTTTTGTGGCTTGTCATAAATTAATCAATCATGTTTTAGTTACCTAAGTGCAAAACTTCAAGTTCCTCGGATACCATTGATTTTTTTAAGTGAAATATATTTTATTACATTTATGCTACACATTTCTTCCAAAGATCCATTACCTGTCTCAGATGCAAAGATATACCAAGTCACTTATTTATGAAGTGAAGTATTAAGTGTCTGTGATTATTAATTAACTAGAAACCAGTTGTACTATTGGTTCTATGTGTATTCAAACTGTAATGTACTTAGACATTATTCTTGATTCGGTAAAGAATTTCCATTCTCTCCAGTAGAGCATTTTGGGTCATGCTATCCTGTTATATTCTGTTCCGCTTTGAATGACTGGTTTTGTGTGTGTGTGTGTGTGCATGTTTGTGTGTATATGTGTGTGTTTCCTTTTTTTCCCTCCTTCTGTCTAAATTCTAGTTCTCTAAGCAGTGTTATAATAGTTTTATCTTTAAAAAATAATATGTAAAATGGAGAAATTTAATCACCAAATTCTTAGCTCTCGATAATTAACTAATTTTGCATTGTACCTATGTTAAATAGCACATCAAACGCATATTTGATAAAGTGAGATTTATCTGCTCATTACACATAAGTAGGGGATGACTTTAAAGATTAGAATCTCTTTTGAATGTCATAGAGTGGATTACAGTTTGGGAGGCCTACTTAGAGACGCAGCTCTCCCAGCGAGCCCTCAGTCAGCTAGCTATGCGTCTTGCTCTTTGTAGCTTACAGGAATGCTGTGTCAGCTGTCATCAGGAACCTAAAGTCCTGAGAAAGAAACTCACACTTGTGTTACTACAAACGCCACGTCGTCATGTGACTTCTCAAGTCGTTTCTGCACTCTAGCAGAAGGTCTCTGTAACCAGCTAGCACTTACTGAGCATAGCAACTCATTTCATCCTTACAAAAACCCAATAAACGGGGTACTATTTTGTTCATTTTACAGATGGAAAATGATACCCAGAGAAGCTAAGTATTGTGCCCCAGATCACAGAGCCTGCTAAGGCCGGAGCTGGGATTTGAGCCAGGGTAGCTCCAGGGTCTTAAGCAAATGCTGTCCATGGTGACAAATGGAGGTCAGCAGGCTGCTTCTAGATGGTGGACTATTTCCTCCTGGGTTCTGAAGACAGCCTATGTGAACCTCACACCATGGTCAAGTACTGAGTTTACCTTGTTCACATTCATGACTCCCAAATTAAAAAAAAAAAATCCACCCTTGAACCACTTTCAGATCAAAAGGACATACATTCATGGTCTTGTGCAAATTTATAATGGCATTGAATTTGTCAGTAAAATGTTTTCCTAACATCACTCTAGGTTTCATGGCATATGAAATCTTGCTGAATTTTCTCCTTGTCCATATGTAGCTTTTGTTAGTGTCTAAGTTTCCTCTTAAACTAGTAATGATTTTTGAGTTTGCATGCTACTGTCTTTTCATTGATGATTAGCACATTCATAGATAATCAGTTGATATCATCTACAAAGTAATGTAAGTTGTATAGCAAATAATAGTTTGTGTACAAAATCCCTTTAGCTTTGTGTATTGCCTGATAATGAGCAAAGTTGTAGTAGAGAGACCAAGATTATTTTGTTTTTATTTTGAAAGGCCTACAGTATGCAGCCTTTCTCCAGGACAGCAGCCCCAAACAAGGTGAACTAATTTTGCACTATGTTATTTTACTTAATTCTGCCTTTTTTTTTTTTTGTATTACATTTCCATCTTTTTTTTAGGCTATCTTAGTTTATTCTTGCTAGAATTACTCATTAAAATCATACTGTCTTTACATTGCTCTAGTCTTGGATTTTATGCTAGTAGGTTTGCATTTTTAAAACTCTGGAAGTATTGGAGTGTCATTTCACATAATATGCTGTCGATGAGGCTCTGTAGAGTAGTTGCTGGCATCTGGTCAAATCCAGTGAAAATGCACACTTAGCCTTTGACACACATTGATATTTCAGCAGTATATATCAATGGATTATGTATACTGAAAGACAAACTGGAGGCAGCTCTGCCTATAACAAACATGCTTATGTCATTTATACCCATAACATTCCCTGGATTCAAAATCTAATAACTTTTGAACTTGACTTTTGCATGTTATATGTTGTGAGCAGCTACTGCTATCCTTGAAAAAATGAACAGCACATACATGCTGTTCCATAAACAGGTATCCACACGTTTCTCTCCTTTTACTTGATTTGAGTTATACATTCATCCTACAATTGTTGTGAAAAACTAGGTCTAGCATTACACACTCTGGTTAAGAGAGATCCACTTTCCTCTTTGTGTCATGGCAGGATGGGAAAGGTGGGGTGGGAAGAAGGCAGGAGGCACTGGGGAGACTAGTGTGCCTTGTCTTGGTGATCCGAGTTCCCCTTTTGAGAATTATAGGAAGGTGAATTAATGTAAAAATATTCAAATGATGAAGGATGGCGGTTTCTCTTGTTCATAATTTAAATATAAGCCATCAAAATCCTTTGAGATGTTTCTGAACAGCTTTGAGGAAAATATTCTGAAAGACTTTGTTTCAGACTGGGAAAGAGTTCCGTTAATTAAAAATAGACCAAAGTATGTTATTCTTACTGAACCCTATTTTATCGATAATTTATGAGACAAAACTTATAATAGCTGAAGTGCAGCTTCCCACCTGAGCCCTGTGAGATGGGTGCCCCCAGTGACCGTTGTCACAGCCAGGTGCCCACATGCACGTATTGTGTCCAGCTTGGTGAGCTATGTTTCTTCTGCCTTGCGCAAGTTAGGGCCAAATGTCGAGTCAATATCTTACAATTTTTTTAAGTAGTCTGACTAAAATTCCTTCACCAAAGTAAGTTTGCAGCAAATCTGCAGCAAATAACCGGAAATGGTCATGCTTTTTTATTACTTTGGTTGATAAAGACCACTTTTTTTAATAAAAAGCAAACCAAAAATTTACATTTTTGCAGAATTTGGTAATGTACTCTAGCCATGACTCCCAATATGGGTAGGAAGACATGAACTTGGGAACCTTCTCGTTTGAAGGAATGGGTAGTAGGCCCCTCGTGAGGTCAAGCAGTGATAAGTATGGACCTTCGGTGCTGGAGGAGCCAGTGTTTCCTAGACAAGTCTCACACTGAAACCCACGTGTTGGGGGAATGACTGACCTGAGAGAAAACCAGAAAGCTGCCCAACCCCAGAAGCAGACCGTAGGCAGTGATTAATGAAAAGAAAAATGATGGTGGAGGAGAAGTCTGGAATTTCAGGGTCCCTGTTGAAAGTGGCCTGGATTGCACTGTGTGTGGGCTCGACCCTTGTTCATTTATTAACCACATCGACAGAGGAAGGTTGAGAGTTAATCCATCACTCTTAACACAGGTATTTTTTGTTAAAAGCTAAGAGTGATATTTATTAGGAATTAATTAATGAATTAGTTCTAAACTAAGACAGCTGGTAACATCTTCCTCTTACTGGTTTAATGGCATTGGCTGTTCACACACAAAGTGTAACAGAAAATGTGCGAGAGCACCTGCCCTTACGCTAGTTCATTTCTGGGGATAGTCCCACTAAGAAAAGCAGCCTCCTTCCTTTTTTTATTTCTTTATGGTAATGTCCTTTGGAGAATGTGATTAAACCTTTAGTTTCACATTTTCAATTTATTTTTCCAAATTCAACAGACCCTGAAAATTTGACAACTGTCAGAACATGGACATTCTGATTAATGTTATTTTCAATAAAGCATCCAATACCATGGATGAGAAGATAAGAATAGTGAGCATCACCATTTACTACTATTCTCTCTGTTCCCACAGTGTGCTAAGTACTTACTGTATTTTGTTTAAAATGCAGAGCAAAACAGAGGTTGGTTTATTTGAAATACTAAGCTGTAGGCGCTGGTTGGGGTTAGTTTATTGAAGAAATTATTCCATAGATTATATAAGAAAATGAAAGCTAATGTTAGAACTGGGATTGGCTCTGGACTTACTTCATTTGGGCTGGTTTTATTATCAGATCACCTTAAAATATTCTGAATATTAATACTGTTTAGAAAGAAATTCAAAATTTAAAGAAGCAAATTTCTAGGTATTTTTTCCCTCTTGTTTTAACACAGTAAATGTCTAAAATTGTTTTTAATGCCTAACTTCTGATGGACTTTAGTTTCAATTTTGTTCTTAGTCATTGCAGATATTGACAAAATGTCATACGAAATTATTTTGTATTTTTTGTAGGACTGGGAAACAGAAAATCATGACTGGTATTGTTTTGAATGCCATTTGCCTGGAGAGGTGTTGATATGTGACCTGTGTTTTCGTGTGTATCATTCCAAGTGTTTGTCTGATGAGTACAGGCTTAGAGACAGCAGTAGTCACTGGCAGTGCCCAGTATGCAGGGTGAGTACCTATGAGCTTTCATGTGCTGGTCAGAGGGTTGGAATTCACTGATAATAGCTGTGCAAGATACCCCAGGTGGGCGTGCCAGGTGAATGGATGATGGACTGGAGGGTGGGGGTTATCTGCCGAAATGATGGTGAATGAACACAGCACTGGTCAGTGCATACCCCCAGAATACCGGACATACTCAGGGTATGGATTGTAGAACGTTCCAGTCACATAAAAATACACTTTCTTACCTTATGTTACACTTGCCTCTGGATTGTTCGACTCCTGTCATGGCTAGCCTTTGGAAATCAAGGAATAGTCTCCCACACCAGGTTCGGCTCTATCTGTCCTCTCCACTCAGGAAACACAGCCAGCAAAAGGCATTGTTGGAAACATTTTGTATCTACTTCCCATTTTATATCCATGTAATGTCGCCTTTATTTTTTGTCATATCATGGGTTAGTTTATTCCTTGCTTGTATTTTATTTGGAGGGTGGAGGGGTGGGACAGTTGTATATAAAGCATTCTAATTACTTAAAGCAAAATGAAATAGTCTGGTAGGGAAAATAGGGACTTTGCTGCAATTATTTTCATTCCTGTTATTTCCCTAGTGAAAAGTATACCTGGCTGTGCTTGTTGGTTGTAGAACGTGGTGTGTGTGCGTTCAAGTGATGTGTGATGCCTGCATAGTACGTCGCATATGACGGTGATGGTGATAAGTAAGGAGTTATTTTATTGCACTCTCTATTGTTTTTGTATTCGTAATTGCTATGATCCATATTTGGAACCATGCACGCTGCCCAGATTACTCATGGGCTCAGTTTTTGAATATATCTTGTATTACTTGAGTTAAATATTCGTTTATAAGGTGAAAAAGTTGTATCTTAATAATTTTTCCCTTCTTCAGTATTGGTCCTAAATTTCCTGCCAGCATGATGAGCTTCTAGTATTGTCTTAGTAACTTTGTATTTTCTTAGTATACTTCATCTCACCAGCACCACTGTACACATGCAGTGTATTATGGTGGTATAGGTGACCTCACCAGCACTGCTGTACATGTTACCTCAGTGTACTTGACATCACCTGCACTTCTGTACATGCTCACTATGTTACCTCGGTGTCCTTCATCTCACCAGCACCACTGTACATGCTCAGTGTGTTAACTCAGTATACTTCACCTCACCAGCACTACTGTACACGCTCAGTGTGTTACATCAGTATACTTCACCTCACCAGCACCTCTTTACATGCTCAGTTTGTTACCTCCATATACCTCATCTCACCAGCACCACTGTACACACACGCTCAGTTTGTTACCTCAGTATACTTCATCTCACCAGCACCTCTTTACATGCTCAGTGTGTTACCTCAGTATATTTCACCTCACCAGCACCTCTGTACATGCTCAGTGTTTTATCTCCGTATACCTCATCTCACCAGCACTACTATACATACTCAGTAGGCAGACAGGAGGCCATTCGAGTGGTGTTAAAAATATGGCATGTAATGATGATTCATAATCAGATGCCTAAATGCTAGGTCATCGATAAACCCCTGAATCTGCAGGTATCAGTATCACGCGTCAAGCTGTAGACCTCCTCTTTGGTGTCCACAAGAATTTATGATATCTCCATGAAATTAGTTTAATTGAGGATGTGGGAACTGCATAAATACTCATACTTTATTTTTATGGATTTGGATTGTGCATTTTAAAAAGCAAATACCTGTTTTCTAGTAGCAGTTAATACTTGAAATAAGGTATTAGTGAGATCTTAAGAACAAGAGCATTAAGGTAGTAAAAAATACAAAAGAGGTGGGTTGCTGATAAGATAGAAGGGACTCCGACCTTAAGGAAGTGTAATTCCTGATGCCCCAGTGTCATTGTGGCCACAGCTTTCATAGTACAGACTGAGCAAAAACACTGGGGTTTTTGAAGATGCATTAAACTTTATTGTGGATATTTTATAATCCCGAGTGGAAATTGAACAATTATACTTTGACAAAAATGTCTAATGCTGCTTTCATAGGAATTCACTGTCAAGTTGTCAGGTCCCATTTTCCACATGTGTTTGCTCTAGTTTTACAGACCAGATGGTTTTTGTTAAATTTCAGAGTCACTGGACCACACAGAAACATGGTAGCCACAGTGGAGCTCAGTGCACCCCATCTGTCTTTCTTTCTATCCTTTGGTTTTCCTTTCATCTTTGTCCATCTGTACTTGCCCACATTGTGAGAGGCTTCAACTTGTGGCAGGGATGCTGAGTCAGCAAACACTCGTGACCCCACACTGGTTTCCTAGGCTGGGAGCCACTCTGGGGAGGCTCAAAAAGCCTATGTTTGGATTGGGAATGGTGAGTTTTATTTTGAGTTCTAAAACGTCTAAAGAAATAATCATTTTTGTGTAGGATCTATTCTGTTGTTTTGTTATATTCAAGAAAAAGATACGTGCTGATAGTTCTTTCCTGAGAGAAGGGGTCATAATAACCTTGAAATTCTAAGGGGATTGTAGGTATCTTTAAGAGAAGGGTTGTGGTTGATTTGTTTTTTTAAACAGTGTCAAAACTTCAAGTAAAACCATTTTTGTGACCTAATATGAAAGTAACCAAGCAGATTTAAATGCTCTTGCTCTTAATAAAGAGAGAGGGTAGAGACTGGGGTGAAGAACATGGTTGCAGATGAGATCATTACTCCCCAGTCTCCTTTTCCATTAGTGTTTAGAAAGAGCACAGATTAACTAGATGTACTCATGAGGAATTTTGAAGATAAGAAGCCTCAAGCCAAATTCAGTGCAGGTTGGAATAGTAAGTAGGTGGCAGCCATCCATTACTACCTAAACTTGAATATTTCTAGTATCTTAGAATAATCAGAAGACTTTTGTTTCTATGTAATCTGTCCCTGACAGCATTGAAAATGTCATTGAGAATTGGTTTCAGCCAGCAGTTAACTGTTCAAGCAGCTTTATCTCCTGTATCTGAGCATTTCCAGATATTTTAAGAAGGCAATGATAGAAAAGTTTTCTGTACTTAAGGTAATTATATTAACATTCATAATAAATCTCAAGAATCTCACAATCCTGAGGCTATTTCTTTGGAATGTCTGCCTTTCTAATAATAATTGAACTGTACAGACAGGGTAGATTGTTCCTGAAAAGTAGTCTCTGAATGTTGTGTTAGCATTTTGCTTTGAAGAAAATTCTAGTAACATACTGTTTTACACTCTCACAGAGAACTCTCATTCATTAAAAAAAAGGGAGGATTTAAAATTATTTCTTTTGTAGTTACCTATTAAAAACGCAAGTAATTTAGAGGAGGATAAGGAAAAAGTGACATTTCCAGAAATACTAGGACACAGCAGGTGGATGTCCTCACAGACCTCTCTCCGTGTGCATGAGCACAAGTGTGTGTGCACGTGCCCGTCCATTTGTCCTGTATCTGTGTAACGTCACATACATGACTGAATGTAGCTGGTGTATATCCAGCACTGTCCCTGAGCCATAGTTTATTCCCTACTGGTGCACATTTCCATCAGCCTCATGGCCCTGTCTGACTTAGCAGTATCGCACTGAAACTCACCTGGCAGGGGCCATGCTCTGCCGTGCCCAGAACCGTGCTAACACTCATACTCTCAGGGGCAGTCTTCTCGCTATAATTTATTTCTGTACGCAAATGAAGTTTGTATTTTGTTATAGTTGAGTGTATTTGAATTTTATATCCCCAAATTTATATTTGAATTTTATATTTTATATAACATAAATATATAATCATATAATTATAAATATAATTAAAATTATATTTAATTTTTCAGGACAAAAGTGAGAAGATTGTAACTTTTAAGTGAAAGTAACTTTTAAGATTTTATTTGCATAAAAGAAACATCTTTAAAGCACAGTAGTATAGTCAATCATCAGAGACACTTATATGTCAAAAAACAGAGACACTTATAAATAACATGTATTTATGTAATTCTGTCTGATCACCTTCACAGGATAAATTTATTAAAGTGAAATTCATAAATTTAAAGGATGAGCACATATTAATTCATGATAAAAATCACCAAATTGCCCTTCAGAAGATTATACCTGTTTATATACCAACATGAAAGTGTTTTCCAGTTTTCTGTCACCGGTGTGATAGGATACAAATGGATGTCTCATTGCAATGTTGCTTCATTTTTATATAGTTTTCAAATCATGAAGTCAGTTTATCCTTTGATGCATTGGTCATGGAAGATAGGCCTGCGCATGTGCACGAGTTTGCATGCCTGTGTGCATTTGTGTCCCTGTGTGTTTGTGTGTGTGTTTTGTGTGCACGTGGTTGTGGGACCAGGGGTTTCTTTGTGCATGTGTTGGGTATGCACACATGTGTGTACATGTGCATGCCTCTTTGTGTGTGTGCATGCAGGTGTGTGCTTATTTGTGCATGTGCTGCATGCTCTCTGGCTGTGCTCCTGCTGGGGAAAAGCATGATAATGTTTGATAACTTCTTTGATAACACTCTGTAACATGTGTGGGCAGAGTAATGCATTCTAAGTTCCCTGGACCGCTGCTGAGGTTGCTGCGTGCTGCCTGGCAGAGCTCTCTGTGGAGGGGGGCAGAGCTCTCTGGGGGGTAAAGACCTCTCTGTGAGGGAAGAGCTCTCTGTGGGGTGTGCAGACCTCTCTGTGGGGGGCGGAGTCCTCTGGGGGACAGGGCTCTCTGGGAGTACAGACCTCTGTGTGGGGTGAAGACCTCTCTATGGGGGAGCAGAGCTCTCTGGGGAGGCAAACCTCTCTGTCGGTGGGGAGGGATGCAGAGCTCTCGGATGGATGTCGACCTCTGTGTGGGGGTGCAGACCTTTCTCTCCGCTGCCCCCACGGGGGCACTGGGCACTTGCACAGGCCTTAGGGGACCCACGACCCAGTTTGGCAGTTAATGAAAATTAAGGGATCTCACTGCTTTAACTAAAACTAAACCAGGACCCCGTGGCCATAAGGGGCCACCTGGAGTTTGATGGGTTGGCCCCAGTTTGTGGACGTCACTGAGCTCTGGGGGTGTCCCTTGCAGTGTGACTTGTGCTTGCCAAGGGAGCTAAAGACACAATCCTGATGAAAGCTAGTTCTTGAAACTGAAGATAGAAATGGACTTCTGAATCCATTTGTCATTCTTTTTGGTGTGTGGGCAGTACATTTTTTTTTCTAATTCCCAAAGTAGGGCAGTCACTCATTTAATGTTGAGAATGAAATAGAACAAAATGGCTAAATGAAATACTTTGAAAACATGTACTCCCTGCAGTGACCATGAGACTGACTATCCTTGCTTTCTGGTCTGTTTCTTTGTTAATGTGGAAAAGTTGTGAATATTTTCACCCTGAATGTAGGTAAGTCAGGTTTTCACCCATATTAACAAATCTGGAATGGAGATTTGATTTTTTTTTAGGTTTTATTTTATTTTATTTTATTTTAATTATTATTATTTGCCCCAGGGGTACAGGTCTTTGAATCATCAGGCTTACACCTTTCACAGCACTCATCGTAGCACAGGAGATTTGATTTTAAATAGAAGTAGAAGCTTTTTGTTTTTATTTATTTGTTGTCTGGTAGGCAATCACAGTATTATTAAAAAATACAAAATGAACATGAGCCAAATATTTTTTACAGTTTTTAAAGCCAACTGGATCATATCATTTTTATATTAACAAAAAATAGAAAATTATTTTTAAAAAGTAATTTTTGTCTGAACCAAGTCCTTTATGAGGCTGTTGAGCTGTTCATCACAGGCCTGATTATAGGAAAAGGTGATGGGAATGTTACTAAAGCCGAAGGGTTTTTACAGTTGGATATAGCCTCTGACCTGGACCCAAACGAAAGAAAACCACATGTTTTCTTTCCTTTTTTTTTTTTTTAAAGATTTTATTTATTTGACAGAGATCACAAGTAGGCAGAGCAGCAGGCAGAGAGAGAGAGGAGGAAGCAGGCTCCTTGCTGAGCAGAGAGCCTGATGCAGGGACTTGATCCCAGGACCCTGAGATCATGACCTGAGCCGAAGGCAGAGGCTTAACCCACTGAGCCACCCAGGCGCCCCAACCACACGTTTTCTCCATTGTCTTCCCATGATGAATTTAACATTATGTCCAGAAAGCTTGGATGTGGGTATGAAGTGTTTTGGGTGGTGGTGTATTTGTTCTTCCTGATGTATCTGTTGCTGAATAAGTTAATTTTAATTGAACCAAACCTTTTACTTTTTACTCTGAGGGATTAAGAGATAATAGTTGATCTAGTTTCTACATCAGGATGATTCCAACTTAATGTAGACACATAAATGTTCATTTGGTGTTTCCTGTACTGATGAATTAAAATAGTTACAGAGTGGGCACAATCCCCTTTTATTGTCTCCGCAAATCTCCAAGGTTGGAGAGGAAGGAGTGGGGAGGGAGGCAGGTAGTATTCCTGTGGCTGACCGCTCCATGAAGCAGAGAATATGAGATACTTGTTCCCTGACCCGAACACAGAAACATGGGACTTATTTTCAGAAGAGAATGGAGAGGCATATCCCACTGGGGATGCCTACTGCCTCTTTGTCTTAGATCTCGTTCTTTAGTGTTATGTAGAAGGGGGAAGGAACAGGTCTGGAGAGACCTGTGTTCCGTGAAATGTTCCTGAATGTCTCTTTCCTGTCTGCCCCCCAGTCTTTGTTCACATGTGCAGAGGAGCCCAGATGGCCCCACAAAGTGTTTAATGTTGAAGGATAAACTTCCTGACATGCATAGCACCCCTCTCTCTATAGTTGGTACTTTATTCTTTTTTACATTTTATTTATTTATTTGACACAGAAAGAGAGGAGTATGAGCAGGGCTGGGCGCAGAGGGAGAGGGAGAAGTAGGCTTCCTGCCGAGCAGAGAGCCCAATGAGGGACTCGATCCTGGGATCCTGGGATCATGACCTGAGCCAAAGGCAGACGCTTCACTGAGCCACCCAGGCGCCCCAGCTGGCAGCTTAGCAGTCTCTGTGTGAGTACATGGATGTGGGTGTAGAAATCCCGCCTCTCTTTACTATACCAGTCAGTTTGTGGCGTGTGGAATTAATTTTTTTTAAAGATTTTATTTATTTATTTATTTGACAGAGAGAGAGAGGGAGAGATCACAAGTAGGCAGAGAGGCAGGCAGAGAGAGAGGAGGAAGCAGGCTCCTTGCCGAGCAGGGAGCCTGATGCGGGCCTCCATCCCAGGACCCTGAGATCATGACCTGAGCCAAAGGCAGAAGCTTTAACCCACTGAGCCACCCAAGCGCCCTGGCGTGTGGAATTAATCAGAGACTGCTTTGATGGACTGGCTGCTACATGCAGACCATACCAGCTGCGGCAGAACTCGGTGACCTCAGACAGGAAAGATTGCCTTCATAAATATTAATACAGATACAGCTAGAGTAACATTCCATGCTATTGGTAAATTGGGATGGAGAAGTCTAGAAACACTGCGTTGGTGATTCTGGACCCACTTCCCTGCTAGGGAGTAGCATGTGAGCAGTCGTGTTTGCCAGTGTGCTTCCAAGAATCTACCTGAATTATCCTCCAAATTCCAGTGTGTACCTGTGACTAAGAAGGCATAGCCATGACAGCTTAAGGGAGCTTTTTAACTTAAATTGAAATTCCTTTAACTGATATATTAAAAAAACAAACAACCCATAAAACAACAACAACAAAAAACTATTACCAGGAAGTCAAGTGCACGTGGCTCTGGGATTTAGGGTGGAGCCCTGGGGGACCCCTGTGGTTAAATGCGGTACGTTGCCCTTGCAGACTTGGGTAAGCTGTGTTTTCGCCCATGCATGCGGCCAGTAGATGAGCAACCCTGCCCTCCTCTTTTGCCGAGGAGAGGTGACGTCAGTGTGTTGGTACGGGGAGGGAGGGGTGACAAAAACTGAACACAGGTACATTTTTAGAAAATTATCCTAGTAAGTGATTGTCAGTAAGGGGCCCCTGTGGTGTGGAAGGACTAAATGGCTGGACTTCGGGCCCCTTGCCCCAGGCCAGCTCTGCTGTGCTGCTCTCAGGTACTGGGCTTGCTCTAAGTGGTGACTCTTGGAGCTGCATCGTTACCTGTGACTGTGGAGGGTGCTGTAGATCCCGGGATTCCCAGGACAACACCGGCAGTGTATGTGCAGAGAACATTCCTCATGAGTCCCTTCTGTCCTGTGATTACAGATAGGTTCTTGAGGAGAGTTTGGAGCCTTCTGATTCCTCCTGTGCTGCAAGGAATTTATACGCAGATGTGTTTCTTCCTGCAGTGACACTTGAGGTCCCTTGCACCACAGTCGCCTGGGTGCTGTTGAGAACACATCTGTGGGGCCCAGGACTCCCCAGCCAGTGGCCTGGATGAGCTCACAGACATTGACAGGAACCTCTGTGGTTGGAGGCGAAAGCCATGTTCAGGTGTTAGCTGGCCGTGAAACGGCTTATACACCTGAAATGGACAGAACGGCTTCGAATGGCCATAGCATGCCAACACAGCTGGCTTCTGAGTACCACGTCACATTGGGAAGGATTTCCTTTGGTTGAGTTCAGCTATGTGGAATGTTTTGTCCGGCAGGCAACAAAGTCAGTACTAACTACAAGCAGTTCATCCGCTAGTATTTATTGAGCACTGACTGAGTGCACATACTGTATAAGGCCCTGGCAAAGACCGGGCTGAGCTGGACCCTTGGGGACCCTGTTTTCACAGAACACACAGTCTGTTCCAGGGGTTGGCAGATGACGGCCCCTGGGCCAAGTCAGTCCCACCAGCTTGTGTCCTGTTCATGAGTTTAGAATGGATTTTACATTTTTAAGTGGTCAAAGAAAAATCAAAGAGAGGGAAAGTATTTTGTGACATGTGAAAATCCTAAGAAATTCAGATTTCAGTATCCCAGAGTATTACTGCTTTTCCAGTGCAGGGCAGAGTTGAGTGGTGCGGACAGACACCTACCGTATGTCCTCAGAGCCTAAGCTATTGACTCTCTAGCCCTTCACAGAGAAGGATTGTCAACTGCCGGTCTGACCCTACAGCAGGAAAAATACTCTGGATTTTGGGAACCCCCAGGAGAGTGTGACACCCTTGTCTTGTGTAATCGCAGGCTGGGGCACTTGGATTTGGTCAGTCCTAGCAGCACAGATCTGGGATCTAAGGAGAAGACCCCTGGACCTCTGATCGCACATTGGTTTCATTTGGGTACTAGGCGTGCTGAGATGCTGTTTCCACAAGTTCATTTTTTGCTAAAATACGTTTCTGCAGCTGAAAAGCTGGGTCTCTAAAGAACATTGAAAATTCCAGGTCATTCAGTCCTGAGTGTCATGGTGCATGGGCATCCTTGTCAGTAATGAGCTGGGGATCAAAGGTTACTCATCCCTTCTTTCAGCCAAAACCACTGTAAGGTCCTGAGTGTGGCTGAATTATCGGATTCGTGTTTTCTCTGTGGCATCCACCAAGCCTCTTCCAGTTTGCTCAGATCAGCACTTCTGGTGACGGTGGTAAGAATCCCTGACTCAAGAAGATGTTTAAGATTTTCCGTTATTTTTCCCCATAAGAAAAGCAGCCCTTTGTTCAACTGTTGTGTGTTCCAGAGCATCTTACTTTAGTCTCATACATTTGTAACACACCTTCAGCCATGTGATTATTGTTCTCTGAAAATGGATGCAGCTTTGGCCATGTGATGCAGAGGCTCTCCTGATTATTTGTAGACACTGAGCAGAATTACCCCTCCCTGCGGCCGGGTGATGTGAGCAGTTACCGGGACTCACTGGGCTGTCTCTGAGCCGTATATGGTTGCACAGAGGCCTTTCCCGAGGGGTCCTGCAGCCTGCAAGGAGAGAATGCATACAGGTCTTCAAAGCCTGAGAAAGAGTTGGGTCTGAAATAGCCTGCAGATATTTAAAAGCTTTAGTTTCATTTTTCTGACCTTGCTTTTAAGAGCAATCTGCTTAGTTATGTTACAGACAGAATAGCATTACCTTAAAAGCCGCTCCTTTAATTTCTGTTCAAGTGGCTTTTTCTCAAGCCACTTTCAGTGTCTTGGTTTGGCTGACAGGCACAGTTGATTGAAACACTGCTGTGACTGTCACTAGGAGATCCCAAGTCTCACGGTGCTGCCCTGACCGGAGGCTGCAGTGCTTCATTCATTTCTTCAGTGAAATAGTAAATCTCTAAATCATAACAGGGAAGTGTCAGAGAGAAAGCCCGTAAGTTCAGCAAATGTGCAAGCATCTTATGGCAAATGTTTGGTCTTCAGGAACTGTGGGGAGAGGCCATGTGCATGTAGGGTCTCTTGTTGGCATGAACTCCCCCCATCGAGGCTTATGGCCTGTGGGTCTGGAAAGTAGGCACCTGCCACCTCCTGGGAGTACCCAGGGAGCTGAGGTCCAGGTGCAGAGCCCTGTCATCTGGACATCTGCAGGAGAACCCGTTTTGTCACCAGAACAATTTTTTTTTTTTTTGGTTTTTGTTTTTGAAGATTTTGCTTATTGAGAGAATAAGCAGTGGGGAGGAGCAGAGGAAGAGAGAAGCAGACTCCCTGCTGAGCAGAGAGCCCCATGTGGGGCTCAATCCCAGGCCCCCAGGATGATGACCTGAGCTGAAAGCAGAGGCTTAAGTGACCGAGCCATCCTGACACCCCCAGAAGAGATGTTTGAATCGATTTATTTTCTCAGTCTCTGAACAAACAAATAAAAGGGGTTAGATTCAGATGAAGAGTGAAGTACTTCATAGGTTGATGTTGAGCGGAGAGGAAAAACCATCTTCCTGCACAAATGTGGAATCCCCAGTCGCTGGGAGAGGGCAGCTGTTTCCCGAGTCTCCACACTCCTGTCTCCGAGGGTTCCCTGGGTTGAGTTGGAGGTATTTAAAGGAGGACCCAGAGAGGAGTGTTCCTGCCTCCTCGAGGGAAAGTTGGGAACAGTATATAGTGAGTACCGAAATCGCTCTTCATTACGTGAAGTATTGGTTGTATATTTCCTATAAATTGTATGTCACCTATTAAAACAACCATAACCTCATGGATGGTATTACAAGACTCAAAACCTGATGACAGGTTGATATTCTATTTACATTTACACAGATTGGTGATTTAATGATCAGACTGATACTTGTGATCAGCAGTTTTAGTAGCACATCCAAAATATTTGGGAGTTAACATGGTAGAGCATGTAGCTGGAAGCTTTTGTTTTTATTCCTCTCTCTTTTTAAAAGAGTATAGGTTTCCCAAAAGGTGACAAAAACAGTAGCCTTCTTGGCCTTTTACCCCTTCTCTTCTCTGATTCTGACAGTCCATCGAGGTGCTCATTTATGTAGACAGCAGTGCAGGGACGATGTCCATGTTGCGAGAACGTTTGTCCAGAATCAGTAATAGCTGACTGTGCTTCCCCGACCCTGACATCCCCCCTCCCCACACACTACCCTTTGTGTGCACAGCTGCACGGTAGTGTCCTCCTCCTTGGTGCTGGCTTTGGGAGGCAGCTGCTGGTAGTTCCCACACGTTGCTGTGGGTCTTGTGAAAAATGAGGGTCCACAAGCTACAGCAGAGTTGCCCCCCTGCCCCCGCCCAAAAGACTCTAAACCTGGAGTCCAGGGAGAGTCCTCGTGGGGTCAGCTCCACACCTTACCGGGATGCTCGGTCTTGGCCACGTGTCCCGGCCACCTGAGGCTAGAGTGGGTGTGTGGGTGAGCAGAGAGTACAGGGACCTTCCCTCAGATCTGAGCACGTGTGCTCGCTGGTGAAGCCCAGCTGCATTTCCCAGAAGTTGACCAGTGTCTCTGGGCGTGGACAGGCTTGAACAACTGCTCTGTGCCTGGCATCGGTTAGAAGCCATGTGCACAGGTCACACAACAGTCCAGTACGGCAGAAGCAGTCATTGTATCAGAGTCCATGTGTGAAGTGGAAAGAAGGGGACACAGTGATTGTTTATTATTTTTCTAAATTTTATTTATTTTAAGTTCTCTCTGCGCATATGGTGGGGCTCAAACTCACGACCCGAGCTCACGAGTTGCATGTTCTTCCGACTGAGGCAGCCAGGTGCCCCGGGAAGGGACCACTTCAAACGGGAAGTGCATGAAACCACATGTCCAGGAGAGAAAGCGTTTGTCCATTTTCGGTTCAGGTGGTTTAGTGTGTGTGTGTGGGCAATCCCTTCACACGCCACAGCAAAGACTTCTCAGTTACCTGTGAAACGTTTGCTCCTTCCTCCAGCCCGCAGCCGTGTTACACGTGCAGCTCTTTGGGAGCGCTGGCTTCAGTGGGCAGAGGCCCGTCCTCTGGGGACCTGCAGGGGAAGGCAGCTGGGATGTGCTGGCCACACCTAGTCACCGAGGCCTGGGGCTGCTGGGAGGCCTGAGCCTCAGCAGAGGAAATGGGACGTTCATCTTTGTTTGCTTGCTGTCTAGAAACGCTCCCTGTCTAAAAAGTTAGAGAGTCCTGTCTTGTTCTCTTCGTGTGAATTTAGATTTTCTGAGACATAAATTGAAGAACCTAATTAGCTCTTCAGGTCAGGCTGATAGAAATTGGAGTTAGTACCGAACAGACCCCATTACCCTTGAAAACAGATAAGTAGGTATGCAGCTGCACTGTATAGAATTCACAGGTGACGTGAACTTTAATAACCTTTTAAATGAATCATGTATGTTGATATTCACCCTTCAACATCACTAATTTAAAATGTTCCCTAAAGGGTTTTGGCCAACTTTTCTTTTCTTTCTTTCTTTTTTTTTTTTTTTNTTTTTTTTTTTTTTTTTTTTTTTTTTTTTTTGGTAAAATAAGTGATTCTACATCATGTCATTATTATGTTATCATTTGTTTTATCTGAAAATGGTTGAAGTTCTAAATATCAAGAAAAATGCATAATTCTCTAAGGTATTATGTCAAATACAACCTATTTCCATTTTACTGTCACATTAAATGCTATGCACAGTTTCAAAGATTTCTTTGTATCAAACACATTGGAAATAGTGCATACTTGGATACAATCTTTGCATACCGTAATCTTTTATATATAAAAGTCTTTTACATGAATACAGACCTGTAAATAATCACATTTTATATCTGGCCTTTTCTGTTTTTAACAGAGCATCAAGAAGAAAAACACAAACAAACAGGAGATGAGCACATACTTGCGGTTCATCGTCTCCCGCATGAAGGAGCGGGTAAGTCCTCCGGAGGGTCAGGGCCTCCCAGAGCGCACTCTGGTCCTGTCCCTTCCTGACCAGTGAGTACACAGGGAACCATTTACGCAGCTTGAGGGGTACAGAACACTGTCGCCTGAGTTCCTTTGTCCATAGAGGCTTGTTTTGTTTTGTCAGGCATTTCTTCAGAGGAAGTAGATTACACCATCACTGTTTCTCTCTGCTGATATGTTTCTATTGTTTCATCTTTTATTTTTCAAAATCTTTAATTGAAGTGTGGTCTTCACGCACTATTGTATTAGTGGCAGGTGTACAACACCATGATTCGATGTTTGTGCACATAACTCAGTGCACACCAGTAAGAATAGTCACACAGTGTTATGACAGCACTATTGGCTGTTTTCCCCATGCTGCCTGTTCGTCCTCATAACTTATGTATTTTATTTATTATTTATTTAAGATTTCATTTATTTACTTAATTGACAGAGACACAGCAAGAGAGGGAACACAAGCAGAGGCAGAGGGAGAGGGAGAAGCAGGCCAGGGCTCGATCCGAAGACCCTGGGATCATGACCTGAACCTAAGGCAGGTGCTTAATGACCGAACCACCCAGGCGCCCAGGACTTACCTATTTTAATAAGTGGAAGTTTGCACCTATTCTTGTCCAACCCTGATCTCCCCCCCGCCCCGGCAACCACCAGTTTGTTCTCTGTAGTTAAGAGTCTAGTTGGTTGTTGGTTTTTTAGATCCCATGTACAAGTGAAATCATATGGTATCTTTCTCTGGCTGGCTTATTCTGCTTAGCATAACACCCTCTACTTCTATCCATGTCATTGCAAATGGAAAGATTTCTGATGGCTTTCCTTTATATATATGAACCTCATCTTCTTTATCCATTCCTCTGTTGAAGGGCATCTCAGCTCCTTCCACAGTTTGGCTCTTATGGACATTGCTGCTATAAACAGTGGGTTGCATATGGCCTTCTTTTTGCTGCATCTGTATCTTTGGGGTAAATACCCAGGAGTGCAATTGCAGAGTTGTAGGGTGGCTCTATTGTTAACATCATGCGGAACCTCCATACTGTTTTCCAGAGTGGCTGCACCAACTTGCATTCCCACCAACGGTGTAGGAAGGTTCCCCTTTCTCTACAGCTTTGCCAACATCTGTTGTTTCCTGACTTGTTAGTTTTTGCAATTCTCACTGGTGTGAAGCGGTATTTCATTGTGGTTTTAATTTGAATTTCCCTGATGCTGAGTGATATGTAGCATTTTTTCATGTGTCCTTTGGCCATTTGTATGTCTTCTTTGGAGAAGTGTTGTTCATGTCTTCTGCCCATTTCTTGACAGGATTATTTATTTTTGGATGAGTTTGATAAGTTCTTTATAGATTTTTGGATACTAGCTCTTTATCAGATGCATCATTTGCAAAATATCTTCTTCTATTCCGTGGATTGCCTTTTAGTTTTGTTGATTGTTTCCTTTGCTCTGCAGAAGCTTTCTATCTTGATGAAATCCTAAAAGTTCATTTTCGCTTTTGTTTCCCTTACTTCAGGGGACATATCCAAAGAATATTGCTAGGTTGATGTGCAAAAGTTTATCGCCTATGTTTTCTTCCAGGAATTACATAGTTTCAGGTCTCACATTTGGGTCTTTACTCCATTTTTAATTTATGTTTATATATGGTGTAAGAAAGTGTCCAATTTGGGGGCACTTAGGTGGCTCAGTCATTAAGCATATGCCTTTGGCTCAGCTTATGATCCCAGGGACCTGGGATGGAGCCCTGCATCAGACTCCCTGTTCAGCGTGAAGCCTGCTTCTCCCTCTGCCCCTCCCCACTGCTGTGTGCTCTCTCCCTCTCTGTCAAATAGATAAAATCTTTAAAAAAAAAAAAGACAGTGTCTAATTTTCCCAGCATACTTTATGGAAGAGATGGTCTTTCCCTGTTATATATTCCTGTCTCCTTTGTTGTAGAAACATTAATATTTTTACATTTTTAATACATTTATCAAAATGAACATTTTCATTGATACTATCTAAAATTAAGTGGAATTTTCCAAAATAATTGTCCTTTCTATCAAAACCCTAAAAATGTCACATTAAACTATATAGTACATGTACATTTTTCTAGTGAACTCTGTTGTTTAGAAATTGTTTCACTTGTTTCTCTCTTGGGCTGTGTTTGAAGCATGTATCTGGTGACCTTTCAGGCTATAGACCTTAATAAGAAGGGCAAGGACAACAAGCACCCGATGTATCGGAGGCTGGTGCACTCGGCAGTCGACGTCCCCACCATACAGGAGGTAAAGCCAGGCCCTCGGTCCTATTTCCGATACACCCAGAGCACCCGGGTGACACAGTAGCTCCCAAACGCATGTGATTCTGGTGCTGTTCCTCGCTGAGGGCGCGCCTGCCCATCCTCTTCCTACACATAGAAGGCAGGGCGCCCTGTACCTGCTCTGTGTGTGCACCAGGCGTCCTCGGTGAAAGGCCTGGTGTGAAGCCCCCTGTAGCTTCTTGAGACTTGCTGATTACAGAGCAGCCAGTGTAGTCAGGTCAGCTTAATGTTCAGATCCGAGGATTCCCATCTGGACGGGCTTTCCTAACTTGAGCATCAGATGCACAGGAGTCTCTCTCAAGGAAACATTAGTACCTAGAACTGGAGTCCTGGGAGCAAGAAACTGAACTTGAGCAACACAAAGATGATAATCCGAAAACTTAACTATTCTTAGAGTGCTTAATTTTCCCTCTTCTGGCCAAGGATTGTTGATGGGTTTGTTAATATGTAATTATAAGTTGCAGTAAAATCCAGTAGAACATTTTAACACGTTTCCAGTTCGAGTTGCTGGTTACTACTTCTGTACTTGAGGTGTCATTTTGAAGGTAAGATCTTGTGGTTGCCATAATGCTTATAGGGAGACAATAGAAATAATTGTTTTATGTAATCAAGCAAAGCCTTTTTTCCTAAACCCTCACATCCTTGAGGATGATGAAGAGCCCAGCTGCCCTTCCTATCCACCCCCTCACAGCCCTGCCCTTGCTCGGCTTCTTCCTTTCCCTGAGGGCACCTTCCACACTTCCCCTAGTCGGATCCTGTCTGGTCGTAGAGCTCACAAGCTGGGTGGATGGCACAGGTGCGGTCCAGGAGCTGACGGCGATGTAAGGAAGAGAAAGAGGAAGACAAGATTTTTTATCTTCAGGAGCTTTTTTATCTTCGTCGAGGCCACGATGGTGCCAGCGTCAGAAATCACAGAGTTGCTTTGGGAATGTTGGGTGTGTATCAGATCACCGGGAGCTGTAGACCGTGCCAGTGCCTGGGCATCTCGAGCCCAGGGCAGTCAGAAATTCAGTGGGGCTCTGAAGTCAGTAGTTGTGAATACGCTCTGTGAGGTGTCGATGGCAGGCAGAGGCAGACACCTCCAGCAGGGGGTATCCTGCAAGCCTTCTCGAAGAAAGGACAACTGCAGTGGGTCTCAGAAGATTTCAACAGAAAGGCGGGATCTTACATATTTTTTAGAGGTCTTTGTATTTCTACCTTACTTTGAAGCTGATTTCCTAAAAGTAGCACCAACATAAGAAAATGCTTCTCTCTTACCTCTAAATAACTTTGCTATACCCTTCTTCCAAAAACTTTGCCTCCCTGCAGAAACCCCTCAAATTCCCTTTGTAATCCTCTCTGGCAGCTAAAGGCAAAGCAGCAGAGAGCCCAGTGAGGAAACCCTTCACATACAGCATCTAGTGTAGGAAGAAACCCTTCCATTGCCTTGGTGCACAGAGGAACACCTAGGACTTTATTTTAAAGTTACTTATAATTCAGTTCCCAGTCCCACTTCAGAATTCTAAATGTATCTTCTTTGTGGTCATGGTAAAGCATCACAGAGGCTGACAGTTGTCTTTTTTCAGTCTTTGTATAAGGGTGTTGTACAGATGGTAGCTTTGTTGTTCAGGTCTCGCTAGCCGCATTGGCCAGAGCTCTCCTTTGTCAGAGAGCATCTCCATCCTGTAGAATGAGAGGCATGCGCGGTGGGCAGAGCTCAGCCAGCAGCTGAGCGGGGTGGGCGGCTGCCAGACTACACGATCCTGGCTGCTGGCAGGCTTATCCAGGTCCTCATACATGTCCTTTCCATGCTGTGGGACATGGGAGTGGTCATAGCATCGTTCTGGAAAGTTCCACTGTGTGCCCATGCTCTGACACTGTGTAACAGTAGACCCTGTCACCCTCTGCAGAAGGTGAACGAGGGAAAGTACCGAAGTTACGAAGAGTTCAAGGCGGATGCGCAGCTGCTTCTGCACAACACCGTGATTTTCTACGGAGGTTGAATGGTTTTTCTTGTCTGTGCATGTTTCCCCTGTACCATACACGTTCCATGCTGGGAAATACCTTCAATAAAATGCAGTTCAAAACATTAATACTTTAATGCCTTCTAAGTAATGTCAGGGTTTCAACTCAAAAATATTTTGTAATGTGGTTTTGGCTTATAAAAGTGCCCAAAAGCCCCACCACACTAAGTCATGAAAACGGTATTCCTTAAAGTTTTAGACATAAACTTAGTTGAGGGGCTTTTTATAAACACTTTGATTAATTAATATCCTGTCATTCCAAGGCAAAGAAACAGGCCACTCCGGACCTAGAGGTTCTGTGCTCTGTTGAAAGCAACATGAAAACTGCACATAAAGTGTTGTTTTGCTGCCTGAACTTTATTTACAATAGACATTTTTGTTTAAAATGGTATGGGAGATGAACCATGAGAGACTGTGGACTCTGAGATACAAGCTGAGGGTTATGGAGGGGAGGGGGATGGGAGAAGGGTGAGCCTGGCGGTGGGTGTTAAGGAGGGCACGTACTGCCTGGAGCACTGGGTGTGGTGCATAAACAATGACTCTTAGAACACTGAAAAAATTAAATAAAAAAAAAAAACTACAATAAAAAAATAAAATGGTATGTGGCTACTTCTGTTACTGAAAGAAGATGTAAATGTTTGTATGACTTCAGATCGTCTTGTGTTTCTAGATTACTGGTAATAGATCATCTTTGCCTTTAATTACAGCAGACAGCGAGCAGGCGGACATAGCCCGGATGCTGTATAAGGACACCTGCCACGAGGTACCGCCCACTCCTCACCGTGACACCTGCCCTTTCCAGAGGTCCACGCTTACATGCCTTCAACTTGCCATGTCCTTGAAATATAGCTTTATTTCCATGTTTGACATACATGGAAAATAACGCAAATGGAGGGGAAAATTTCTCCCAGAAATCCTGGGAGTTAGATGGAAGTGTTAAGTAACTTCTACAGAGAAAGGTTGTTTTCTGTAACTTTCTCAAGGACATTGGTTACATGAGGGAGGAGGGCGTGTGGCACTGTGCAGACACTCAATAAATGTTAGCCTCGTTTTTATTTTTGTGTTGAAGTGTAGTTGACATAGTGTTGGATGAGAGTCAGGGTTCCAAGTCCACCCATCACTCTGCTCATCTGGACAAATGCAGTCCCTTACGCACTGCACAGCGTCGCCATACTGTGACCAACTGCATTCCCCACCCATCGCTGAGATCGACTAATTTTACAACAGGCAGTCCCCTTCACACACACACCCCCCCCACGCCCGCACCCCTCTGACAACCACCAAATTGTTCTCTGTGTTTATGAGTTCTTTTATTTTTGTTACCTTGTTGGTTGATTTTTCAGATTCCACATAGAAGTAAAATCATATGGTGTTTATTTTTCTCTAACTTATTTAACACAGCATTATACTCTCTAGTTCCATCCATGTCCTTGCAAATGACAAGATTTCATTCTTTGTAGG
Source organism: Ailurus styani (assembly GCA_002007465.1). Lineage (NCBI taxonomy): Eukaryota > Metazoa > Chordata > Mammalia > Carnivora > Ailuridae > Ailurus > Ailurus styani. The sequence continues at coordinate 157,912 of LNAC01000991.1, read as the reverse complement.
GCTAAGTAATATTCCAGTGTACATATGAACCACATCTTCTTTATCTATTCATCTGTTGAAGGACATCTTAGCTCCCTCCACAGTTTGGCTCTTGAGGACATTATTGCTATGAACATTGGGGTGCAGGTACCCCTTCTTGTCACAACAGCGGTATCTTTGTGGTAAATACCCAGTAGTGAAATTGCTGGGTCGTAGGGTAGCTCTATTGTTAACACCACGTGGAACCTCCATACCGTTTTCCAGAGTGGCTGCACCAACTTGCATTCCCACCAACAATGTAAGAGGGTTCCCCTTTCTCCATATCCTCACCAACATCTATTGTTTCCTGACTGGTTAATTTTAGCCATTCTGACTGGAGTGAGGTGGTATCTTCATTGTGGTTTTGATTTGTGTTCCCCTGATGCTGAGTGATGTTGAGTATATTTTCATGTGTCCTTTGGCCATTTGTGTGTCGTCTTTGGAGAAGTGTCTGTTCATGTCCTCTGCCCTGCTTTCTTGACTGCATTATTTGTTTTGGGGAGTTGAGTCCAAGGAGTTCTTCATAGATTTGGGATACTAGCCCTTTATCTGTTAAGACATTTGCAAATACCTTCTCCCATTCTGTCAGTTGTCTTTTGGTTTTGTCAAATAATTTTCCTTTGCTGTGCAGAAGCTTTTTATCTTGATGAAGTCCTGTAGTTCATTTTTGCTTTTGTTTCTCTTGCTTTTGGAGACATATCTATCAAGAAGTTGCTTTGGCTGGGGTCACAGAGGCTGCTGCCTGTGTTCTTTTCTAGGATTTTGATGGATTCCTGTCTCACATTTAGGTCTTTGATCATTTTGAATTTATTTTTGTGTGTGGTGTAAGAAAGTGGTCTAGTTTCATTTTTGTGCATGTGGATGTCCAGTTTTCCCAGGACCATTTGTTCCTTCCTCCTTTGTTATAGATAAATTGACCATATAATTGTGTGTGTATTTCTGGGCCTTCTGTTCTGTTCCATCAGTCTTCGTGTCTCTTTTTGGGCTAGTACCATATTGTCTTGATGACTGCAGCTTTGTAATACAGCTTGAAGTCTGGAATTATGATGCTTCCAGCTTTTTTTTTTTTCATGATTACTTTGCCAAATGTGGTTCCATACAAATTTTAGGATTATTTGTTCTAGCTTTGTGAAAAATGCTGTTGATATTTGATAGGGATTGCATTAAAGGTGTAGATTGCTTTGGGTCATAGAGTCATTTTCACAGTATTTGTTTTTTCAGTCCATGAACATGGAATGCCTTTCCATTTCTTTGTGTCTCATCAGTGTTTTATAGTTTTCAGAGGGTACAGGTCTTTTACCTGTTCGGTCAGGCTTATTCCTAGGTATCTTAACTGGTTTTGGTGCAATTGTAAATGGGAATTGATTCTTTAATTTCTATTTCTGCTGCTTCATTATTAGTATATAGATAGGCAACAGATTTCTATACATTGATTTTTTAACCTGTGACTTTACTGAATTTGTGTATCAGTTCTAGCAGTTTTTTGGTGGAATCTTTCCAGTTTTCTGTATAGGGCATTATCTGCAAATAGTGGAAGTTTTGACTTCTTCCTTGCCAATTTGGATGACCATTTTTTTTTTTAAGATTTCATTTAATTATTAGAGAACGTGAGAGAGCATAAGCGGAGAGGAAAAGGAGAAGCAGGCTTCCTGCTCAGCCTGATGTGGGACTCAATCCCAGAACCCTGTGATCATGACCTGAGCCAAAAGCAGATGCTTAACCAACTGAGCCACTCACATGCCCCTTGATGACTTTTATTTCTTTCTGTTGTCTGATTGCTGAGGCCAGGACTTCCAGCTCTGTCTTAACTAAGAGTGGTGAGAGCAGACATCCCTCTCGTGTTCCTGACCATATGGGGAAACCTCTCAGTTTTTCCCCATTGAAGATGCTGTGGGTTTTTCATAGATGGCCTTTATTATATATTGAGGTATATTCTCTCTATACCTACTTTATTGAGGGTTTTTATCATGAATAGATGTTGTGCTTTGTCTGTATCTACTAAAATGATCATACAATTTTTATCCTTTCTTTTATTAATGTGGTAAATCATGTTGATTGATTTGTGAATGTTGAACCATGCTTGCAGCCCAGGAATAAATCCCACTTTATTGTGTTGAATGATTTTTTTAATGTACTGTTGGTTTCGATTTGCTAATATTGATAATTTCTGCACCTGTATTCATTAGGGATTTTGGCCTATAATTCTCTTCTTTAGTGGAGTCTTTACCTGATTTTGGTATCAGGGTATAAGTTTGGAAGTTTTCTTTCATTTTCTGTTGTGTGGAATAGTTTGAGAAGAATAGCACACCACATCTTCTGTATCCATTCATCAGTCAGTGGACACTTGGGCTGCTTCCGTATCTTGGTGATTGTAGATAATGCTGCAGTAAACATGGGGGAGCACATATATCTTCAAGTTCATGATTTCATTTCCTTTGGACAGACCCCAGTAGTGGGATTCCTGGGTCACAGGGTAGCTCTATTTTTAACTTTTTGAGGAACCTCCACACTGTTCTCCAGAGGGGCTGCACCAGTTTGCATTCCCACCAACAGTGCATGAGGGTCCCCTTTCACCACGTCCTCACCAATACCTGTTGTTTCCTTTGTTATTGATTCTAGCCATTCTGATAGGTGTGAGGTGATATCTCATTGTGGTTTTGATTTTTATTTCCCTAATGCCAAGTGATATTGAGCATCTCCTCATTTGTCTGTTGGCCACCTGGATGTCGTCTTTGGAAAAATGTCTGTTTAATTCCTGTTCATTTTTAATTGGATTTTTTTTTTTTGGTTTTTAGGTGTGGTAGTTCTTTATATATTTTGGATATTAACCCCTTATCAGATACATCATTTGCAAATATCTTCTCCCATTTGTTAGGTTGCCTTTTCGTTTTGTTGATTGTTTCTTTCACTGCACGGTAATATTAACCTCTTTGAATGAAAGATACACGTTTGAGTTCCAATATAGATTTCACAGGCAAAAAGCCCAAACCACAAAGTTTATACAATAAATGGAATATATATTAGGGAATGTCTTTTTTATTTGACACACTTGTATGAAACCATACTAAGTCTTGCAAAATTGTCTTAATTTATATAAAAACTCTTGTTTCTTGATTTCAAATGTGGCTTTTGTTTTTTTCTCTCATTCAGCAAATATTTATTGAGTGTCTGCTCTGTGATGTGCAGTATTTTAGGGATAAAGAGGTGGCCGAAGTACTGCTTTCTGCTCATGGGGCAGTGCTCTGAAGAAACACTCAAAAACGAAACAGATAAAAAGCATTTCTTTGCAAGTCATGAGAGAGTGTTAGGAAGACCAACAAGGACTGAAGCAGAGGATGAGGAAAGAAGTGGTGTACAGACTGCTCTTGTTGGTACTGGGTATTGAAGAGGGGCAGGTCATTGAGCCTGTCTGAGGACACAGCATTTCGTATGAGCCCTGACCGGTGGGATGGCAGGGGCCCGGCTGGGAGCAGAGGTCAGACCTGCAAGTGGTGTGAACAGGAGAGGGGCCGCTCTCCCACTGTTTATTGAAAAATGAAATGGTTAAGCTTAGGAAGAAAATTCAGACCTGACACACGTATAAGAGAGAATGTTTGTTAATTTAGACGGATGTTTTATACAGTTGGATGTTCATGTATTATGTAGGCTAAAATAGTTGCTTTTCTTTTCTAGCTGGATGAACTACAGCTTTGCAAGAACTGCTTCTATTTGTCAAATGCTCGTCCTGACAATTGGTTCTGCTATCCTTGTGTATGTGAAATTTTGTGATTTTCCATTTTTTACCTCTTAAGTATGTGAAGTACTATTCTAAGGAAGTTATTTCCAGTTTGCTCAAGGAGTACAGTCCTTCTTAGGTATTTTTCTTTGTATCATAGTATGTATGGTTTTGATGAGCATAAAACCTGAAACACAGGGTTAACAACTTGGCATCATTATCCATTTCTGACTTTAAAATGAGGAACTTAAGAATAAACTCTGGAAAAGAAAACTAAAAAAAATAAGAATAAACTCTGGGTCCCTTAATATATAATGGAGTGAGTTTCTGCTTCTCCCCTGATTCTTTCACAAGAAGTATAAGGCTTTATGTATGCTTGTAGCTGTGTGCTGCCTCCTTAGATGACCGAGTTCAGGAAGGGTGCTCACTCCTCAGGACTAGAGGAGCAGCACCCAGGCCCTGGGTGCCAGAGGCTGCCTCTTGACCTCACTGTGCTTCCCAGGCCCTTGGGCGTCTCTCTGATTCGGTTAGCCTGGAGCAGGGCCTCCCGTTCCCATTCCTGACTGGCTCCCACATGTGGGTGTGCCTCCCAGCAGCGAGGACAGGGCATTTGGCATGTTACGCACATGCCTCGGCTGGCCACGGGGACTGCCTCATCCCTGAGTGCTAAAGCCTGTCTCTTCTGAGAGCTGAGGGTCCATGTCGCTGCTTTTATGCAGTTTGCAATTTTTTGGTATTTTTCTTGAAGACATAATCAATCTGAGGAAAAACTTCTGTGTTTTTAGGAGTTAAAAAAGTATTTTTGAGATAATGGACTATACTTACTAGGTTGTTCATTATTAATGACGTGCTTATATTTAATGCTTTAAAAAAATAACATGACATGGTAAAACATTTTATTTCCAGATACCTAATCATGAACTTGTTTGGGCTAAAATGAAAGGCTTTGGATTCTGGCCCGCCAAAGTCCTGCAGAAGGAGGACAACCAGGTAGATGTCCGCTTCTTTGGTCACCATCACCAAAGGTGAGCATGGCCTGGACTGTCACCGCTGACCTCCCAGCGACCCCGGGGTTGCCTTGCCAGGTGGTCCTCAGTGTTCAGAGGGCCCCTCCGTCAGAAACAGCCTGGAACTTACTCTAATTTGGAGAAACAAATCACACGTCACCCTTTTTTTTTTTCCTGCTTGTTATCCATTGATTTATTTTAGCTATTTCTCTTTTCCTTTTTTCTGGGAATTCAATAGAAAATGTAGGTACAGGGGGAAAAAGTTAATAAAACCAGGAAACCTACTACCCAGAATAGGAAATCACTAATGCTTTGTCATTTTTACATTCTGGGTTTTTGTGGGGTGTTTTTTTTTTTTTTGGTCTTGGTTTTTTTTGGGCTTGTAAAGTGTTTATTGAGTTCCGGTGGATCAGCACATCCTTGACAGCAACTTCTGGAAATGGTAGTAGTTAGTGCCTGACACGGTGGGACGGGGGTACGGCATGGGTTTGGGAGGACTCCCAGAGTGTGGCCACTCCGTGGTTTGGGATGACAGGACGTGGTCTTAGTCATCTTCAGGCTCTGTTCAGAGCCACACACAAAAGTCCTTGACTCGGGAGCAGGAGGCCATGTGGACACTGTGATCTAGGAAGGTGTGTGCAAATTACACATGTGTAACTCCTAGACCTTGTTTCCAACCTAGATTTTCAGGTTTCTGTTGCTAGGGAGAAGTATATAGCAAAGCCTAAAAGTTGACATTTCATCATGTGAGAATATGTGTATTCCAACAGTAAAAACTGTTTTTGTTACTGTAAACTTAGTTTTGCACATTATTTCATACAAAGGATGTGAACTATACTATGAAATCATAGCTGCCTCCTTCACTGTGATGTTAAGGCCTAAACATTTTTCGAGCAGTGAAGTGTCATTCTGAGTGACACTGTCACTAGTGGGGCTAACTAGATGCTGACGAGGGTTCCCAGACACAGCCACAGCGAAGGCACCGCGTCTGCGACAAGGTCTGACGGCCTTTGCGAGCCCTGCAGTGCCTTCCATGGGCCTGACCTGGGGGTTTGTGCCTTTGTCACCGCTGTGGGAATCTACACAGCAAGGGACTGCGTTCCTCTCCATAGGCTTCATTTAATTTAAATAGAGGCTTAGTGGCAAGAATTTTTAATGGAATTTAAATAAAGAATTTTTAAAAATTAAAAAAAAAAAAGAACAAGCAAAAAAATTTAGTGGCAAGAAACCTGCAATGAATTTCCAAAAGAATAGTTCTGTTCCTTCACAGACAGATGTGCGCTTAGTGGCCACTCAGGGCAGGAGACGTAAGTAGTGCAAAGTGAATGTGTGAGCTGTGCTGGTGTTTAATGTCCTCTGTGCCTCATGGCAGGTACACAGAGGACAGCGTCGTGGCTCCACTCCTGTCCTCCCGTCGCAGACCCATTGTCTAGCCCCTCACCCGCAGCAAGGGCTACAGTAAGACCCGTCTCGAAAGCGTCTTTGTCAGGGTTAACGAAACCTTTGTACGCGGCCACGTAAGCTTAGTGTGTTGCTTGCAGCAGGGACGTCATAATGTCCTCAGAGCCGCAGGTACCCACATGATGTAAGATACTGTGAACGTAGAAAAACCAAGAATTCGGGCGTTTTGTAAAATGCTCGAACTGCTTAGTGCCTGTTTTACAGTTTTTCATCCATGTTCAGACAGTCTTTCACTATCTTCAACCATGAATGGTATTTTTATGTCATTTAGTATTATGCAGATCATATTTTAAAAGTATATGTGAGCTTATCTGCTTGGATTCTGTGGGGAGAATTATAACATGACATTGCCAGAGGTTTTTTTCTCCTGAATTTATTATTTCCTGGAAGATTTAATCGAAACAGTTCTGGACAGATGGGGACTCTGAGGACTTTATTGTAGAAAATATATTTAACCCTCAAACAAGAGTAAGGTTAGGGGCTCCAAGCCCCCCACAGTCAGAAATTCACGTCTAACTTTTGACTTCCCCCAGAAACTTAACTGAGAACAGCCGTTCTGACAGCATAGTTTGTATGTCACACGTATTCCCTGCGGCTCTCGTGTGAGGCCCTGTACAGGACAGATCCCTGCTGCCCATGGCTCAGCCCTCGAAAACCCACAACCTCACAAGAAACCCAGAACCCTTTCCTTTTCTGTTCATTACCATGTGCCCAGCATGATCCTTAAATGATGAGGACATACCTTAAATGTTACACTGTATCTTATTAGAATACTTGATTTATCAAAAAATGAACCTGATGCAGTTATGATCACCAGTTTTAATGAAGCAACATGTTACACACCGAGAGGAGATGGCTGATAAAGGCCCCAAGCTGTAAATTCTCATATTATTTTTGACAGTAACCACTCTTAAGTGACTATCTCAGTGGTACTGAGTACTGTTACCCAGCGTCACTACTAATGAATACTTTTGCCAGTTCATCCTATATTCTCCCACACAGGTGGGAGAGAAAATCTTACCCAGGTAAATGGCCTTGGACTCATCCCTTCTATATCGTCAGTACAGAACATGCAGCCCCTCCCCAGACTCCAAGCAAGTGGTCATACCGGGAGGGAAGGCTCCATGGGAGCACGATGCTTCCAGGATTTGCAAGGTTGCATTCCCAAGGAAGAAGTAGCAGGAGAGGTGTGAGCATGCCAGCAAGGCAGCCTCTCTCTGCTGCAGGTGTGTGGATCCAGCCAGGAGTCACGGGTGGGGGAAGCACCAAGCCGTCGGAGAATGAGTGTGTTCAGAGCATTCAGGATCGACAGATGTGCAGATCCTGCCAAATTCGATTCTACCTCTTTTATTAGACTCACCCTGTATTGCAGGGTGTTTTTTGTAGATCACATTACATAACCCATGAGCCTCTTTAAAAGTAGAATGTGCTGTTTACAGTCATGAGGGGATTCCAAGGGAACAGGAATGCCCATATGAACCACACGGAGACAGTTATGTCTCATGTTAAGAGATATGAATCACTTTTATTATGTCCAAGAGATAAATTGATAATTTAAGTTGAAAAAAATACTCTGATAGGTCATAGATTCACCCCAGGCACTCTACACTGCTAGCAACAGAAATCTGTCTCAAAAATGCTGTTTTTAGAAAATGTCAAATGTATTAATTGCCCAGTGTATAATAGGCGCTCAATAAATACTGTTGACTTCAAGAGTAAATATGATGCCAACTGAGGAACAAATGGCAGGGCGCCCCCCCCCACAAGCCAGATCTCATCTGTGCTCTTCATATTAGAGTTGGGAGTCTTTTACTGTCGTTTACTTCGGCGGGTTTCTAATGGAGTGCGTCGGTATGTGAGACACCATGGGCGGGAATATTTATAGGCAGAGCCGTGGCAGCTCCAGTTCCATGGTTCCAGCTGCCGGGCTGTAACGTTAGGACTGCGTGTGGATACTGCAGAGCACACAGCTTGTGCTGCAGCGTGGACTCTGAATTCATGGCTGAGGCACGTGTGCCGTGATTCCCTCAGTCCCTCTGTCCTCAGGGAGGGGTCTCTGGACCCCCATCACTGTCGGCCAGTGGTGTTAGCTGACCGCGTGCAGTTACACAGAACACAGAGAAGAACAAGTCTGTGTGTTTGAGGTGCCGCTTCCACAGCTGGACTGGAGGCTTCAGAGACAGTCTCGTGCACCTTAACATTTTCTGTCTCGTGTGTGTCATCTCCTCTGGGAATGTCTCCCCTGCTATGGTGCACATGTCCTTCCAGATCCACCCCTGCTGAAGCCCCGAGTCCCCTTGGCCACACAAACCGCATTGCACTGTCCTCGCTTCTCAGCTGGGACCCAGTCCCTCCCAGGCAGAGGCTACACGTGTGCCGGCACCACCCAATCCTGCCCCGCAGTAACGGCTTCCCTCGCCCGTCTGTGCAGCAGCTCCATCCCTAGACGAGGCAGGATCGCGCCCTCCGGCCCCATTCATCGTGGAGCATGTTGTGGTGCCTTCGTGGGCACACAGGGAAGTGCAGTCAAGGTGTGAGCGCCCAGGCAACTGTTCCTGAGTTTCTAGTCTCTTCCCAGCAGAACTACACAGAGTTTTGCATCCAGTAGCTTTGGGTCCGTATTAACATAATTCAGAGACACTTATTTTCATATCTGAGTTCTTGGCAGCTGAACGATACCTCGTTAGTGATGATCTGTGTAGTGAATATGGATGTGCTAGAAACGTCATGTGGGGAAGCATGTTTGGATGCCCTCGTGTCGTATGTCCGATCTGCGCGGACTCAGGAGCTGCAGCTCTTGGTGCCCAGAGCCAGGTGTGAGCGCCTTCCACGGCAGGTAGGAGCTGTGACACGCTGACCTTGCTAAGGAAGCCAGGGTAGTGCTGGGGTATGTGCAAGTCGTCTGCTCATGAGCAGTTCTCACCCACGTCCTCTGGGGACAGTCTGCGTTACAGCCATCATCCATGGCCACAGGGCAGGGAGTTGCCCCAGGGCCTACTTTGCATGGATAGAGTGTACTAGCATTCTGGAAGTTTCTGACTCTGTGCCTCTGGTGTTATTTGAAGGGCCTGGATCCCGTCTGAAAACATCCAGGACATCACCGTGAATGTTCACCGCCTGCATGTGAAGCGCAGCATGGGCTGGAAGAAGGCGTGTGACGAGCTAGAGTTGCATCAGCGCTTCCTTCGTGAAGGAAGGTTCTGGAAGTCTAAGAACGAGGACCGAGGGGAGGAGGAGGCAGAGTCCAGCATCTCGTCCACCAGTAACGAGCAGGTGAGTGTCCCCGTGAGCGGCTGCCTGTTGGTCACTGGGGAGGGGAGCACACTAGCATGCACCCCTCCTCACGGCGCTCCTTCCCGCTGCACAAATGTCGGTCAAGCGTCTGCCAGAGGTGTTGGCACTGACAGGCTGTGCACAGCCCTGGGCCTGACTCAGCCAGCGACCTGGCCAGTACTGGAGCCCGGCATTCCTACCCCTGCCCCCGTTTGGGAACTCTGGGTGTGGGGACTGCATGGATTGGAGGAAGCTGAGTGTGCAAGGGAGCAGGTGACTCATGTCTCACCTGTGGGCCGACGGCCAGGGTTTCATACTGTCTGGAATAATACACTGTTCCTCTTATGATGCCCACAGCTGAAGGTCACGCAAGAACCAAGAGCAAAGAAGGGACGACGTAATCAAAGTGTGGAACCCAAGAAAGAAGTAAGTTGCCCACGTTGCAGTATCCAGGTGGCATTGCCCTAGAAAATGTTTCCCACAGCTCGGTTGCGACAGCTTACCCCAGCAATGCTTGTGAAACACCACTGTCAGGGACCCGTCCTCTGCCTGCCCACGTTGCGGGAAGAGCACATGCACAGCCAGAGTTTGCGTCTGCGCTCTGATATTTGCTCAGCACTGACCCAATCCTTCCGTTAGGTCGGCATTCAAAACCTGGGGGAAAGTATAAGCTCAGATTTTCAGAATGGTATGTTTATGGTTTGGGATTTTAGGGTGTCTGTTAATCTAGTTCATAGCAGTGACTCTAAACTGATAATGGTTTTATATCTTATAGGGTATTTTTGTTTAGCCTGAGAAGAAAAGACTGTAGGGGTTTTTTTTTTTAAGATTTTATTTATTTGACACAGAGAGATCACAAGTAGGCAGAGAGGCAGGCAGAGAGAGAGGGGGAAGCAGGCTCCCTGCTGAGCAGGGAGCCCGATGCGGGGCTCGATCCCAGGACCCTGAGATCATGGCCTGAGCTAAAGGCAGAAGCTTTTAACCCACTGAGCCACCCAGGAGCCCCGACCGTAGTGTTTGTTTGCAACAAAGTTATAAAGTTCCTGTTGGGATTATATTGGCTATTAATTGCTTAGAAGTTTTGGGGGGTTTTTCCATTGGTTTAGTTGTGGTAAAATACACAGTTTACCGTCTTGATGACACGGGCTGGAACAGTGGTTCATCACTGCCGTTCTAGCCTGACCGGGCTTGCTCTTGAACCAGCGGACGGTCGGGTGGCGGCGTGTCCCACTCGCACTGTCCTTGTCCTGTAGGAACCAGAGCCGGAGACAGAAGCCGTGAGTTCCAGCCAGGAGATCCCCACAATGCCTCAGCCGATCGAAAAGGTGTCTGTGTCCACTCAGACCAAGAAGTTAAGTGCCTCTTCCCCACGAATGCTGCATCGGAGCACACAGACCAGCAGCGATGGGGTGTGCCAGAGCATGTGCCACGACAAGTACACCAAGATCTTCAATGACTTCAAAGACCGCATGAAGTCCGACCACAAGCGGGAGACGGAAAGAGTCGTGCGGGAAGCTCTGGAAAAGGTAACGCCGCCTCCCTCGGGCCTGAGTGAGACGGGAGGCTTCTGCTTGCGGGGGAGCAGCTCCTTTACACCAGGAACATGGTGAAACAGCTCCTGTAACATTTTATTACTAAGAATACCTGTTGCCTTCAGCTAAGACATGTACGGCTCTTGAGGCAGTAAAGGGAGGAGGTACACGTGTTAAGTAGAAACTGGGGAGTGAGGTTCTTCCAGGGGAGATGGGCTTTGCCCCTCGCGGGCAGACTGGTTACAGACTGCTGTTCTTGTTCCAGCTGCGCTCTGAAATGGAAGAAGAGAAGCGACAAGCTGTAAATAAAGCTGTAGCCAATATGCAGGGTGAGATGGACAGAAAATGTAAGCAAGTAAAGGAAAAGTGTAAAGAAGAGTTTGTAGAAGAAATCAAGAAGCTAGCGACACAGCACAAACAACTGATTTCTCAGACCAAGAAGAAGCAGTGGGTAAGTACCCACGTGGTTTCAGAGTCTGATTTGTGAATGTGTTCCACCCAGCGTGTGGATGCTGAAATGCTGTGTGATGAAAATCAGCCCAGAAAGACCTTGTAGAATGTGGGAAGCTTATATCTGAAATAAGATGAAATGTCAGATGATCAGCTTTAAAGAATTTTTACATTTTTACTAAAAACCCTCTCCTCTGTCGACTCTGCATCCCAGGTTACTGAGTGTCACTAAGGATTGTGTTGTTGCAGATAGGAACCTTCAGTACATGCTTAGTGTGTCTGCTGGATGGGACTTAGCTCTGCCCCCGCACGTCCCCTGCCCTGAGGTCTGCCTGCTGACTCCTGCTGGCAATGCCCCAGTCCTGACATGCTTAGTGTCCGCATCATGACGGCACATTTTCGGTTTTGCTGCATAACATTTATACATTAGATTCTTTTCCCTCGACTTGCTTTTTGATGATGACATCTTACTGGCCTCTAACTCCTCTTAGAATCTGACACACGGTTCCTTTTTCTCCGTGTTGTGTTTGTGACTCTTCCCCAGATTGGAATCTCTGAGCACACCTGTCCCCCATCTTAACTAACCGTTGGGGAAAATGTTTTGCTTACCAAAACTCATAACTTGGTTTCTTTGTGTTAATGAATTACTGTAAGAAGTCCTGTGATTCTTCATTGGATCCCGACTACATTTTCTGAAGAGGGTCTTTCCTTGTCCAGTAAGTGCTCCCTCAGGAAAGTGAATGTTGTAAGTACTGTGATAAAGGGAAATTCAGAACTTGGTAGGAAAAGCAGATGAGTAAGGCAATAGCTGTCACCCGATGGGAACTAAGGTGTGCTCGAGATCGTCACCGTCACACAGCCCCAGCGCTGTGTCTGTTATTCTGTCTGCGTGCAAAGACAAGAGAAAAGCAAAAACTGGGCACTAGACTTACAGGAAGAAACCCCTGTAAGTTTACTGTGAAGAATCAAAGAAACAGGCAGAGGAGGCTATGACAGGGAATGAGCACGCTGCTGCCCTTGTAGCTTTCCCTGCTGCGAGGCCGCCGCCGCCACGCTCACCACCCTCCGCGCATCTCCCGCCCGTCGCAGCAGCAGGGTTTGCCTCCCCACTGGGCATGTGTCTGCTCCGCATCTTCTCTGTCCACCCATCCGCTCAGGGATGCTTAGGTTGTGTGTTTTGGTGAATATACCGCAGTGAATGTGGGGCCGCCAATACCTTTTCCATGCCGATTTCATTTCCTTTGGGCAGACACCCAGTAGTGGAATTGCTGGATCACAGGGGAGCTCTATTTTTAACTTTTTGAGGACCCTCCACACTGTTCTCCAGAGTGGCTACATAAGCTTGCATTCCCTCCAGCAGTGCACGAGGTTCCCCTTTCTCCACATCCTCACCAACACCTGTTGTTTCCTCTGTTGTTGATTCCCATGTTGTTGAATCAACATAGCAATGATGATCATTGCTATGACAATCAGTGATGTTGAGCATCTTTTCATGATTCTGGATGTCTTCTTCAAAGAAAGATCTGTGCGGGCCCTTCGCACATTTTTAAATTCCGGTTGTTTTTTCTATTGAGTTGTGGGAATTATTTGGGACATGAACCACATCAGATATAGGATTTGCAGATATTTTCTCCCATTACATAGGTTGCCTTTTCATTTTATTATTTCCTTTTCTGTGCAGAAGCTATTAGTTTGATGTCATCCCATTTATATCTTTTTGCTTTTATTGCTTTTGATGTCAAATCCAGAAAATCATTGTCAAGACCGATGTCAAGGAATTTACTGCCTATTTTCTTCTAGAAGTTTACATTTTCAGGTCTTAATTCCACTTGAGTTCAGTTTAGTCCATTTTGAGTTAACTGTAGTGTTTGGGCTACAAAAGTAGTCTGGTTTCATTCTATTGCATGAGGGTGTCCAGTTTTCCCAGTGCCATTTATTGAAGAGACTGTCTTTTCCCCATTCTGTGTTCTTGCCCTCTTTGTTGTAAATTAATTGACCATGTAGGTGTGGATTTATTTCTGGGCTCTGTTCTGTTCCCTTCATCTGAGCATTTGTTTTTATACCAGTACCAGACTATTTTCCATTTACCCAATTTTTTAGATGAGGAGTTTGAAGCTAATGATATTACACAGAGTGACTAAAAACACTCTGCTCATCCTGTCATTTCTCGCACAAACCACTGTTATAATCACATCTTAGGACAGAGAGTACACAGGTCTGACAGATGCCAGAAAATGGATGTTAAGATGAGCTACAGCTGAGAAACAGTGGGAGGGGGTGCCCTCAAAACATGTCCACATAAGTACCCATCAGGGTACTTGAGAAAAGGGAGGGTGCTGCTTCAAATACTAGTTAAAGATAAGGAAACCAAGATAGAAGTTAAAAAACTTAGTCCAAACTCACGACTCATTTCAGCTGTTTCCAACTTTACTGAAATTGCAGTAAAAGAAATCTCAGAAGATTAATTTTGATAATACAATATACCCAATGATGAAGAAAATTAAGTAGGATGTTAGGTACCACCTGTGGGCTTTTCTCCCTGGTCCCATCCCCAGGACTCCAGGTCTGTACCCTTTTGCCTGTCTGCCCGGACCCGTGCCCAAGTGCTTCCTCTTCCTTGCTGGTACCTGTCTGTCCTGGCTAGGGCTGCCTGGGAGCCCACCTTTTTTTTTTTTCCAACTCAACTTGAAACTGTAGTGTGTACTTTGCTCATGTCCAGATAGCCCACACTGCATGGATTCTTTACCTGGGCGCAGACCAGTTTCAGTACTGTTAACAATTGGACCAAAAACGTCCCGGGGGGGGGGGCAGGGCGAGCCATGCTGTGTCCTGTAGATGTCTCTGTCCCCGGACTCCGGTAACACTGCTTCTCCCTGCCACGCTTGTGACAGTCCACGTGTCTCCAGATGTTGACAAATAAGATGAAGGCTGAGCCCTAGTTTTGGGTCATAAGTAACCTTGTAACAGCATATCCACTGGAGAGAGATGGGTGAAAAAGCACCATAGGTTCAAGAAAGAGCTATTTCTTACATAGTGCAGAGGATCCTAGTGGAAGGGAGAGAAAAATAAGACAAAAGCAGAGGGAGACATGGCACAAAAGATTGTTAACTCCAGGAAACAAGCCGAGGGTTGCTGGGGGCAGGCATGAGGTAACTGGGTGATGGGCATGGAGGCCACAGGATGTGATGAGCACTGGGTGTTCTATACAGCTGATGAATCACTGCCCTCTACCTCTGAAACTATGATGCACTGTATGTTGGCTAATGCACTTAAAAAAGAAAGAGGGAAGAGAATAATTGGAAATGAAAAGTTTAAGCAGCTCTCACAGAGTTTGTGAAGGGCAGCAGCAGAATGGGGGTGGTGGATCAAAGGAGATGTGAGTCTGAGTCCTCTTGTGCTAAAATACACAATAATGGTGAAGATGGTAAATTTTAAGCATACACTTCAGTAATATTAAATATCGTTGTGCAACTATCACAGTTGTTTACCTGTTCAGCCGTCCCTTGCTTTGTAGGCCTAGTGCCCACCTCCCAATTTTGTCTTTACCATTGTGACCATTCTTAGTGTCTCTCGTAAGGGTGATCATACATATTTGTCTTTCTGCAACTGGCCGTCTCACTCAGCATGACGTCCTCAAGGTTCATCCCTCTTGTGGCCTAAGGAAGAGTTCCTCCCTCTCTCAGTGCACAGAATGTGGTGTACCCTGCATCTTGTGACCCATGCACCCGGCCATGGATACTGGGGTTGCTCCCGTGAGTTTGCTGTTGTGACTAATGCTGGTGTGAGTCTGGGTGGACAGAGCTCTGAGACCCTGCTTTCAGTTGTTTGGGGGCTGAGACCCGGAAGTGGACTTGGGGAGTCATTTGGCAATCCTGGTTTGAGTTTTGTGGAGACCTCCCTCCTGGTCTTCACACCGGTGGCCCCAGTTTGCTTTCCCACCAACGGCACACGAGGTTCCCCCTTCCTCCGCCTCCTCGCCAACACTTGTTATTTCCCGTCTTTCGGGGTCTAGCCGTTCTGACAGGTGTGAGGCGGTACCCCGTCGTGGTCTTGATTTGCATTTCCCCGGAGCCAGGTGACATCAAGCATCTTTTTAATCTTTTCATGTGCTTCTTGGCCACTCTTGTATCTTTGGGGATGTGTCTGTTCAACTTCCTTGCTCGTGTTGGAATCAGGTTGGTTGGTAGTATCAGAAGTTTTGTATGTATTCTGGATATTAATTGCTTACCAGTTGTATGATGTGCAGTTATTTTTCTCAGTCTGCTCTGTAGACAGTGTCTCCTGATGTATGACCTTCTAGAAGTTTGGTGAAGTCCACTTTATTTTTTCTTTTGTGGCCTGCGCCTTCAGTCACATCCAAGAAATCACTGCCCGATCCAGTGTCGTGAAGCTTTTGTCCTGTGTTTTCTTCCAGCGTTTTATGGTTTTGGGCCTTACATGGAGGTCTTTGACCCATTTTGAGGTGCGTGTGCTGTTAGGTCGGGGTCCAGCCTCCCCGCCGCCTGTGGAGATGCAGTTTTCCCAGCACAGTCTGGCGAAAAGGCTGTCGGTTCCCCATTGAGGGGTCTTGGCATCGTCACCAGCAGTCCTTCCATTGTCTGTGTGAGGGTTTCTTTCTGGGCTCTCTGTCCACCTGACCTCATCTGTTTGTCTGTTTTTATGCCAATACCACGTGGTTTGGTTACTATAGTTTTGTGTAGTAGGTTTGAAATGAGGACGTGTGAGTCCTCCCGTTTCTTCTCGTCCTCAAGATTATTTTGGCTGTTTGGGTCCACTGAGAGTCCATGTGAATTTTAGGATGGGTTTTCTGTATCTGAAAGAAGTGTCACTGAACCTGTGGATGGCATTGGGTCCTGCAGATGTTTTAGGAATAGGACGTCCTCCAGTCCACAAACATGGGGCATGTTTCCATTTGTCCTTTCGGCAGTGTTTGGTAGTGTTCGTTGTGCAGGCTTTCCCCCTACTTGATTAAGTTAATTCCTACATATTTTAATCTTCTTTACTCTAGTCAACACAAGTGGTAAAAACTTTCACTGAGTGTGATGTTTGCTGTGGGTTTTTTATATGCGGCAGTTTCCTTCTATTCCTGTTTTGTTGAGTGTTTATTATGAAAGGGTTTGTTGCATTTTGTCAGATGCTGCTTCTACATCAATTGAGATGATCACGTGGGTTTTTTCCTTATTATGTTGATGTGCGTATTACACTGATCAATTTTCGTATTTTGGTCGCTCTTGTATTATGGGATTATGTCCCACATGGTCCTGGAATAGAATCCTTTTACTGTGCTAAGTGCCGTTTGCTCATATTTGGTTGAGGATTCTATTCCACTGTTTAGAAGACATCCTGATCTATAGTTTTTGTTCTGTAGTATCTTTGTCTGGCTTTGGTGTCAGATTGTTGCTGGACTCAGAATGAGGTAGGAGGTGTTTCCTATACTACAGTGTTTGGGGAAAGTTTGGGAAGGATTGCAATTAACTTATTTATATGCTAGAATTTACTAGAGTGGCTAGCAAACTTAGGGCTCTTTTTTTATTGAGAGATTTTTACTAGGCATTCAGTATGCTTAAATTTCTTTGAGTTAGTCTTGGTAAGTTTTTTACATTATCTAGTTTCTTCAGTTTTCTAACATAGAATAGTTAACAGTGCTTTCTTAAAATCATATTTCAATCAGTCGTAAGATCCCCACTTTCTGATTTTAGTAATTTGAGTCCTCCTAGTCCATCTAGCTAAAAGATTGAAAATATCAGTAAAATGGAGAAAAAGCTAACATTGGATTTCCTCTCTTGGTTTTATACTATTTTATTTATCTCTACTGTAATCTTTAGTGTTTCTCTTCATAACTTGGAGTTGTTGGCTAGTGTTCTTTTGCTTCGCCATGCAAGGCTCCTCAGAGCATTTCTTGGAGGGCAGGTCACAAGTTCCCTCAGCTTTGGAGTATCTGGGAATTTTAAAATTTATCACATTTAAAAGGACAGTTCTGCTGAATATAGGATTCTGCATCGATGGTACCTATCTTCTGGCTTCCAGAGTTTCTGATGACAAACCTGGTGATGACATATTTATGATCCTCTGTGTGTGTGACAGTTTGTTTCTCTTGTAGGCTTCCCTACTTGTAGGCTTTTAACCTGAGCTTTCGAAAGTTTGGAGATAATGTGTCTTGATGTGTGTTTCATTGACTCTGACTTGGAATTCCTTGAGCTTCTTGGGTATTTATGTTCACATCTTCTAACAAATTGAGTTGTTTTCAGCCATTATCTCCACATGATCTCTCCCCTGTCCTCCTGTGAGAGTCCCAGAACATTATCTTGGTACACTGGACAGTATCCCCCAGTCCCTGAGGTTCTCATTTTTCTTCTATCCTGTCTTCTGCTCAGATTTGTCTTTAGAGAATCAGTGTTTTAGTTAATGGACATTTCAGCTCCAGATTTTCATTTTGTTTTCTTTTTAATGGTATTTCCATTTTTTTCACACATCATTAACTCTCCACATCTCTGAGCATCTTTAAAATATTTAAGTCTTTTTCAAGGACTTTTTTTTCTTTGTTACTATATCTTTATATACCTTCATTTTTTTGTTGTTGAGGCTGAACACTGGACATTTGAATCTATATGGTAACTCTAGAACTCATTTTCTCCTCCCTTTCAGGTTTGCTGGTTTTTGTTGTAGGCTGTCTTTGTGCTGAGAATCAGTCTGAGGCATAAACTGAAGGACTTGTCAGGTCTTTCCTGAGCCGCTCCTTGGCCAAGTACGCTTTCTGAGCTTCCACTTAGATGCAGCTAGAGGTGGGAGGCAGTTGCTAAAGAGCCAAAATGGACCAAAATTCATCAAAATTTCCTGTCCCCAACTTCCATGAGAAGTTGGAAGCCTTCAGTACACTCCAGAGCTCCAAAATAGTTCCTGGAGACAGATTCTAGTGATGTACTTGTCCACACAGGGAGACATGTGTGGTGCTTCCTGCCCTGTCTTCCTGGAATCCTCTCTCTTTAAATTTGTACGCTGACGGGAATGAGCAGTAGAGGTGAGAAGTTGATGTGCCAGGGACCCCCACACTTGCCTGCCATTCAGCCTGCTTCATACCACACACAGAGCTCCTTGTTGGCCGTGGTTGGAGGTTGAGCCCCACAGGTGTTTACCAGCAGCGCTTCTGAGGCCTGCTGGTCTAACCAGGGCCCTGCTTTCTCCCCTGCAGTGCTACAACTGTGAGGAGGAGGCCATGTACCACTGCTGCTGGAACACGTCTTACTGCTCCATCAAGTGCCAGCAGGAGCACTGGCACGCGGAGCACAAGCGCACCTGTCGCCGGAAAAGATGAAGGCGGGTCTCCTGGGGCCGCCGGCGCGCATCTTCTCAGACACAGCGGTTTTTGTTTCCAAGAAGCCAAAATTGTTTAGAATTTGCTTCCCATTTTGCACCAGCCTTTAAACACTTTTCGTGAAGAAATTTTGCACAGTAGTTTAAATCTTTTGTTAATGCTCCTCCGGAGTTTTTCAGGGGGTAAAAGTAACATCAGTGGAGGGTATTATTTTAAATAAATTTTAATTGAGAATTTGTTGCATTTTCAGCAAATTTTAAAACATTTTTAGGTTTTACAGAGATTTTAACCTTTAAACAACAGATCTTTAAAAAACAACAGGTGAATACAAGCGAGTTTAACAAAGACACATTTAAAATAGATCTGAATGTAAGAACTACAGAACTGTTTCAGAAATAAAACATACTACCTTGATGTGAAATTTATTTCTTAACCTTGTTGAGCTGGTTTTGTTCAGCTTAATTTACTGTTTAAAGGCATTATCTATTGGTTATGCCAGTGGGTATATGATTGAATTTAGGGAACAGGGTTGACACAGCAGGTGCTAGTCCTGCATATTTTTTCTTAAATATTTCCCAATTGTGTTTTTCATTATTTCTTTTCAATATATAACTTTTATAACAAATTATTAGCTTTGATCTTGTAGTTTAAAATTGCAGGGAACTGGGGTAATCTTTTACTGAGCTGGATCTTAGAGAAAATGAATATTTAAATTTTAAAGTTTGCACATTTCATCTTTGTCCTAACATGAGTGCTTGTAACAAGATAAACAAAAAATAAAAAGCCAAAAACTACCTTTATCCATCCATGAAATTATAGATGAGGCATACAAATTTCTTTAATGCTTCCCTTCCCTCTCCGATTATCATCTGATTGCCTATTATCTGGTGTCACCTCGTATATTGTAAATTAATACTAAAAGGAAAGAAAGCACTTAAGTTTCACAGAGGCCGTTATGTTTGTAGTAATGGGTCATTGCCTACTAATGAACTCCATCACTGTACACAGAATGAAGAATAATGCATGTTAATTTTCTTGTATTAAAGATGCCGTGATTTGTAAAAAGTCTGTATTTTGCGGAATGTCTGGATTAAGAAGCATTACCAATAGGAATGGATCGATAGTTGAATAATGATTTTTTTTTATACATAGATATATAAAATTCAGCCAGGAAAACTTACTTTTTTTAATCTCACCATTTATGTTTTTTCAAAGATTGATCTTAGACCAAGTCAAATTCCCATTTATCATTTAGTTATTTTTAAAGGTTAGAGAAATAATTTGTAAATATTTATTTAGTCCTTTGATATTTATTAAAGCAATTACACACCATGGAAGTGAAAGAATCAGGAGGAAAACCTTTTAAAAAGTTTTCTCCAGGTTTGTCAGGGTCACTCTAAAGATGAAAATGTAACTAAGTCTTCTGTGAAATAACCCTCCATCCAGTCCTCATGCTATTTAGGTGGTGACATGAGTTAATCGACAAACTGCTGCCCCGCGACCCACTCAGCACCGCGCCTGAATTTGGCGGCAACTGGGCGTCTTGTCCCCCACCCCCATCGCTGTGTGATCGTCAGCGTCGCCAGGGGCTGTGGTCTGACTGAGACGTAACCAAGAACACTTACCTTCTCTGATTGTTTTTCAAGTTTTAAAACTTCGATCCACCCCTATGAGAGCAAGTTATTGTGGAAATATTTTTGGTGTAAAATCATTCCAGAGTATGTACTATTTAACTGATAGCTGCATGAAAGTAAGATTCGTGTTACTTTGGCTTTTTTGTCTCCGTTGACACGGTTGCACATTTCCAAGTTACTACAGTGTGAAAACTGTGTGTTAAAAAAAAACAAAAAAAACAAAACTAAAAAAAAAGAGATTGTGGCCTGGTTTTGTAAAAGTTTTAGGTAAAATTACAACTGATTGTTTTAGGAATCATTATTAAAAATTTTCTGCAAATCATAAAGCTATATCAAGGTGTTGAGCTTAGCCACTATGCACATTGTAATTACCCATTGTGGCTGTCCAGTTCTATGATGCATTCTGGCATTTTGTAAGCTGCTCTGACTAGCAATATATAGATTCATTTAATGTGTTAACATTGGTTAATAAATGTATTTAAAAAAACTGGCTTTAATAAATTGGTTTGCTAGAGGGGAATGGGTGAAACTGGCAGACAGCTGGGTCCCATGGTGACCCTGTGCTGTAGTTTACCTGCTGGTCACTTCAGCTCCTTGTGGAGGCAGGGTCTTCATCGTTCACTTAAACATTTGGGCTGACTTTCATTGTTTCTTTAAAAATTTAGGTTTGACTCCAAAGCCTATTTTCTTAACCCTTACACTAGGCTGAACACTGACCACATCTTCATCCAATCTGTCCTGTGAAACTGACTTCTATGAAGGCCAGCGTCACCCTCCAGACCATCACGCGGTGCATGGCTTAGCCCTATCAGTGCCTCGTTCCATGGTTCTCAACTTTGGATGTCAGGATCACAGGAGAGCTTGTTGGAACATTGCTGGGCCCACCCCCAGCATCTTCCCTGCTTGGCACCTCCCACGTGTTGGTGACATGGCCATCCTTTCATGAAAAGCCACACATGTTCATAAAATAAGCTGCATAAAATTTTAGTATTTTACAGATTCCTCGGGCCCATCTACAGGCTCTCCATACCCCAGAAGGTTCCAGGTCACTCGAGTTAAGAATCCCTGGTCCATGGGATGGGGCAGGGAGGCAATGGGGGTCTTGTGACTGTGACCTAAATCAGACCTTCTCAGACTGGTGCACGCAGATCACCTGGGAATCCAACTAAAATGCAGAGTCTGACCTGGTATGTCTGGGGTCGGAGGAGTTTGTGTTCTGCCATTTCTCGTAATCTTCTGACGTGGATTCTGCTGACCAGGGATCACAGCAGAGAGGCGGGGTGTTGAAGGGCATGTAAACAAACAGAACTGCGCTAAATAAAAACCACAAAATAATGCTGTCAGATGAAAACCTCTAATGTCGGGCACATATGTAATTTTAAATTTCCCAATAGCTATATTAGAAGGAGCAGGTGACATTCAATGTAATACATCTTAATATGTCCAAAATATTTCAATATTTAATATATCAATTAATGGGATACTTGACCTGCTTGTTTTGCACTAAGTCTTCAAAATCCAGTTGGTAGTTTTAGGCTTTCAGCCATCTCCATTGGGACCAGCCACATTCCATTCACATGTGGCTGGTGACTATCTTAAAAAAGCCCTTTGTGTGAACAAGTGGCACCGCATCCCTGCCTTACCTGTAGCCAGGATTCATTACATACATGTATATTCAAGGGCCTACTTGGTACCTGGCAGCTGACAAGAAATCGATCCATTTTTGCCAGAATTTGAGCTGAGAGGGGAGGCTCTTCGTGTGTTTCAGAGTCTGAGATTTAGAGCGTGACATTTCATTCAGGCAGCCCTGGAAAGGGATCCTAGGGATTTGCTACGGCAGAGTGAAAACTTTGACCCAGTCCAACTTCTTAATCTCACACTGGAGAGAAAGCTGAGGCCTAGAGCTGCTCAAAGTCGAGACCCATGTAGCTAATATCAGCCCCTTGAAGACTGTAAGTGCCTTAATAAAGTCTTGCAATGATAACAGTCCCTATCTTCCTGTGTGTAGGATGCTGAGGGAGTTCAGAAGACAGTGTAAACATCATTAATTCACTCATTTAACAAATATTTGATCTATAGCATCTGTATTAGATGCTGAGTATACAGTCACGAGCACAATAGACATTTCCTGTCCGCATTTAGTTTATGATCTTGTGAGGGCATCAAATACAGAGAACATTCTACTTACAAACCAGACTTAGGTGCAATGAGGAAAAAAATACAAGATGGTAGGATATAGAGAAAGCACAAAATTTAGAAAGGAGAAGAATTAGGGAAGGCTTACAAATTTTATCTATAAGCTGAATTTTGAAAGGTGAGCAGGAGTTAGCTAGATAAGAAAGGCATTACAGAAGACCCAACATCAATTTGAGAATGACTCATTTTTTTCCTTTCTACTTTTACTATGCACATTACTTTTAAGATCAGGAAGAATTAGAAAAAAACTCAGTTAAGGAGGTCTACGGAGTTAAGGGTCATGGAGAGTAATGAGAGATTTGATGTGGTTAAGGAAGCTGAAGGACAGGAAGAGGGGACACAGTCACGGCACCAGAGAATAGTGAAGGGTTAACTGCACGGTGACTACAGAAGAGGGGATGGTATGAGAAGATCAGAGAACACTGCTCTTGAGAGGTTTGTTAATGAGTGGGAAAAGAAGAACATGAGGGAAATTCTGTTTAGGAAAAGAGGAACCCTGGACTGATGTCAGCACCGTGGAGAGTAAGGTGTTCCACATAGAATCAGACATCCATCCGGCAACCAAAGTGCCTGTCTGGTTGCTGTGGGATTGAGCAGCACGTGCCCAAGACCCAGAAGAGGCTCGTCCACCTGTGCATTTGGTAACAGGGAGACACACCTCCCATGGGCTGTGGAACCAGTGCAGTCAAGAACCTGCCCCATACTTTCTTGCCACATTCCCCAAAGCACCTGGCGAGTGTTGACTTGGGCAGATACCCACAGAAAACAGAGACAGTGCAGAAATCCAGGAGCTCTGGAAGCCGTTTGGTTCTCCACTTTGCACCCACAAGGAAAAACTGCACAGGGTTGACTGGTGGCTGCAGTGACCTCTGCATGGAAGAGCAGTCAGGAGACCTGCCCCAGGGGTACAGGCTGCAGCTGCAGAACCTGTAGTCCCCGAGGGGGACCTCCATGGCTGGCAGGAGGAGGAGAGGACAAACGCAGAGAAGGACATCAGAGGCTGGTGAGCAGATATAGTTCCTATAGTTCCTGATGACTGCTCAGCAAGAGGTCCATGGCAGCCTCCGGGAGCACCACCCCTGGCAGCCTCTGCACCCGGTACAGGGTACCCCCAATGCCCCGTAGCAAAATCCACACAACGTTGGGCTGTGCAGCTGCTCTTTTGCTCCTGGGTGCAGCGGTCAGAGCAAACTCTGAGATCAGAAGAGAGCCAGGGTCGGGGACAAGGGAGAAACCACAAACACTGCACTACCTTCTGGAAAACAGAAGAGAGGTTTCCAGTAGCCAGTCAGCGGAACTGTAAGAACCAAAGAAGAGATAAAGCTTAAGAATCCTGCCACAGGGAACAAGAAGACTGGAAGAAGTGCCCCCATCCAAAGGCAGACATGACCCAGTTAATAACAGCAACAAAATTTACAGAGGTAGGCAAAAACAGTGAAAAAGAGACAATGGAAGTACAAAACAACCTGAAGACAGTAAGATGGCACTGGTAAATCCTTACATATCAATAGCTACTCTAAATGTAAACAGATTGAATTGACCAATCAAAAGGTACAAAGTAGCTGGATGGATAAAAACATAAGACCCAACCATATGCTTCCTAAAAAAAAACCAATTTCAGGTTGAAGACACATACAGGCTCAAAGTGAAGGGATGGAAAATGGTATTCCAGACAAGTAGAAACCAAAAGAAATCAGGGATAGATATACTTCTATCACACAAAAGAGACTTTAGGCAAAAAATGGTTAAAAAAAAAAAAGAGAGAGAGACAATGAAGGTATAGCATCCTTTCCTGATTAAAACTCTTAAGATTGTAGGGATAGAGGGAACATACCTCGATATCATAAAAGCCATCTATGAAAAGCCCACAGCAGATATCATTATCAGTGGAGACTAGGAACACGACAAGGATGCCCACTCTGGCCACTACTGTTCAACATAGTACTGACATCAGCAATCAGACAACAAAAAGAAAGAAAAGTATTCAAATTGGCAAAGAAAAAGAAGTCAAACTCTCTCTTTGCAGATGACACGATACTTTATGTGGAAACCCCAAAAGAATCCACCCCCAAATTACTAGAACTCATACAGCAATTCAGCAATGTGGCAGGATACAAAATCAATGCAAAGAAATCAGTTACTTTTCTATACACTAACAGTATAACTGTAGAAAGAGAAATTAGGGAATTGATCCCATTTACAATAGCATCAAAAACCATAAGATACCTGTAATCAACCTAACCAAAGAGGTAAAGGATCTATACTCTAGAAACTACAGAACACTTAGGAAAGAAATAGAAGAAAACACAAAAAGATGGAAAAACAGGAGTGCCTGGGTGGCTCAGTCTGCCGTCGCCTCAGTTTCCTGGGATTGAGCCCCCGTTGGGGTCCCTGCTCAGTGGGGAGCCTGCTTCTCCCTCTCCATCCCACTTGCTCTTGATTGCTGTCTCTCTTTCTCTCAAATAAGTAAATAATCTTTAAAAAAAAAAGGATGGAAAAACATTCCATACTCATGGATTGGAAGAATAAACATTATTAAATTAAAATGTCTATGCTGCCCAGAGCAATTTATACTTTCAATGCCTACTATCAAAATACCATCGACATTTTTCAAAGAACTGGAACAAACAATCCTAAAATTTGTATGGAACCAGAAAAGACTCCAAATCACCAAGGAAATGTTGAAAAAGAAAAAGCTGGGGGCATCATGTTGGCTGACTTCAAGCTATACTACAAAGCTGTGATCATCAAAACAGCATGGTACTGGCACAAAAACAGACACACAGACCAATGGAACAGAAGAGAAAGCCTAGATATGGACTCTCAACTCTACAGTCAACTAATCTTCAACAAAACAGGAAAAAATACCCAATGGAAAAAAGTCTCTTTAGTAAATGGTGCTGGGAAAATTGGACAGCTATATACAGAAGAATGAAACTCAACCATTCTCTCACACCATACACAAAGATAAACTCTAAATGAATGAAAGACCTCAGTGTGAGACAGGAATCCATCAAAATCCTAGAGGAGAACATAGGCAGTAACCTCTTTGACACTGGCTAAAGCAACTTCCTTCATGACACATCTCCAAAGGCAAGCGAAACAAAAAAATGAACTTTTGGGACTTCATCGAGATTAAAAGCTTCTGCACAGCAAAGGGAACAGTCAACAAAACTAAGAGGCAACCCACGGAATGGGAGAAGATGTTTGCAAAGGACATGTCAGATAAAGGGCTGGTATCCAAGATCTATATAGAACTTCTCAAATTCAACACCCCAAAAACAAATAACCAAGTCAAAAAATGGGCAGAAGACATGAACAGACACTTCTCCAAAGACAACATACAAATGGCTAACACACACGAAAAAATGTTCAAAATCATTAGCCATCAGGGAAATTTTAATCAAAACCACATGAGATACCAGCTTACACCAGTTAGAACAGCAAAAATTAGCAAGGCAGGAAACAACAAGTGTTGGAGAGGATGTGGAGAAAGAGGAATTTTCTTACACTCTTGGTGGGAAGGCAAGCTGATGCAGCCACTTTGGAAAACAGTATGGAGGTTCCTCAAGACATTAAATATAAAGCTACCCTATGACCCAGGAGTTGCACTACTGGGTATTTACCCCAAAGATACAGATGTAGTGAAAAGAAGGGCCACATGCACCCCAATGTTCATAGCAGCAATGTCCACAATAGCCAAACTGTGGAAAGAACCTAGATGTCCTTCAACAGATGAATGGATAAAGAAGATGTGATCCACATATACAATGGAATATTACTCAGCCATCAGAAAGGATGAATACCCAACTGTTGTATCAATGTGGATGGTACTGGAGGGGATTATGCTGAGTGAAATAAGCCAAGCAGAGAAAGACAATTACCATACGGTTTCACTCATATGTGGAACATAAGGAATAGCACAGAGGACATTAGGGGAAGGAAGGGAAAACTGAAGGGGGCGATTCAGAGGGGGAGACGAACCATGAGAGAGTATGGACTCCAGGAAACAATCTGGGTTTCAGAGGGGACAGGGTGGGGGGATGGTAGAGCCCAGTGATGGTTACTAAGGAGGGCACGTATTACATGGAGCCCTGGGTGTTATACACAAACAATGAATGATGGAATACTACATCAATACTGTATGGTGACTAACATAATAATAATAATTAAAAAAACAAGCTCAATATATAAAAGGAGAAATCATCAAGGTAAAACAGCTATAAATATATGTGCACTTGACAGTGCAGCACCTAAAATATATTAGTAATCAATCTGAAGGGAAAACAGACAATATATAGTAAAAGTAGGGGGATTTAATGCTTCATTTTCAGCAACTGAGAGATCATGCAGACAGAAAATTAACCAGTAAACATCACACTTGAACCATACACATTGGACCAAATGGACCTAAAGACATTTATAGACATTCCATCCAACAGAAACAAAATACATATTCTTCTCAAGTGTAGATGGAATACTCTCAGGACAGACCGTATGAACAATTATTAGCAAATTTAAGAAGACTGAAATCATAACAAGTATCTTTTCTGACCACAGTGGTATGAAACTAAAAATCAACAATAAGGAGAAAGTGAGAAAATGTATAAATACCTGCAAACTAAATAACACACTCTGGAACAATCAATGGATCAAATAAGAAATCAAAAGAAAATTATAGAATATTGGGAAACATGAAAATGGAAGCAACAAAATTGATGGTATTCTACAAAAAGCAGTTTTGGAGGGAAGCTTATACCAATAAATGCTCATATGAAGAAAACAAAGAGTTCAAATAAATACACCTCAGTGAAATAAAAAAAACCTCAAATTTAAAAGGAAGGAAATACCAATATGAGAATTGAAATAAAGGTGAGAAAAACAATAGGTTTTTTTCCTAAGAGCTGATTTTTCTTTTTTAAAGATAAACAACACTGACACAGCTTTAGTGAGATTACAAGAAGAGGTAAGATGCTAATTTTGAGATTTTATCTATTTATTTGACAGAGAGAGAGACAGCAAAAGAGGGAACAGAAGCAGAGGAGTGGGAGAGGGAGAAGCAGGCTTCCCGCTGAGCAGGGAGCCCGATGTGGGGCTCAATCCCAGGACCCTGGTATCATGACCTGAGCCGAAAGGCAGATGCTTAATGACTGAGCCACCCAGGTGCCCCAAGATGCTAATTTTTGGGGAGAGGCTTGGATAGCTATGCACTTCCCTCTAAGGGCCAGTTTTGCAGTATCCCATAGATTTTAGAACAATATGTTTTCATTTTCATTGATTTGCATGAATTGTTTAAGTTCTTTAATTTCCTAGTTGACCCATTCATTCCTTAGCAGGATGCCCTTTAACCTCCAAGAGATTGAGTTCCTTCCAAATTTTTTCTTGTGGTTGAGTTCCAGTTTCAAACCATTGTGATCTGAAAGTATGCAGGGAATACTCTCAGTCTTTTGGTATCAGTTGAGACCTGATTTGTGACCCAGTATGTGATCTATTCTGGAGAAAGCTCCAGGTGTACTCAAGAAGAATGAGTATTCTGTTGTTTTAGGGTGGAATATTCTGTATATAAAGTCCATCTGGTCCAATGTGTCCTTCAAAGCTCTTGTTTCTCTGTTGATCTTCTGCTTAGATGATTTGTCCATTACTGTGAGTGGAGTATTGAAGTCTCCTACTATTAATGTATCATTATCAATGTTTCTTTATTTTGGCTATAAGTTGGTTTATATAACTGGCTGCTCCCATATATGCCTCCCATGGGGCATAGATATTTACAACTGTTAGATCTTCTTGTTGTTTAGACCCTTTAAGTATGACATTGTGTCTCTCTACATCTCTTACTACAGTTTTTAGTTTAAAACTTAAATAGTCTGATACGAGGATTGCCACCCCAGCTTTCTTTTGAGGTGCACTGGCATGAAAGATGGTTCTCCATCCCCTCACTTTCCATCTGGAAGTGTCTATAGGTTCAAATGAGTCTCTTCTAGATAGCATACGGATGGTTCCTGCTCTTTTATCCAATCTGAAACCCTGTGACTTTTTATGGGAGCATTCGGTTCATTTACAATAGCACCAAAACCCATAAGAGATCTAGGAATAAACCTAAACGAAGAGGTAAAGGACCTATAATCTAGAAACTACAGAACACTCATGAAAAAATTGAAGACGACACAAAGAGATGGAAAAACATTCCATACTCATGGATTAGAAGAATAAACATTGCAAAAATGTCTATGCTACCCAGAACAATCTACATTTTCTTTTTCTTTTAAAGACTGTATTTATTCATTTGTGTGAGAGAGAGACAGAGCACAAGCAGGGGGAGAGCCAGAGGGAAGGGAAGAAGCAGACTCCCTGCTGAGCTGGGAGCCTGAGATGGGGCTCGATCCCAGGACCTGGGAATCATGATCTGAGCTGAAGGCAGATGCTTAACCATCTGAGCCAGCCAGGCACCCCGCAACCTACATTTTCAATGCCATGCCTATTAAAATACCAATAGGATTTTTCAAAATTCTGGATGGAACATGCAATCCTAAAATTTGTATGGAACAAGACCCCAAATCACCAAGGAAATCTTGAAAAAGAAAAACAAAGCTGGGGGCATCACGTTGGCTGACTTCAAGCTATACTGCAAAGCTGTGATCACCAAAACAGCATGGTACTGGCACAGAAACAGACACATAGACCAATGGAACAGAAAAGAGAGCCCAGATACAGACTCTCAACTCTACAGTCAGCTAATCTTCGACAAAACAGGAAAAAAATATCCAATGGAAAAAGTCTCTTCAGTAAATGGTGCTGGGAAAATTGGACAGCTATATACAGAAGAATGAAACGTGATCATTCTCTCACACCATACACAAAGATAAACTCTAAATGAATGAAAGACCTCAATGTGAGACAGGAATCCATCAAAATCCTAGAGGAGAACACAGGCAGTACCCTCTCTGACATCGTCCACAGCAACTTCTTTCAAGACACATCTCCAAAGGTACAGGAAACAAAAGCAAAAATGAACTTTTGGGACTTCATCGAGATAAAAAGCTTCTGCACAGCAAAGGAAACAGTCAACAAAATTAAGAGGCAACCCGCAGAATGGGAGAAGATATTTCCAAATGACACTACAGACAAAGAGCTGATATCCAAGATTTATAAAGAACTTCTCAAACTCAACACCCCAAAAACAAATAAATCAAAAAATGGGCAGAAGACATGAACAGACACTTGTCCAAAGAAGACATACAAATGGTAACAGAAAAAAACCTTCAACATCATTAGCCATCAGGGAAATTCAAATCAAAACCACATGAGATACCACCTTACACCAGTTAGAATGGCAAAAATTGACAAGGCAAAAAACAACAAATGTGGGAGAAGTTGTGGAGAAAGGGGAATCCTTTTACACTGTTGGTGGGAATGCAAGTTGGTACAGCCACTTTGGAAAACAGTATGAAGGTTCCTCAAAAAATTAAAAATAGAACTACCATATGACCCAGCTACTGGGTATTTACCCCAAAGATAGAGATGTAGTGAAAAGAAGGGCTATATGCACCCAAATGTTCTTAGCAGCAATGTCCACAATAACCAAACTGTGGAAGGAGCGGAAATGCCTTTCAACAGATGATAAAGAAGATGTGGTCCATGTACACAATAGAATATGACTCAGCCATCAGAAAGGATGAATACCCAACTTTTGCATCAACATGGAAGGGTCTGGAGGAGATTATGCTGAGTGAAATAAGTCAAACACAGAGGATCAATTATCATATGGTTTCACTTACTTGTGGAACATAAGGAATAGCATGGAGGACATGAGAAGGAGAAATCGGAGTGGGAGACTAATCATGAAAGACTAGGGACTCCAAGAAACAAACGGAGGATTTTAGAAGGGAGGGGAGTTAGGGACATTGGTGAGCCAGGTGATGGGTATTAAGGAGGGCATGGATTGCATAGAGCACTGGGAGTTTTACACAAACAATAAATCATGGAACACTACGTCAAAAACTAATGATGTACTGTGTGGTGACTAACATAACAATAAAAAAAAGAAACAAATTTAACAAAGGAAGTGAAGGAACTGTACAGTGAAAAGCATAAGACTTTGATGAAAGAAACTGTTCAAACAAATGGGAAGATGACCTGCATTCATGGATCAGAAGAATGTATACTGTCAAAATATCTTCACGCCCCAAAACCATCTATAGGTTCAATGCAATCCCTATCAAAATTCCAATGGAATTTCTCACAGAAATAAAAAAAAACAAAACTAAATGTTGTATGAAATCACAAAAGAGTGAATGACCAAAACAATCCTAAGAAGAAGAAAGCTGGAGGGCTCATACCTCCTGATTTCAAGCTGAACTATAAAGCTATAGTAATTAAAAAGAGACACACAGACCTATGGAACAGAATAGCCTAGAAACAAACTCCCACATTAACAACAACCAATTTGTGATTAGGGAGCCGAGAACACTCAATTGAGAAAGAATAATCTCTTCAACAAATGACGCTGAATAAACTGGATAATTGCATGTAGAAAAATAAAATTAGATCCTTATCTTATATCACTCATATAAATTAACATGAAATGGATTAAAGACACAAGCATGAGACCCAATACCATAAAACTCCTAGAAGATAATAGAGCAAATAAGCCCCTTGACATTGGTTTTGGTGATGATCTCTTAGATCTGACACTGAAAGCAGAAGCAACAAAAGCAAAAATCAAGTGGGACACATTTAACTAAAAAGCTTCTGCAGAGGAAAAGAAACAATAAAAAAAATGAAAAGGCAACCTACAGACTGGGAGGAAATATATCAAAACATATACTGCATGAGGGTTTATTATCTAAAACATAAACACATATGACTCAATATCATAAAATCAAATATTCCATTAATAAAAGAAAGGATAAGAAGCATATAATCCTCTCAACTGATAAAAAAAAAAGCATTTGACAATATCCAGCCTCCTTTCTTTTCTTTTTTAAAGATTTTATTTGTTTATTTGACAGAAAGAGAGAGAGAGAGAGAGAGAGATCACAAGTAGGCAGAGAGGCAGGCAGAAAGAGGAGGAAGCAGGCTCCCCGCCAAGCAGGGAGCCCGATGCGGGTCTTGAACCCAGGACCCTGAGATCATGACCTGAGCTGAAGGCAGAGGCTTTAACCCACTGAGCCAGGCAGGCACCCCTCCAGCATCCTTTCTTGATTAAAAACTCTCCACAGTGTAGGGATAGAAGAAACATAACTCAATTATCATAAAAACCATATAAGAAAAACTTCACAGTGAATATCATCCTCAATGGGGAAAAACAGAGCTTTTCCCGAGGTCAGGAACATGACAGGATGACCATGCTCACCACTGTTGTTCAACACGCCACAGGAAGCCCTAGCCTCAGCAATCAGACAACAAAAGAAATAAAAGGCATCCAAATCAGCAAAGAAGTCAAACTTTCACTCTTCACAGATGACATGATATTCTATGTAGAAAACCCAAAAGACTCCACCCCAAAATTGCTAGAAATGATACGCAAATTCAGCAAAGTTGAAGGATATAAAATCAATACACAGAAGTCAGTTGCATTTCTATACATGAACAATGAAAAGAAATCAATCCCATTTACAATTGCACCAATAACCAACCGTAAGATACCTAGGAATAAACTTATCCAAAGAGGTAAAGAGTCTGTAGTCTGAAAACTATATAACACATATGAAAGAAAATGAGGACACAGAGAAATGGAAAAACAGGCACCAGACTTTTGTACTTTTCCTCATACAGATCTTATACATAGTTTAGATTTACACTGAAGTATTTCATTATAGGGTGCTAAAGTAAATGGCACTGTGTTTTTAATTTCAAATTCTACTTGTTCATTTCTCTTATATCTAAAAGCAATTGACTTTTTTAGATCAACCTCATCTCCTGCAACCATGCCATAATTTATGAGTTTCAGCACTTGTTTGTCAATTCTTCTGGATTTTCGACATAGACAATCATGTCTTCTATAAACAAAGCAGCTTTATGTCTTCCTTTCCAATCTGTTAATACCATTTATTTCCTTTTCTTGACTTATTACATTAGCAAGAACTTCCAGTATACTGTTGAAAAGGAATGGTGAGTGGGGACATCCCTGTCTTGTGCCTGATCTTAGCAGTAAATCTTTGAGTTTCTCACCATGAAGTATATTAGCTGTAAGTTTTTTGCAGATGTTCTTGATCAAGTTGAAGAAGTTCCCCTCTGTTTACAGTTTACTGAGAATTTTTATCATGAATGGGTGTTGGATACTGTCTAATTCTTTTATGCATCTGATAGGATCGTGTGATTTTTATTTTTTAGTCTTTTGGTGTGATTGATTACATTATTGATTTTTGAGTGGTGAAGCAGCCATGCACACCTAGCATAAATTCCCCTTAGTTACGGTTTGTAATTCTTTTCTTACTATTATATATTTGATTTTCTAATATTTTCTTGTGGATTTTTACATCTATGTTCATGAGATATATTGGCTATTGTTTTACAGTTTTTGGTTAGGAAAGTCTGATAAAGACACTACAAGAAAAGAAAACTACAACCAATATTCTTCATGAACCTGGATGCAAAAATTCTGAACAAAATACAAGCAAACCAAATACACCAGCATATTAAAAGTACTATACACCATGACTAAGTAGGATTTATTCCTGGAATACAAAGACGTTTCAACATACAAGTATCCATTAATGTAATACACTAGATTATCACAATAAAGAAAAAACCCCACATGATCGCATCAACAGATGCAGAAAAGGCAGTTGACAAAACTCAACACCCTTTCATGATAAAAACATTCAACAAATTAGGAGTAGAAGGAAACAATCTAATGAAAAGCATATATAAAAACCCCACAGTGTACATTATACACAATGGGTAAAGACTAAAACCTTCCTCTTACATCACAAACACAACAAGGATGCTCCCATGACCACCTGCATTCAATACAGTACTCAAACTTACAGCCAGAGCAATTAGAAGAAATAAAAGGCAAATAAATCGAAGGGAAGAAGTAAAATTATTTGTTTATGGGTGATATGATCTTGTATTTAGAAAACCCTGAAGACCCTACATAAAAACTGATGGAACTCAAAGGAATTCAGCAAAGTAGTAGAATACAAAGTACACTAAAATCAGTTACATTTCTATACATAAATAATGAACAAGAAAAGGAAATTTTGAAAACAACTCTATTTACAATCAAAAAGAAAAATAATATTTAGGAATTAGCTTAACCACGGAAGAGACTTGTATGATGAAAACTATAAGACATTAACATAAAGGAGACATAAATGGAAATGCTTCCCATGTTCATGGATTGGAAGACAATACTATTAAGATGTCAATATTACCCAAAGTGATCTACAGATCCAGTATAATCCCCATCCAAATTCCAAAGACTTATTTTTTTGCATTAAAAAATCCATCCTACATGAGAGTATACTATAAGGACAAGAGTGTACTATGAGGACAAGAAAGTACTATGAGAATGAGAGTACTATGGGACTTGAGAATGTACTGCATAACGAGGACAAGAGTATACAATGAAGGTGAGAGTGTCCTATGAGAGATAAGTTGTGTGGTTTTGTTTGTTTTATAGTAAATGCATTTAAGCACAATTAGAATTCAAAGCAAACATTTCCTAGTCCTCTAATTTTAGTAGTACAACATGCCTAGGGAAAGTATCTGTTCAGTGGCAACAAACGACATAGCAGAATGACTATCTCCAGGCTTTGACTTGACTGACTTCAGAAAGTTTCAGTTAAGAAGTGGAAAACAAAAAAACTAAACTAAGTAGGAGACATAATCTGGGCTAAAAATATCGTGTGCTTGAACATGACTCAAACTCCAAAAGACATAGAGACTGGTAAATTCAACTACATAAAAACTTTTGGCATGACAAAAAACAAATTTTAAAAAAGTGACACTAAGTGAAAACAATTTTCAACTCATGACAAAGGGATGGCCTCCCTGATTGAGAGTGCATCGCAGTCAAGAACAAAAAGTATTTTTTATTTCTAAAATATTTACTTATTTATTTTAAAGAGGGAGCATGAGCAGAAGGAGGGGCAGAGGGGGAGAGTGAGAGAATCCTCAAGCAGACTGCTGAGTGGGGAGCCCAACATGGGGCTCAATCCCAGGACCCTGAGATCATGACCTGAGCCAAAATCAGGAGTCAGCCACTTAACCAACTGGGCCATCCAGGTGCCCCAAGAGGAAAAAGTCTTTAAAAGGACAATGTTAAAGAGATATAATCATGACACCCTTAGAAATAAAAAAAATAAGCACATATCAACAACTTTACTTAGCTCATTAATAAGAAAACAAGGAATATGTTATAAGTGGTTCAAAGGAGGATTCCAAAAATACCATGTATTTAGAAAACAAGGAATTCTGAAGTGAATTTACAACTAGATGTGAAACAGTTCTAATCACAGGGAAATATTCAATTGTATTCATGGCACATAATTTGCTATGGACAAGAATAACTAGTAGTATTATCAGTTTTCCACAATTAATAAATTGTGGAACTTATAATTTACAATTAATAAATTGTATTAAATTTACAATTAATAAAATTTTTAAAAATTTACCAAAAAATGAATTTAGAATTAATAAATTTTAAAGTAGCTCAAAGACAATAAAAGCCAGTGAGAATCTGGGTAGGCAAGCTTGACAGGGCATTTGATAATCTTCCTTCCCTACATTTAAAAATCTTTCACAAAATTTCCTCCTAAGTTCAACAACCCAGTAGTTTAAGGGACATGAACAAACAGTTCACAGGAAGAGAAACATAAAGAGCCTATTAAAATATTTTTAGAATCCTCAATCTTAGTTATAATAAGAGAAATGCAAACTAAAGGCAGTATCTTCTGCTGGTGAAGTGCTGGAAACACTGTGGGGTTTTCTGGTAATTTGTCAAAATTACAGATGCATTTGCTTCCAACACATCAACCCCACTTCCAGAAATCTATCCATCAGATATTCTTACTCACATGTAAAATGAACTTTGTCTAAACAAAATGTGACGCTTTACAACACCAAAAGACTAGAATAAGGCTATGTGACCATTGACAAGACTGGAACTATGGTGCACATAGAGGATGGAACATTACTACTTAAAAGTTGATCTCTCAGGGAAACTTTAAGAGAACACAGTGCAAAATATGCAGCACACTACCTTTTGATTTAGAATGGACAGCAAGAATATATACTTGTATTTTATATACTTACATATAGACATGTACAGACTGAAAATGAAGGGATGGAAAAAGACATTGCATGCAAATAAAAGTGAAAAGAAGTGTGGGTAGCAATACTTCTATCAGACAAAATAGACTTTTTTTTTTTTTTTTTTTTTTTTTTTTTTTTTTTTTTTTTTTTTTTAAAGATTTTATTTATTTATTTGACACAGAGAGAGAGATTACAAGTAGGCAGAGAGGCAAGCAGAGAGAGAGGAGAGAGGAGGAAGCAGGCTCCCTGCTGAGCAGAGAGCCCGACGTGGGCCTCGATCCCAGGACCCTGGGGTCATGACCTGAGCCGAAGGCAGCGGCTTTAACCCACTGAGCCACCCAGGCGCCCCAAAATAGACTTTAAACAAAGGTGTGGGGCTCCTGGGTGCCTCAGTTGGTTATGTGCCTGTCTTTGGCTCAGGTCATGGTCCCAGGGTCCTGGGATCAAGCCCGGACATCCGGCTCCCTGCTCAGTGGTGAGTCTTGCTTCTCCCTCTCCCTCTATCTCTCTACTTAAAAACAAAAAACAAAAACAAAAAACAACAACAAAAACAAAGGCTGTAATGAAACAAAGAAGGGGATTACATAATGAGAGAGATTGATCTAACAAGAGAATGTAACAATTATAAATATCTAATGACCCAACATAGGAGCAACTAAATATTGCAAATATTAACAGGCAAAAAGAGAGAAAAATGGCAGTAATCAATTAATAGTAGGGGACATAAAGACCCAACTTATTTCAACAGATAGATCATCCAGGCAGAGAATCAATAAGGACACAGTGGTTTTGAACAACACTTCAGACCAGAAGGACCTAACAAATATATACAGAACAGTCCATCCAAAACAAGAATAGACAGTATTCTCAATGTACATGGAATATCCTCCAGGACAGATCACATGATAGGCCACAAAAAAAGTCTCAATAAATTTAAAAAGACTGAAATTATGTCAAGCAGCTTTTATGATCACAACAGTATGAAACTAGAAATCAGTTACAAGAAGTAAACTGGGAAAAACACAAACATGTGGAGGCTAAACAACACAATACTGAACAACATAAAGAAATCAGAGAAGAAATAAAAAGTACAAAGAGGCAAATGAAAATGAAAGTACTGTGGTCCAAAACCCTTGGGACATAACAAAAGCTGTTCACAGCAATATAGGTTTACTTCAAGAAAAGTGAAAAACCTCAAATAAACAATCTAACCACACACTTAAATAAATGAGAAAAAGAAGAACAAAGCCCAAAGTTACTAGAAGGGAAGAAGAAAGAAAGAAAAAGAATGAAAAGAACAGAAACGAAAAAAGAAAATTGGAGCAGAAATAAACATTTCAAAACAAAATAACCAAAAGCGAACACTACCCATCACCCCCACCCCCCATGTACCCCAGTTATTCTTCACATCACTGTTTCCAAATGGTCTGCCCCCAGGTTGTTTGCTTGCCTTCTCTCCAGGAGTAGGACAGTACTCTCTGGTCTCTATCCCAGCCAAACCTGCTGATCTTTAAATCTCACTGGTTCCAAGAACTCATGAAATTTGGCCCCTCTTATTTTCTCATCCAGTGGTTTTGGGAAACATTCTCCTAGTGCCTTCCCCACTGTGTACCTCTTTCTCTTTCTCTTGCCCTTCTCCACGAGGATGGCTCCCCAGGACCCACAGTCTCCTTTAAACTAAGTCTCCACACTAAACAAAACCAATAATCAATAGAAAAGATAAATGAAAAGATCTGGTTCTTTGAAAAGATAAACTTTATAAACTTTTAGACAGACTCATCAAGAAAGAAAGAGAACAGATTCAAATTAAATCAGAAATTTAACAGAAGTAACAACACACAAAAAAAGTACAAAGGATTATGAGACTATTACAAAAAGTTATATGCCAATAAATTGGGCAACCTAGAAGAAATAAATTATCCCCAGAAACATACAATCTTCCAAAACTGAATTAGAAAGAAATAGACGATTTGAAAAAACTGATTACACATAATAAAACTGAATCAGTAATCAAAAAACTCCCAACAAAAAAAGTGCAGGACCAGATGGCTTCATAGGTAAATTCTACCAAACATTTAAAAAAAAGTTAATAACTATTCTTCTCAAACTATTCCAACATAGAAGAGGAAGAAAACCTTCCATATTCTTTCTGTAAGGCAAATATTACCCTGATACCAAAACCAAAGACAATACAAAAAAAAGGGAAACTATAGGCCAATATCCTGAACAAAGATGCAAAAATCCTTAAGAAAATATTAGCAAAATGAATTCAGCAATACATTAAGAAAATCATTCACCACAATCAAATGGGATTTATTCCAGGGATGCAAGGATGGTTGAATGTCCCAAAATCAATCAATACGATACATCACATTAACAAAATGAAGAATAAAAAATTATATGATTATCTCAATAGAGGCAGAAAAATCATTTGACAAAATTCAACAATAATTCATGATATAAATTGTCAACAAAGTGAGCTTAGTGGAAACACACCACAACATAATCAACAGCATACAGGACAAACCCAAAGCTAACAATCATACTAAATGGTGAAAAACTTAGGTTCTCCTCTAAGATCAGGAATAAGACAAAGATGTACATTCTTCCCCTTTTTATACAACACAATACTGGGAGTCCTAGCCACAGAAATCAGACAAGAAAAAGAAATAAAATGCAAACCTTCCAGAGAAGATGGCAGAGCAGGAGGGTCCTAAGCTCACTTCATCCCACACATAAACCTAGATAACATCCACATCAGTGTAAATCACCCAAAAAATGATCCAAAGACTATCAGAACAGACCACAGTTATCTGTAGAGAAGAAGACACATCAAAGAGGATAGAAAGGGCAAAGATATGTTTGGGAACAAAAATGACCCATAGGAATGTCCACAGGAGGGAGGGACACTGCAGGCAATGGAGAAGGGAGAGGAGCAGACCCCACACCAGGCACCACAGGCACAGGGGACCCACACTAGGAAGATGAATCCCCAAGAGATTTGGCTTTAGAAACTAGAGAGGCTTAACTTCATGAGTTTTTACAATCAATGGGGTTTAACATTAGGAACTTTAAAATTCAGTGGGCTTGGCTTTGGGAAACATAGAGTGCAATAAGAAACTGAGTCCCTGCCCTTAGAGAGACAGCATAACAAACAACCCCACTGAGCTACAGCACAGAAACAGCAGTATGAAGAAATGTGAGCACACAGGAAAATTTATTTACTAATCTCAGGCTGTGCACAGGAGAGGCAAAGATTTCTAGATTTCTCCAAGAACAAAAGAGCTGTTGGGTGCCATTTCTTTCCCCACTACAACCTAGATACATGGACACTTGCAGGAACCAGCACCAATACTCTCCACCTAGCTTTGCTAAGAGTGTGTCCTGACCCAGCATTCTTCTGTGGATCCACCCCATCCAATGCACCTTACTCTGTAGGAGTCTATTCAAAACAAGTAGCCCTTGTGACTCCATTTCTGTAGAGACAAGAAGACACACAAACGTACCACTTCAACTGCAGCCCTGCCAGTGGGCTAGGAGCAGACATCTGGTCTGACTGCAGGCTACACCCACCAATGAAAATCTCAGGGGACAATACAGGGAGGGCACCCTGCAGTTCAGTGCCACTGTATCTTTGCCAAATAACTGGTCTCACCCAACTCAAGCCCATGGCAGCCCCAGAAAGGAAAAGAATTTCACAGGTACATCTAAACATAATAAAAGTAGTAGATTAATCACTTACAAAACATATGGAGGTTAAAACAAACAAACAAAAACCCCAGTAAAATCAAGTATATCTATAAAAATCAGTCAAGGGATTCACAAGATAAAAGAATGTAAAGTATAATGCATATAACACAAAACATGGCAAGGGAGTTAAAATGTTAGTGTTTTTAGAATAGGGTCAAACTTGAGAGACCATCAATTTAACAGAGACTGTTATATGCATAAGATGTTACATATAAACCTAATGGTAACCACAAGTCAAAAACCTATAATATACAAAAAATAAAGAGAAAGGAACCAAACATATCATTAAAGAAAGCCATCAAACAATAAGACAGAAAAAGAAGAACTACAAAAACAACCCTAAAATAAGTAACAAAATGGCAATAAGTACATACTTATCGATAATTGCTTTTGATGTAAATGGACTAAATACTTCAATTAAAAGACATATGGTGACTGAATGATAAAAAAAAAGGAAGACCCATGTATCTTCTGCCTATAAGAGACTAATTTCAGACCCAAAGACACATACACATCAAAAGTGAAGGGATGGAAAAATATTTATCATACAAATGGAAGTGAAAAGAAAGCTACAGTAGCAATATTTATATGGGACAAAACAGACTTCAAAACAAAGATTACAACAAGAAACAAAGAAGAACCCTACATGATCAAAAGGGGAACCCAATAAGAAGATATCCCAAATGTAAATATTTATGCACCA
Source organism: Ailurus styani (assembly GCA_002007465.1). Lineage (NCBI taxonomy): Eukaryota > Metazoa > Chordata > Mammalia > Carnivora > Ailuridae > Ailurus > Ailurus styani. Next base: position 117,601 of record LNAC01000991.1, on the reverse strand, counting down.
AACATGGGAACACCCAAATACATAAAGTAGCTATTAACAAATATAAAGTAATCAATAGGAATACAAAAACAGGAGGGGACTTTAACACCTCACTTACATCAATGAGTAATCCAAACAGAAAATGAACAAGGAAACAGTGGCTTTAAGTGACACATTGGATCAAATAGCTTGAATAGATATATTCAGCACATTCCATCCCAGAACAGCAAAACACAAATTCTTTGCAAGTTCATATGGAACATTCTCCAGAATAGATCACATATTAGACCACAAAACCAGTCACAACAAATTCAAAGAGACTGAAGTCCTATCACACATCTTTTCTGACCACAATGGTATGAAACTAGAAATCAACCACCAAAAAAAAAAAAAAAAAAAAAAAAAAAAAAAAAAAAAAAAAAAAAAAAAAAAAAATCTGGAAAAAGCAAATACATGGAGGTTAAATAACATGCTGCTAAACAATGAAGGGTTAACCAAGAAATCAAAGAGGAAATAAAAAAAGTACACGGAGACAAATAACTGAAAACACAATGGTCTATAAAACCTTTGGGAAAAAGCAAAAGCTACTCTGAGAGAGAAGTTTATAGCAATACAGGCCTATCTCAAGAGGCTAGAAAAATCTTAAATAACCTAACCTTACACCTAAAGGAGCTAGGAAAAGAACAACAAACAAAAATATTAGAGTAGAAATAAGTGAAATAGAAACAACAAAACAGATCAATGAAACCAGGAGCTGGTTCTCTGAAAAGATCTATCAAACTGATAAAACTTTAGCCAGACTCATCAAAAAAACAAAGTGAGAGAGGACTCAAATAAACAAAATCAGAAATGAAGGAGGAGAAATAACCACCAATACCACAGAAATACAAAGGGTCATTAGAGAACATTATAAAAGATTATATGCCAACAAATTGGACAGCCTAGAAGACATAAAAAAAATTCCTAGAAACATATAACCTCCCCAGACTCAATCAGGTAGAGAAAACATGAATAATTACCAGGAATGGAATAAAATTAGTAAAAAACCAAAACAATGAAAAACCCCCCAAACAACAACAATAAAACCTCCCAACAAACAAAAGTCCAGGACCAGGTGGCTTCACAGGTGAATTCTACCAAACATCTAAAGAAGACTTAATACCTATTCTTCTCAATCTCTTCCAAAAATAGTAAAAGAAGGAAAATTTCTAAATTTATTCTATGAGGCCAACATTACCCTGATACCAAACCCAGATAGACATTACCAAAAAGAGAACTACAGGCCAACATCTCTGATGAACAATCAGAAAGGGTTGGGAGGGGGAGAGGGAAAGGAAGAGAATCTCAAGCAGACTCATCACTGAGCACGAATCCTGACTCGGGGCTTGATTTCACAACCCCAAGATCACATCCTGAGCTGAAACCAAGAGTGCATCACTTAACCAACTGCACCCTCGAGGCATCCCCACTCTCATCTCTTTCATTCAACATAGTACTGGAAGTTATAGCCATGGCAATCACATAACAAAAAGAAGTAAAAGACATCCAAATTGGTAAGGAAAAGTAAAATTTCTATAATTTACAGGTGACATGATACTATGTATAGAAAACTCGACTCTACCAAAGACTAAAGTCTAAAGACTCTACTGATAAAGTAATTTAGTAAATAAAAAATCAATATACAAAAATTTGTTGTAGTTCTATACATTCGTAATGAAGTAGTAGCAGAAAGAGAAAGTAACAATCACATTTACAATTGCACCAAATATAATAAATACCTAGGAATAAACTTAACCAAGGAGCTAAAAGATCTGTATTCTGAAAACTATAAAACACTGATGAAAGAAGCTGAAGACAACACAAACAACTGGAAAGGCATTTCATGCTCATGGACTGAAAGAACAAATATTGTTAAGATATCCATACTACCCAAAGAAATCTACAGATTTAACGCAATCCCTATCTAAATATCAACAGCATTTTTCACAGAACTAGGACAAATAATCCTAAAATTGACATAGAACCACAAAAGACCCAAACTAGGCAAAGCAATCTTGGGGGGAAAAAATAAGAGGAAAGCTGGAAGCATCACAATTCCACACTTACAAAGTTGTTGTATTATAAAGCTGTAGTCATCAAGACAGTATGGTACTAGCACAAAAAAGAGACATGAAGATTGATGGACTAGAAGGCCCAGAAATAAACACACAGTTATACGGTCAATTTATCTGTGAAAGAGGAGGAAGGAATATGCAATAGAGAAAGAGTTTCTTCGACAAATGATGTTGGACACCATTCTGGACACCAAACTGGACAGCAACATGCAAAAGAATGAAAGTGGGCCACTTTCTAATACCATACACAAAAATACACTCAAAATGGATTAAAGACCTAAACATGAAACTTGAAACCATAAAAATCCCAGGAGAGAGTTTGAGCAGTAATTTCTGTGACATCAGCCATAGCAAGATTTTTCTAGATGTCTCCTGACATCTAGAAAAGAAGAATAATAGGTGGCCAACAACACATGAGAAGAGGCCCAACATCACTAAACATCAGGGAAATACAAATCGAAACATCTCCCCACCGGCCTCCCCTCTGGTATCCATCAGTTTGTTCTCTATATTTAAGAGTCTGTTTCTAGAACCAGTCTATGATCCAGCAATTGCACTACTAGGTATTTACCCAAAGAATACATAAATATTGACTTGAAGGGATACATGCACCCTGATGTTTAAAGCAGCATTATCAACAGCCAAATTATGGAAAAAGCCCAAATTTCCATCACCTGGTCAAATGTATAAAGATATGGTGTATGTGTTTATATATATATAATGGAATATTACTTAACTATAAAAAGAATAAAGCCTTGCCATTTGCCACAACATGGATGGAGCTAGAAAGTATAATGCTAAGTGGTATTAACTCTTCTTTAATTTTTTGGTAGAATTCCCCTGTGAAGCCATCTGGCCCTGACTTTTGTTTGTTCAAAGACATTTTATTATTGATTCAATTTCTTTGCTGGTTATCCACCTGTTCAAGTTTTCTATTTCTTCCTCTTGGTTTTGGTAGTTTAGGTTTCTAAGAATTTATCCATCTCTTCCAAATTGTCCAATTTGTTGGCATATAGTTTTTCGTAATATTCTCTTGTAATTGTATTTCTGTGGTATTGCTTATTTCTCCTTTCATGTATGATTTTATTTATTTGGGTCTTTTTTCTTTTTGATAACTCTGGTTAGAGGTTTAACAAATTAAGGTTTTAAAAGAAACTGCTCCTGGTTTCATTGATCTGTACTACTGCTTCTTTAGTTTCTATATAATTTGTTTCTTTTTTTTTTATTTATTTGATAGAAAGAGTACAAGTAGGCAGAGAGGCAGGCAGAGAGAGAGAGGAGGAAGCAGGCTCCCCGCTGAGCAGAGAGCCCAATGCGGGGCTCGATCCCAGGACCCTGAGATCATGACCTGAGCCAAAGGCAGAGGCTTAACCCACTGAGCCACCCAGGCGCCCCTATATCATTTGTTTCTGCTCTAATTTTTATTATTTTCCAACTGTTGGCTTTAGGCTTTGTTCTTTTCCTAGCTCCTTTAGGTATAATGTTGAGTTTGTTTTTTGTTTTTTTGTTTTTAATTTTAGTTAACATACAGTGCAGTATTGGTTTCTGGAAAAGTCAGTTAATCATCACTTACATATAACACCCAGAGCTCATCACAACAACTGCCCTCCCAAAACCCATCACGCATCTAGCCTATCCCCTACCCACCACCCTCCATCAACCTTAAGTTCTATTGGTAAGAGTCTCTTATGGTTTGTTTCTCTTTTTTTTCTTTCCCCCCTCCTTATATGTTCATCTGTTTCCTTTCTTAAATTCCACAAGTGAGATCATATGGTATTTGTCTTTCTCTGACTTATTTCATTTAGCATAACATGCACTAGTTCCATCCATGTTTTTGCAGATGGCCAAGATTTATTTTTGATGGCTAAGTAATATTCCATTGTATACATATGTCGGGTTTAGCCAGCAAAACCTGAGGCAGTGAATGAAAAGATGACTCCAGATAGCCTAGTAGGAGAAAGGAGAGGCCTGGGGACCAGACACTCCTGTGGCCAAAGGCCTTGAACCAAGCTCTGTCTCCACTTTTACTGAGAATTTAACTAATACACCATGGGCAAGGCAAGGAGTTCATGAAGTCCGTGACCACTAGAGGTGCCCACATCTAAGTATCTACTCCCTGGATGAGACCCTGGAACCACAGGAAGAATCTGCCCACATTCCGCCAAGACACTTCCAAGGAGGCCCAGCATTCCAGGCACTCTTCCTTTCCTTTTCAATTAGTCTCATCCAGGGAGGCATAGACAAGTCAGGTTCTATCTGTCCAGGCACTGTGAAGCCCCACATATAAACATATACACACCACATCTTGCTTACCCATTCATCAGTTGATGAACATTTAGGCTCACAGTTGCAGATTTCAAGCTCTATTACAAAGCTGTGATCATCAAGACAGTATGGTACTGTCACAAAAACAGACACACAGATCAATGCAACAAAACAGAAAACCCCAAAATGTACCCACCATATATAGTCAACTAATCATCAACAAAGCAGGAAAGAATATCCAATGGAAAAAAGACAGTCTCTTCAATAAATGGTGCTGGGAAAACTGGATAGCCACATGCAGAAGAATGAACTGACCGCTTTTTTACACCATACACAAAAATAAATTTACAATGGATGAAAGACCTAAACGTGAGACAGGAAACCATGAAAATCCTAGAGGAGAACACAGGCAGAAACCTCTTTGATCTCAGTGTAGAAATTTACTAGACATGGTGCTGGAGGCAAGTTCAAAAATGAACTACTGGGACTTTATCCAGATAAGATGCTTCTGCACAGCAAAGGAAACAACCAAAAAAACTAAAAGGCAGCCTAGGGAATGGGAGGGGATATGCAGAAGCAACATATATGATAAAGGGTTAGTATCCAAAATCTATAAAGTTGGGTTGTTTGAGACTTTCCTTGCTTCTTCAGGTAGGCCTGTTTTGCTATACACTTCCCCCTTAGGACCACTTTCGCTGCATCCCAAAGGTTTTGACAGTTGTGCTTTCATTTTCATTTGTTTCTGTGTATTTTTAAATTTCTTCTTTGATTTCCCGGTTGACCCAATCTTTCATTGTTTAGTAGCATGTTGTTTAACTTCTTTGTGGTTGACTTCATAGCATTGTGGTCAGAAAATACGCATGGTATCACCTCAATCTTTTTGTATTTGTTGGGGCCTGTTTTGTGACCTAATATGTGACCTGTTCTGGAGAATGTTCCATGTGCACTTGAAAAGAATGTGTATTCTGTTTTTCAGGATGGAATGTTCTGAATATATCTGTTAGGTCCAGCTGGTCCAGTGTGTCATTCAAAGCCATTGTTTCCTTATTGATTTTCTGTTTAGACACCTATTAATGTAAGAGCAACATAAAAGCCCCCTATTAATATATTAACATATATATGAATAATAATATTAACATAACAATATTATGTTATCAGTTACTTTATGTTTACCATTGTTTTACATATTTGGGGGCTCCTGTGTTGGGTGCATAAATATTTACAATTATTAGATCATCTTGTTGGATTGCCCCTTTATTATATGATATAGTGTCCTTCATTTCTTGTTAGAGTCTGGTTTAAAGTCTAGTTTGTCAGGGGCACCTGGGTGGCTCAGTCATTAAGTGTCTGCCTTCAGCTCAGGTCATGATCCCAGGGTCCTGGGATCAAGCCCTGCATCGGGCTCTCTGTGTGGCGGGAAGCCTGCTTCACCCTCTCCCACTACCCCTGCTTGTGTTCCCTTTCTCGCTATATCTCTCTGTTGAATAAGTAAGTAAATAAAATCTTGAAAAAAAAAATCTAGTTTGTCTGATGCAAGTGTTGCTACTCTGGCTTTCTTTTGATGTCCATTTGAATGATAAATACTTCTCTACCTCCTCACTTTCAATTTCCAGGCCTCTTTAGGTGTAAAATGAGTCTCTTGTAGGCAGCATATAGATGGGTCTTGTTTTTTAAATCCATTCTGACACCTGGATCTTTGGATTGTTTAGTCCATTTACATTCAGAGTAATTATTGACAGAATTGTAGGTAGTGCCATTTTATTACTTGTTTTGTCATTGTTTCTGGAAATTTTCTCTGATCCTGTCTTGTCTTTTTCACTTTTGGTCTTTTCTTTCCACTCAGAGAGTCCCCTGTAATATTTCTTGCACACCTGGTTTAGTGCTGAATTCCTTTAGTTTTTGTTTTCAGGAAAACTCCTTCTCTCTCCTATTCTTAGTGACAATCTTGCTGGATAGAGTACTCATGGCTGCAGATTCTTCCCATTCAGCACACTGAATGTACCAAACCACTCCCTTCTGGCCTACCAGGTTTCTGTTGAGAAATCTCCAGCTAACTTTATGGGTTTTCCCTTGTAAGTTAAGGATTTCTTTTGTCTTGGTGCTTTTAAGATTTTTTTCTCTATCACTGTATTTTGCAAACTTAGTTACAGTATATCTTGGTATTGGCCTGCTTTTGTTGATTTTGATGGGAGTTCTCCGTGCTTCCTTGATCTGAATGTCTGTTTCTTTTTCCAGATTAGGGGAGCTTTCATCTATGATTTCCTCAAATAAATTTCTGCTTTTTGTTCTCTTCTTCTTCTTCTGGGACTCCTATAATACTAACATTTTACATTGGATGGAGTCACTGAGTTCCCTAAGTCTATTCTTATGTTGCATAATTCTTTTTCTCTTTTGTTCAGCTTCATTATTTTCCATTATTTTGCTTTCTAGAGCACTAAATTCTTCCTCTGCTTCTTCTAGCCTACTGCTCACTGCATCAAGCCTGTTTCCAATCTGTTTTTATATTCTTCATTTCTGACTCTTTTTAAGCTCTTTGATCTCTGTGATCAGGGGCTCCCTGACATTATCTTTTCTCAAGTCCAGTGAATATCAGTATGATAAGTACTTTAAGTTCTCTATCAGGCATGTTTCTTATATCTGCTTTGCTTAGCTCTCTGGCCATGGCCTTATTTCGTTCTTTTAATTTGGGATGAATTCCTCCACCTTGACATTCTGTCTAAGTCTCTGCCCTCTTCTCTGTATTAGAAAAGCCAGCTATGTTTCCTGCTCTTGAAAGTAATAACTTTATGAAGAAGAGTTCATGTGGTGTCCAGGGTCCAGTACTTCAGGGAAGGTCTCAAAAAATAAATTTTTAAATAAAGAAAGAAGAAATAAAAGGCATCCAATTGGAAAGGAAAAAGTAAAACTGCCTCTATTTGCAGATGAAATATATGCAGAAATCCTTAAAGACTACACCAAAAAACTTTTAGAATAAATGTTTTCAATGAAGTTGCAGGATACAACATTAACATACAGAAATCTGTTGTGTTTCTATACACTACTAACAAAATAACTCAAAGAGAAACCAAGAAAGCAATCCCATTCACAGTTGCACCAAAAAGTATAAAATACCTAGGAATAAAGTTAACCAAGGCAATGAAAGGTCTATACTCTGACAACTCTGACATTAATGAAAGAAAGTGAAGACAACAGAAATGGAAAGATATATCATGCACATGGATTAGAAGAATTGATATTGTTAAAATGTCCATACTACTCAGAGCAATCTACAGATTTAATGCAATTCCTTTTGAAATACTATGTTTCACAGAACCAGAACAAATAATCCTAAAATTGTATGGACACAAAGACCTTGGTTAACCAAAGCATCTTGAGAAAGAAGAACAAAGTTGGAGGTATCACAATTCCAGTTTACAAGATATACCATAAAGTTATAGTAAATCAAACAGTATGGCACTGGCACAAGAATAGACACACATCAGTGGAACAGAACAGAGATCCCAGAAATAAACCCATGCTTATATGGTCAATTAATATACAACAAAGCAGGCAAGGACACAATGGGGGGAAAGTCAATCTTCAATAAATGGTGTTGGGAAAACTGGACTGCTGCACGCAGAAGCATAAAGTGGGACTGCTTTCTTACAACATACACAAAAGTAAACTCCACATGGATCAAAGCCCTACAGGGGAGACCTGAAACCATAAAACTCCTAAGAGAAAACACAGGAAGTTGTCTCTTGGAAAGCAGCCTTAGCAACATATTTATGGACATACCTCCTCACGGAAGGAAAACAGAAGCAAAAATAAACGAATGAGACTACACTAAAATATAAAGCTTTTGCACAACAAAGGAAATGGCCAACAAAACAAAAAGCAAGCCTAATGAATGGGAGACACTAATGGCAAATGACAGATCCAGTAAAGGTTTAACATCCAAAATATATAAATAACTCATACATATCAACAAAAAATTATCCAATTAAAAATGGACAGAGGACCTGAATGTTATTTTCAAAAGAAGATGTACAGATGGCCAAGAGACACATGAAATGATGCTCAGCATCACTTGTCATCAGGGTGCAAAGCAAAACCAAAATGCGACATCACCTCATATCTATAAGAATGGACAGTATCAAAAAGACAAGAAATAACAAGCATTGGCGAGGATCTGGAGAAAAGGGAACACTCCTCCACTGTTGGGAGGAATGTGGAAAACAGTACAGAGGTTCCTCAAAAAATTAAAAACCACACAATCTAGTATTTCCACTGCTGGTTATTTACTCAAAGAAAACAATAATGCTAGTACAAAAAGGTATACGTACCCTAAGTTTACTACAGTATTGGGTATGGAAGTAGCCTTAGTGTCCACCAACAGAAGAATGGATGAAGACGCTCACACACATGTGCACGTGCACTCACACACACACAGGAATATTCCTTAGCTGTAAAAAATGAGATTTTTCCATTTGTAACTACATGGATGGACCTACAGGGTATTCTAAGTGAAATAAGTTAAAGACAAATACTATATAATTTCACTACTATGTGGAATCTAATAAACAAAACAAATGAACAAACCAAACAGAAACACAGTCATAAATACGGAGGACTTGTGGTTTACAGGGGGTGGGGGAATGGGTGAAACAGGTGAAGGGGATTAAGAGGTACCAATGTGCAGCTATAAAACAAATCAATCAGGGGAATGAAAAGCACAGCACAGGGAATACAGGCAATAATGTTACAATAATTCCGTATGGTCACAGGAACTACACTTGCTGTGGTGAAATCACTCTGCTGTGCACCTGAACCTAACAGAACAGCATATGTCTACTATAAAAATCAGAATTTTTAAAATGTACATTTTCTCAAAAATGAAAAAAAAAATAGGTTTTCCTAATAGCCCAGGTGGTAAATGGCGGGACGGTGATGGCAGACAGCAGCAATCTTTCTCTCCTTTCCCCTTGCCTAACTGGATCCTTTGGAGGGGAGGTCTTCACACCCGCACAATACGCGCAGTCTGTTTCTCGCTTCTCTATTTCCCTAACTACACTGTTGTCATTGGCAGTTCTGTGACTCCTGGAACCCATCTCTATGGGTTCTAGGACACAGTCACAACTCCTTACATGCCGAGGGACTTATTGACCTCATTCTCTGAGCAGCAAGGAGTCCTTGAAGCCCATGGCCAAGTGGCACTGAGGACCTAGTTCATAGAGATGTCTGAAAGCACAGACTGGAAAAAAACGAAGAGGTGGCAATGGGGGAAAAGAAGCTTTCTGTAGAAAAACACCCCCCCCAGTCATCCTTTTATATGCTCTTTTTACACAAAATACTGACCATATTAATACCTGAATGTCTGACTTGACAGAAACCAAATGGAGGGTTTAACTGTTCACATTACACATGAGCATGGGGGCTCTTAAAAGAGCTTCTTCTCAAGTGCTTCTCCACACATCCATAAACATTTGACAGAGTTAGGGACGAACAGCAAATAGGGTCACCTCTGCTGAGAAATTATCAATGAGGCGCTACGAGCAATTCTGAACTTTACTGTTTAAAAAGCATCTGGACATTTGGGGGATTTTGTTGCTATTTTAGGAAATTAGAGCATTGGAGTATTCGGTTCAGTACTGGATCCCCAACACCCCTACTCCTGAGTTAAGAGGAGTGTTGACTGGGAGAGTGAGCCACATGCTGGGCTTGTCTCCTTTACCTGCCAAGATGCCATCAACCTGACATGGTCACCCTTGTGTAACCATCATATGAGCAAAAAATGCCCCAAACCACCCAAAGCATGTCTTCAGTGACCCTCTGGGTTTACTTTAAGAAATAAAAGTCACTTCCTGTCAGAGCAGTCCCAGCTCCCCAGGGGAGCTCCTCTGTCTGGAAATGGGTTTGTTACAAGGAGTACTAGGGAAACAGAGATAAATGAGTCCTTGACTTCACAATCGTAACTCAGAAGATGAGTTACAAGAGTGGTGTGTGTGTAGGGAAAATGAGATCTTTGACATCATCTAGTCTTATCCCTTCTTTGCAGGGACAGCAAAGCTTAGGTGCCTCCTCTGTGTGCAAGCAAGACAAAACCCGAGTCTCTAACTAACGAGGAACTGAGGACCAGCTCATGCCTCAGTCTCTGCTAGAGCTGAAACCCAGAGTCACAGGACTCCTTCGCTTTATCCCAGCAACCACAAACAGTGGTGCTCAGATATTTGTTGATAAGTCAATGATACAGAATTTGGAACATTAAATTTTTTTGAAGACCAAATAATCAGACTCAGAAACGAATTCCTCTTGAAGGAAAGATCAGAATCCAAAGTTAATTCTCCAAAAGTTTGCCTTACTGATTTGTATCCTAGAACAGGAATCAGCAAACTATGACCTCAGAGCCAAATCCGGTGGCTATCTGTAGAACCCAAAAGCTAAAAATAGCATTTATCCTTCTAAATAGTTCAAAATGTCAACAGAATAGTATTTGTGAGAAGGAAGTTACACAAGATGCAAATTTCTGCGTCCTTAAGTAAATTGCTGGAGCCCTGCCCATTTACGTGAGAGCTTCATCTGTGTGGCACCATCAGAAATGGGTGGCTGAGATAGAAGAGGTCTGCAGAAATACTGCCTGCCGGCAGGGAACACCCCCTAAGCTCTGCTTAAACCCCCAAGGAACTGCTGCCCAGATGCGGCCCTATGTGGCGCGTCTTGTTACCTTGCAGGCCTGAGTGTCCACTAAGACTCACGACTCGGTTCTGACTAGAAGGCCCGGGGGTCTGTGCAAGGGCAGAGTAGGACGAGCTCCCCCCTGACGTTTCTCTGCGGTAGAGGCAGCCCGGATGCACGGTCTCCATTGCTACCTGCCCCCTCCCCCCACCCCGCCCACGCCGTGGCCCTAACCTCCCCTTCACAAGGCAGCGACAACGGACACCACTTCCCCTCCACCCTGTTCTGTCCCAGGCCTGCAATGGCGGGGACACTGCATGGCCTCCCACCACCGAGGTCCACGCACACCCGGCCCCTTCCTGAGTCCTTCCACAATCTCACGGGTTCCTCCCCCTTTACTTCTCTCCTGCGCTACCAGGCCAGGGGTCTTCCTAATGTGTCCTTGTCTGCCGAGTAAACCAGCCCCTCGCTAACCGCAGCGCACTTTTCTAATTCCTTCCCTCTATTCCACTGTCTTCCTTTACCCTTCTGGTGTTTCCGGTCATTGTCCACTGGCAGGGGTTCCTGGGCCCCAACAGCGGGTCGCTAGGGTTAGTAAGCTCGGCTACAAGACCTGAGTGACCATCAGGACTCACCGGCGTCTTCCGTGTTATGAAAATAAGCACCGTTCATCCTGCTTCCGATAGTTCCCACTGTCTGTCTGGCAGGCATGCCCCCAGGGCTTCAAGCCCTCTGCTCCCGGCGACCCCGACACCGCTTACCCGCGACGAGGTCCCTCATCCAGCCAGGGCTCGCCGACCGCTCGCTGTCCGCCAGGAACTGGCGGACACCCAGAAAAGCGCGGCCAGCACGGGGAAGGAAAGGGACTCTAGCTNCCCCCCCCCCCCCCCCCCGGGGCTCTGCCAGCCGCGAAGGGCGCACACGCCGGCCCGCTTCGCACGTTTCTCTTCGCTCTCACGGCAGCGGCCACTGCTTGGCTCGTTCCCCGGCCAGTCCGCCTGCTGGAGGGCCGCACCTGTGCCCGCACCTGGGTTCGCTCCCACACTCGGGAATGCGGGCGCCGCCTGGTTCGCGCTCCTGAGAACGGCGTGGGGGGCGGGCGCGACCAGGAGACCGTCCTGCTCCCGCTGCCTGGGGCCTTCCACCCTAGCGCCTCTGCGGGGCTGCGCTGGGCGCGCTCTCGACGCAGGAAGGGAACCCCGGCCAGTCTGCACGACCTACTCGTTTGTTCGCCCAAAGGTCTTTGCAGCCGGGGCAGGAAAGACCCAGGCCAATCCGGCAGCACCCTGAAGCCCCCGAGGCAGCGGCGGGAGCCTGCTGTCCCCACCACCCCTACTTACCGGCCCCCTGAACGCCACGTGTGCGGCAGGCGCCCATGTCGGTCCCCGCGCTGCTCCGTTCCCACACTCAACCTGGAAGCCCGCGAGGCGGCGCGGCGGCGGGCCTCGGGTTCCCGGCGGGCACTGGGCGCGCCCCTTGCCTCTC